>JABFDZ020000037.1:15268298-15300718 GCA_019775955.2 Pollimyrus isidori
CTAATGTAGGTACTCGCACGTGCAGCCCCCAGCACCAGCGTCTCTTTTTTTAATAATTACGTGTTATCCTTATGTGAACTGTAATTACACTCCCCCCCCCCCCTCCATCACACACACACATACACACACACACACACACACACACACACGTGCGCGCACACACACAAACTTGCCGTGCTCTGGTGTTATGAGCTGAGCAATTCGGCCACAACTCACTGTTGGCTATAGATAGCAGACCCAAGCGCTTATTTACATAGCTGAGTATTTAGGTATTTGTTTATGCCTGTGACGTCACGGTAAATTAGGAGTCTCCTGCTCTGCTGGGGTACCCTCACAGGGTCATTCTCCACAGATACTGCTCTCAAAATCAGGACTGCAAATGGTTAGTTTTGCCTAGTCGTCACATTTAAATCACGGTGAATGAGGAGGAGATATCTTAGTTCATTTAACGTTTCGGCAAGCTTTTGGCATCACACTTATTTCTGGAGAGTCACGATTTATTTTACTCTTTACACAACGCCATCATACACCATCAGCACCCAGTCTTATTTGCCATCTACAAGTGTTGTTTTTAATAATAAAATGATTTATTATTTATTTTCGCTTCTATGGTGCTTGAAGTGTTTTATTTCTTATTTTCAAAGTACTTTTTTGTTTGGTAAACCATTTACTGGTTCTATAACTGACTTGGATGCATTATGGATTTGAGACTTTCCTGTTCCAGTAAAATATATGTAATAAATAAATAAACGAGCATTTAAAGATAAGCCTGGTGTGTGGCGATTGTTGAAACTCTGTCCTGGTCTAGACTGGCCCCTGACGCCAGGGGACATTATCCGAGAGAGGAACTCATCTGACTACCCAAAGCTTCTCTACTAGTCCTCCCCTGTTTCTCCCTTTTTTCAGTCTAGTTCTCTTCGGCCGGGGTCTACTTCTATGCCTGTACCAGTGGAGCCCCCCCGGACCTCCTAGGATTACTGCTATGCCTTACAGAAGCTAAAAAAAGCAGTAGATCCTCCTACTGCTCCCACCCCCTGCAAATGGACTTGTGGCTAAGGGCGGGGTTTGGGGGTGGGGGCTTGAAGTAGGGTCCCAAGCGGGCACTTGTCATGTGTGCCGCTTTTAGCACTGGGCGTATTAATGTTGTTACCCGCTGGAACATATTAGCGTTGTTAGCCACTGAATCCCAGTTTGCTTTTGGCTGCCATCTCCTTCCAATCTGCTGCCTTTTCGCGGGACTGAGGGGCTTCAAGATGCCCCAGCGAGACCTGCCATGTCTAACGGCTACCGCACCCTGTCGCAGCATCTCCACGACCTGAAGAAGGAGAACTTCAGCCTTAAGCTTCGCATCTACTTCCTGGAGGAGCGCATTCAGCAGAAGTATGAGGAGAGCAGCGAGGACATCCATAGGAGGGTGAGTGCTGACCCCTGGGAGTATGATCTTATACGGGGAGTGGGGTATTGATGAGTGAGCCAGGACGGGTGTGTTGGTACTCAGCAGGCTGGTTTTTGAATGCTCTGATTGGTTAGAAACCTTGGCGATACGGATCATGGTTTATCTTCATATATCCCCTATGACAGAATTTTCCTCTTGAGTTAACATGTAAATGTTGATTTGAATATTTCATGCATTGAGTCTATGAGATCCATTGCGATCAGCCCTGATCAGTATGACACTGGCGAGACTCAAACCTATGTCAGGTCTTAGGGGTTTATATCTGACATTATTAGAATTTTAAAACTGTCTCAGGTTTTTGGGTCTAGATCTAATGCTATTAAATGTCAGAAAGGTGCCCTAAGATGCATAACAACTGTTTTCATATGATGCTGTGTAATCAGCCCCTAAGGCATATTAGATTGTAATTTTTCCTTAATTAAGATAGACTTTCTCAGGTTTGTCACCTCATTTGGCCCGAAAGCTCATAAAGCTTGTTATCACATTGTGTGCTTTTGTATGTTTGTTTCTTGAATGCGTATGGAGCTGAATTTGCAATATCGTTGTTGCACTAGTAATGCAGAGCTTTGACTATGAAGCCCTTGTTCAATTGTGGACCATCTGAAGCAGCACGTTTTCCAAGGTCCTGTGTAGCACTACAGCTGCAGACCTTTTGTGTGCTTATCCTGAGTGTGTGTTGATAGCGATGATGTGATTTCTAAATTCCACAACCATTCTCTTATCCCCTGTCTTCTGGCACCGTTCAAAGGTTCTGTAAATTCATTGTAGATAGGAAAACCACAGAATTGTGGGTAATGACCATGAGAGGTGGGACTGGCAGGGTGAACATGAAATTTCCTTACAGCTTCTATTCTTGACTGTTGCAGAAAGGCTGATGAGCACAGAAATCGACACGCTGAAGATTAGATTCACAGACAATAGTATAGTATCAGTTTGGAAGATTAAAATGTGGTAAAGCAACAATGGATGAAATCCCATCTCCATAAACTTTAACTAAAAACAACATACTTGCTATATGAATGAATTACAATCAATGAACTTTTAACATCGTTTACATATGATATAGTAATGAATGATTGAACTTTTTAACCCATTTGAAATCTATATATTCTGTATACACACACACACATCTTCTTCTAGCATTTCAATTAACTGCATTTTTCTATTCATCCAGTTTTCTGTCTGTGTATTTATTATTTTGAAGACAAGTGTCTCCAGTTGTAACAAAGTGTCAGAAGTTTCAGTCACTGTTACATATTCTGATAATCCTTAAAATCTCATGCACTGCTGCCACTCACAGCATATATTGTACATTTCACCCATAATTATATTTGTTTGATTTTTGATCGATTTGTTTGATGTAAACAATTGCACAGCCATCACAAAGTCATAGATAACATGAATTCGGGAATTAAGCCGATGGGTACGTGCAGTTATGGCCTTAAAGTTCTTTTCTCAAAGCAAGTATCACAGACATTTATCTCATTATTAAGGATTATTTTATAAGTAATTTGGTAAAATATAATTCAACCAAAGCCAACCCATACACAACACATGGATAGCGGTGCGTTATATGAACCACATAGGCTATCAAGCAACAGGAGGTTAATGTGTGTATACATCATATATATTTGGGTCCTGATGTGAATTTGCTATTCTTATTATAAAAATGCCATCCCCCTACTGACAGAGATCTGGATTAAGGGAAGTTGTTTTAGGTCTGTTGTTTTGATGAGATCTCACCCTGGAGAAAGCTCTCATGTTTGTTTCTACATCTGTGTGAATCTTTTTTCTAAGCCTTTAGTCTGCTTTGTTTCTGTCAGCTATCAGCTGATTGTGTCTCTTGCAGAGACTTAGGAAGAGTCAGACGGTCACAGTCTCTCTCTTGGCACGTGGGGCCAGTTAAAAGGGTCTCTGTTGCCAGCTTATAGAGGTCAAAATAACAGGTGGTCTTATTTTTAGCATTGTGTGGCTCCTAGGAAATTAGGCTAAAGCATATGCTAAGTGCCCCTAATCAGGTTGTTTCCATGATAATTTGTTCCTTTTTTCACATCTTTCCACTAACCTGCTGAAATTCAGCTTTTTTCATTTTCCACACAGGCTGAGTTAGATTTGAAAGGTCCTTTATAGACTCTCAACTACTTTTTCTCTATATTACATCAAGTTTTAATCTTCCGTAAACAAAGAAAAGACTCCGGAACTCAAGTCGTCTCATCTGTGTCTTTCAATTCAAATAGATAAGAAGTGTCCAAGGGCCGCTAGAATACGTTTGTTTGTGTGACCCCATCAGCTTCCTCTCAGCACGCTTGCATTCACCCAGCCGACTCCACTTAGGACTCCGTCAAGACAATTAGTCAAATGAGTGTCAGTTGGGCTTCATTAACCGAAGAGTCTGAGTTGCTGTTCAGTTGCCAACCCTGGGCCTCACACCGGTGTGCAAAAGTCTAGAGAAATGTTTATATTTTGTATGAAACTAATATTGCAGTTGGCTTCAGATGAGCAATACGATGTCAGAGGTGAGAACAGGGCTAAATGTGAAATTCTGCAAGAAGGTGCTTGGGGGACAGTGTGTGGTTGGGAGGGGTGAGCCTGTGACCGGTTCAGGCCAGGACTCAGCTGAATAGCCCCCCTGCCCCTAACTCCATGGACACGACTGCAGGCGGCTGTGCTTTGCCGTCAAGCTTGTGTTCACCTCTATGTGTTGCTGTGTACCATGGAGAACCGGATGGGATATGTGTAAAGAGAATTTTCCCCATAGCGATCAATAAAGTGTCATTATGATTATTGGTGCCATTGGTAGTGATCTGCTGTTGTGGGTGAGAGAAGATGGGGGACGAACAGTTACAATAAAGTGGAATAAAGAGCTACCATTGTCAAAACGAAAAGCCAAAATATGGCACACTGACGAGGCTTTGTTTTCAACATTAGCACGCTAGCCAGAATGCTGATCAGCGATGCAGGTGGACATAATAATAATCATCACCTGCCACCCAATGGGCTCTGGCGTCGTTGCACTATAAATAAAAGGTAATTGACACCAGCTGTAAACCCGAATTGGCGTTAAGTTACGTTCAGACTGATTGCCTATGCAGATCACCTGTCGTTCCGCAACAGCACACTCCCTGAAATGGGCCGACTTCGGAACCTGGACCATTTTCAGAGCACCAGCCCAGCGCTAGTGTGTCTTGCATCGGCATAGGCAGGACTCCGGAACCCAGACTTTATTGGCCCGGTGTAGACCACTCATGCCCCCGGCCTCACGCTGAAAGCTTATCGGCACGGCTCAGCGTCACCGAGCCTCAAAATGCTCGTCAAATTCGGTGCCAAGCTGTAGATAGAGTGAAAATTTAATCAGTTACCACCCTGAAGCACGCACTACGTTCTGCCAGAGATGGTTATTATGGGAAACCCTCGCCTGTTGCAGTCATTGTTGGTGTGTCCGGCTGGCAGTGGTGTGGCACCAGGACACGAATAGCAACAAGTAACTTCATAAAACATAAATAGAGAATGTTTTTATCCTGGGTCTGGGGTGCTATCTCCATGTTTATGATAGTCCACATTCTATCAGTGGGTTTTTAAAGCTTATGTCAGTGTATAAATGTCACAAAAGTAATAAATGTAGCTCTTTTTAAAGTAGTTGTAAAACACAGTAAACTTTCCGTGCCACTCGAAATATTTCAGGTATATAATCCAGAACCTGCCGGCATCCTGGATATTTTTAAAACATATATATTTTCTTAAATCAAATTGCTGGCCTCGCATTTTTAATTTCTTAACTTTTTCTGTTGTTTTTCTTTTTCAGAACATTGAGCTGAAAGTGGAAGTGGAGAGTCTGAAGCAGGAGTTACAAGAGAAACAGCAGCTACTTGATAATGCACTGTAAGTAATGTGTTTGTTATTAGTATGAAAAACAATTTTATCATCAAAGTATTGTCAATTTGTCTGCAATAACTGCACGTGAAGGTCCTATAACTGACGTTGAGAAATGTCAGGTATTCCGTCCTCGGTCTGCAGTGTAACTTTATGGAAGTCTTTAAGTACTGGTGATATCTCCCCTTCCGATACTGGCCCACAGACAGACTGGTGCTCGCCTTTCAGGGGCGGCCACGCGAAGGTCAGCGATGGTGCTCTTAGCTTGATACGCCTTAAGGGCACAGCTGACAATGCTGGCAGCTCTATCTGGGCTGGAACCCGATACCCCTCCTCAAATAAAGCCCTACTGGAGGCGGCAGTGAACCTTGTGAGAACCACCACATGCAGCCCTCTGGGGCCTCATGTGTTTGGGTAGCTGAGTGGCTAAGTTACAGTAAGTGTGGCCTCACACCTCCAGGGTTGTAGGATCCAATCTTGTGCTTGTATTTTTTATTGTTGTTAAGGCTGCATAGTGGCTGAGAGGGAATCAGTGTTGCCTCACACCTCCAGGGTTTTAGGTTCTAATCTCATGCTCATTTCTTTATTATTATTAAGGTTGCACGGTGGCTGAGTGGGAATCAGTGTGGCCTCACACCTCCAGGGGTATAGGTTCCGATCCTATGCTCATTATTATTATTACAGCCGTACAGTGGCTCAGTTCTGTAGTCCTGTGGCCTCATACGTTCTGGGTTGTGGGTTTGATTCTTGGCTCAGTGCGTGTGTAGAGTCTTCTGGATCATCTGGTTTTCTCTCACAGTTGCAAAGCTGTGTAAATGTTTTGGAGCTCCCCATTGTAGGCCTTGTGAGGGACTGGAGTCCAGTCCAAGTGTTTTACGGGATAGGCTCCATGCTCACCACAACCCTGTACTGGAGGTTTGGCCCTTACAGGTGTTTTGTGAAGGTATTTTAAGGAGCTCTTCATTCACCACGTTCTTAGCGTCGCGCTCTGCTTCAGAAAGTGAAATTCCAAAGGCATCATAGGTAAGGCCTCCTACACCCTTTATATACAGATTAGCCCCTGATTGTGCTGGTCTTGGCGGCACTGCTGGACCCCAGTGCATGAGCGCCAGTCAGGGGCAGCAGCTGCTGAAAGGTGAGCCCCCTGACACCACTGCCAAAGAGCTGCCCTGACGATCACTCTCACTTCGTCATATCCGGTGCCCGGGCAGCAGGATCACAGAATACCGCCAGGTTAACCCAGTGACATGCATATGAAATGGCCGAAACTACATTGTCACTCCATTAGCAGCCGGTGCTAAAACCGCAGCCTAACGCTAACTCTTATTCTCGTCTCCCTTTCAGCTTCTTCCATTAATTGTCGACCTGTTCTTCGAAGTCTGCTGCATTGTGCAGCCTTTTAGAATATTTGACATAACCCCCACCCCCATTAATGGCGACCTGTCATCGGTGTATTTCAGTTAGTCGAACAGCTGTGCTAGCTGATGCAGACAAGGCCAGGACTTGTGCTTCCAGAAGTAACTGTTCTGAGCAGTTAGGGCGTTTTGCATAATTGACATGTTGTGAATAATACATGACAGTGTTTTATTTTCAAAAGGAAAATATGTGCATTATTTATTAACTTACAAGAATATTCTACATTCAGATTTTTGTTGTTATATATGCGTGCTATTAGGGTGTGACTTGGTTTCCATTCTGGACTGAAACCCTTAACCTTCTGAGCTGAAGCGTACAGCTAAAAACCATATCTACACATATCCATGGTCCCAGTTGATGTATTTTTTTAAATATTACATATTCATGCCACATGCTGTTCTCTGATAGGTCCACGGTGGAGAGCCTGACCAATCACAATGAGGTGGAGTTACAGCGGCGATGTGAGGAGAGGCAGCAGGAGATCGACCACATGCAGGAGATCCTGCAGACCAAGATCCAGCTCCTGCAAGAAGTATGACTCTCTCCCAAGTTTATTCTTCAGAGTATAGCGACCAGAGTATAGTTTACTATACTTACTCAAAATGACATATATATTGTACCCTGTAAATAGTAACACTAAAAAACACCCCTAGCATCATGTACCCATTAGTGAATCTGTTTTGAGGTGGTGTTACTGGTTCGGTGGTTCACACTCGGGTTTTACACCTCCAGGTTCATGGATTCACCCTCACTATGTGTGTAGAGCTTGCATGTTCTCTCCATGCTTTTCACATGTACCCCTGCTTGCCCCACATGTGTATTTAGCATGTGGGTGCATGCATGAGTGTATCCCCTCCAATGGGCTGGTGTCACGCTGCCTTGTGCCCTGTTCATACTGGGATAGATCCTATACTGTTATATCCTATATTTGTTATGGAAGAAAGACACATAAAACTTTGCATTGGCTCTGTTAGCCAGTTTATTTCCAGTGCTTGGTAATCACTGTTCTTACTCCTGCGCTGCACCATGGTGATTTCCTCACCGCATCAATCTCATGCACGCAGGAAGCCAACCTGGCCCGTAGCGAGGCAGAGAAGATGGCCACTGTGGCAGAGACCGAGTCACAGCGCTGCCTGGCCCTGGAGAGGCAGATGAAGGAGGCCCAAGAGGAGATGCAGGTTTCCCCTGGGACCTCCCTGCTCGACAGATTAACCGAAAAGGACAAGTAAGGAACTTTGGCATTATGGGTTATAAAAGAGCTAAAACCACTGAAACCAGCTTAAAACCCGAACGGGAACACGAATAAGAAAAAAAATGATACCTGCTGGTATAAGCATGTATGATATTTTATTCTTTGTGATGTCGACATCTTACGGTTGGCAAAAGGTTACCTTGCGGGGAGGGTAAACATTCGAAGTCTATAAATACGTGGAATATTACAGACTGACGGCGTCGGCTGCTTGCTGGTCTTGCCGCCCTTCAATTCTGCGGCTGACCACGGACCTAGTGCTCACGTTGACAGGCAGCGATACACAGGACAGGGACGGGGGGGAACGCTCCTCAGGGCAGGACCCATAGTGTGTGCTCCCAGAGGGGCCTCTGTGCCCTGCTGTAGGATCAACCACAAAGATCAGGAACAGCCGGCCCTTTGAATAATGTCCAGAATGTAACGACGCATTCCTATCGAATTTAGAGGGATTGCTGTGATTCGCCGCACGAGAGAGCTGAGGTAAAAAATCCGGGAGCTCGGTGGGTCAGGACGCTGTGCCTGTAACCTGAAGATTGCCAGTTCAAGTCCCACGGTGGGCGAGCTGGTCGTGGTTGGGCCCTGGACCAAAGCTTTTATCCTCCTATTGCCCCAGGGTCTGGCTGGCCCTGCGTCCTCAGATGTGTGTGACTTAGAGTAAAAGCATCTGCTAAATGAATAAATGCACTAAAGACGACAAAGATTATCGTGCTTCACGGCCTGAAAATGGGTAAAGCTACACTGCTGGGATTGCACTGGGGACGGGAGAGAGCGGAGCCGGGACGGTTTACCAGTCCTGCACACCCCACAGGGTGATCGAGGAGCTGAGTCAGGCCCTGCACTCCAAGGAGGCCCTGCTGGAACAGCTGGCAGAGGAGAAGGCCTCCCTGCAGGGGCGCGTGGACCAGCTGGAGGACCAGGTGCAGGACCTCTCCGACTCCCTGCAGCAGAAGGAGCAGGACGCTGAGGTGGGTCAGGGCCGGGAACAGGCCTGCCGGCATCGACACTCATCATGCTCACCGATCACTGACACAATCCACGGCAACTGTAGCCAGGATACCTCTCTTCTCTGCTTGAGTTATTACAATTGATGTTACAGACTAGCCAGGATAAATCCCATGGTATCCCTGCTCTCATTTAAATAACTCACCTACCCATTCAACTTCCATCTTCACATTCCATTCTGTTCACAAGTGGCTCATTGTGGATTTATTGGTGCATTGCATTGCTGTGACAAATGGCCTATGCCATGTTGTGAGTGAACTTCCAGTATGTGACTTAATGCTCAGCTTACCAGAGTCATGTTTTATACATATATATATGTATAAATGCACGTATGTAAGCCTAACACAACCACACCATGTGAAAACCTTTTTCCAGCATCGATATGTGAATACCATGAATATCTGATTTTCTGTTATTTATGAGTGTTGTTTTATTAATCCTCATTGGTTAATCTCATTAAATTGCATGATAATCTATATGAAAAAGGAGTTTAAAATGTTGCTGTTTTTGAACGAAGAGGCGGCATTCTGCACACCCGGCATTGTATAAACCTCTCCTCCTTGCTTGCAGTTTTTCCAGGACGAACTGGGTCGGGAGAAACTGCGCATTCAGCAACAGATGCAGGTATGTGGGTCAAATCCTAATGATCAGCCCTGGCTACTGTCATCCCGCTACATCCTTCTCAGTGATGTGCAGCTAGAGCTCGCCCTCTACTGGAAGCCATCTCACACTGCATCTGGACGGTAAAAGTATGCAGCAGTGGCTGCGCTAAGCCCTGTGGTGTCATGTGAAGTCACACTTTAAATGGAGTCGGGCATCGAAATGCAACATTTTAAAATAAATTTACATTTAGTACCAACCAAATAGCTCTAAACTAATGTAATTTCAGATATATTATTTTTTTTAGAAATGCAGTTCATACCATGCAACGGGAGGGTCGTTACTGCCATTTATATTTTTGTGATGCTATTTGTATTTAATCACGCTGTGTTTTTAAACTCCCTGCTCGCGTATCAAGTTCTCTTTCTGCGATAATAGCTACTCTTCTTTTACTTCTTGTGTTCCCTAAAGACGGCCGGCCTCTCCGGGCCTCTATAGTAGTTCCTCCTTTTAAATCCCGTTCTTAAGGAATTCCTCATTCCTAGGGCAGGAGAGGCAAATCTTGTTCCTTCTGCTCCAGCCCAAGACCATGTATTCAGCAAAGATCAATGTGTAGCTTCACACCCGCTGTTCCTGTGTGGCTTCCCTTGCTGAGTGCTGTCGACTTATTAAACAAATACAGGGGACTGAAAAATGACACAGTACATATATGTATTTCACTAATATACAACAATTTTTAATGGTTTTTAAAAAAAGTCTAATTTATGAATGACAAAGGTGAAATGTTCCTTTCATACTTTAACATATGTAAATTGTCTTTCATTGCCTTCAGATTACAAAAAGGTTTGTTTATACCTGTGGGAAGATCACTGCTACATATTAATTCATGTTTCACGCTGCGCGCCCAGTGCTACATGCTACAGTCTCGTAGGAGTAAAAAAAAAATTCATTTGTTTAACAGCAACATTCATTTGGGAATCCTGAATATGTTTGAATATATGTATGGAGTTTGTAAGTGGGAAATTTGTCATCCACCAATCAGAGGCCCCAGCCTCTGTGTGGGCTTGTCAGGTGACTCGCTGATTTTTCTCATTCTTCAGTAATGATGTGAGCTTGTTAACTGCCGTGGCTTATTAGCCAAAGCCTAAAAATCTGCCTTTGATTGTGTGATACCTCTTTTTCACAGCATCCCATTAGCTTAACTCTAATTACTTTATGCTGAAAGTACCCACACCCCCCACCCCCCCAAAAAAAAAAAATTCTGGATTCAACATCCCACCCCTGGTTTTCCAAACAGATATTGCTCTTCATTAGCCACTAAAAAAGGCTTATTTTTAATGTTTGTCTGTGACTTTTGAAATTTGAAGTCTTATTATAATTTTATTGTGTTTTTAATTAAAAAGGTTTTTTGAAGGCAATGTGAAATATTTCAGATTTGTCCGGCAGACACATAATAATGTGCTACAGTGACTCGTATATGTGTAAAGTCATTCTGAGTGTGTTGTTTCTGGCATCATTTCCAGTGCCAGAACTAGCATGTTACTTTGAATGCAGTGGAATTGTGTTCATTGTCCTCATTGTTGAAAAGTTAAGTAGTATTGTCCCTACCCTGTTTGGTTTTTAGAGCTTTAGTGGCTGGTTGGGCTTGTTAATCTTTAACCGTATGCAGACGACAAAATCTCAGTGTTCTTATTCACTCCAAATAATGGATGAGAAACAGAATTATTTAGAAGTAGAAGCTGATGAGTTAATCCATTATGCTGCAGGGGGAAATTTCATCAGTCATGTCATGGAACCGCTGTTCCTGAAGGCCTAACGTAAGACTGAAAGCAGCAATGGAATGACTAGAATTTAGGCTTGAGATACTTTGGAATTCAATGCAAAAAGCATGGAGTGCCGTGTTTGATGGTAACAAGAAAACATGGTAGCCCGTGTGTTTATGATAAGTTTTGCATTTCTGTACTTTAATTGTATTTTTTGTTACTCTGGATAAAGGTATCACTCAAAAGAAATATGAGACAAATGCAGATGTGTAGAAGGTGTCAGGAAATAACACATTTAAAAGGACACAATGAGAAGGTAACAGCAGAGAGAACAAAAGCAATCTTTGGAGTCTTCAGTCAGATCGTCATGGGGCTTCCACAGCCAATCGTGAACTTTGTGAAGCGAGATTCGGAAATCATCCAGGATAAATTGGAGGAATGCCTGGTTTTTTTTTTTAACATAACAAAGCAGCCTTGTAATAATGTGATTCCCTCCCCCATTTCTGAACATTCTAGAACAACAGCAAAGGTTCAAAAAGTCAAGCAACGAAGACAAAAATAATTGATGTCCTTAGGCATGGGTATGACTTTTACTCACATAATCCTTTGAGTTTGAGCTCTGGGACCATCACCCACCTCTGAGTGCGTGTGGCTCTGTAATCACTGTTATCTGTCTCGTGAAATGGCCTTTAGTGGCGCCTCTCTACCGAGCTTGTGATGTGCAGCGACCCCCCCCAAACACACACTTGTATGCACTGAAAGTCTAAATCACCACCTTGAGATTAGACACCGCATTAGCACAAGCTGATGGTAGATTTACGGTCATTAAGTGAAGACCTAAGTGGGACAGACTGATCCCAGGCCTTATTCCATAATATTATAATATTATCATCCCATAATAATAATAATAATAATAATAATAATAACTGGAAGAAGAAGAATATGAACACGAATAAGAAGATATCATAATAGTACACATAACAGAATAACAGAAAGGAAGAAATCAAAAATTATAATTTATAGTCTTTATTGGTAAATTGACATTTGAACTACTCGGAGGCCATTTACATAAATTTTTTTAATGAGAACGTATGGAGAACGAGCCTTTAATGTTTTGGAACATTTACGCCGTGTTATTAATGGGGAGTCAGGAGACGCTGAATAGACGGCAGAATATGCAGGATGACCGCTTAGGGCGGACTGTGAAAGTACAGGCGGTTACAGTGTTTTTCGGGGTCATTGTTTCGGCTCGCGACCGACACGGATTATTGAACGTATTTATTCTTAAAATGAACATGTGATGCGGTGATAGTGATGAAGGTCCTTTTTGGGGCGGAGATGATATGGTGCCGAAGTAGGGCGGCTGGCACGGCAGCGTCCCCCTCGGCGCGGTGATGGTACGCTCCGCAGGAGCTTCGTTACAATGTTGCCACATCACTGCTGTCTGAGTGCCGCTTTCTCCCCCGTATGTAAATGTCAGCTTGCTCTTCCTCTGTCTCTGCTGGCGGAAGCGAATCACTAAACCGCGGTTTGGCAGGACGTCGGCGCATTTTAAAAGATATATAATGCCGCGAACGAGAGAGACGGAATCCTGTGTGCGCTTCCGTTCAGGACTCGCCCTTCTGAGGCGAGCCTGACCAGACGCGTTTTCTCGGGATCGGCAGCGATGAAGCCAGCCAGCACGCCACGTTTGTTTGTCATCGGGACATGGACTGTCATTCGAGCCTGTTAAAACGAAGATCTCTAATGGTTTTTTTTTTCGTTTTGGGTTCTGCATGACAGAAACGATTCGATACGATCTAGCCTAACCAACAATATAAGGGGTTTGCTGACCAAGGATTTCGTCGGTGTACATATGTATTTCATTTAATTTATTGTTAAATCGGTACAGCAATGGTGGCTATTACAGTGCCGAAATATGACATGGCTTCTGGCCCGTACGGCCGGCGCTGCATAGCGTTACGTAGATGCTGATCCTGCGTTGATGGTCGCCGTCTCGGATGCTGATGCACGGCGCTTTAATCTACCCGTTTGCTCTATATACATGACTCGTTTTACTGTGCGTTAGGAATTTAATTTAATTAATTTATTTATTTATTATCTTGGTGGTTAGATAACTGCCTGCTGGTGATTTTGCACTGAAAATTTGAGAACAGAGTTGACAGGCTGGTTTATTATTAGATGATTTGTTTTTACTTTCTGTACCGTAAGCTGAATATTGAATGTATTTTATTAGTCCCGAAGCCAACTGACCGCGGTTACCTTATTATTTTGCACATTTATAAACTTATCCCTGGGAAAAGCCTTGAGAGATCAGTCGTCAGCCCTGATGTTAGACGGCAGGATGAAGGAGCTGTGCCGGATCTGTGCCCGCGAGCTCTGCGGGAACCAGCGGCGCTGGATCTTCCACCCGGCCTCCAAGCTGAACCTCCAGGTGCTGCTGTCCCATGTGCTGGGCCACGACCTGACCCGCGACGGGCGCCCGGAGTTCGCCTGCGGCAAGTGCGCCTTCATGCTGGAGCGCATGTACCGCTTCGACACGGTGATCGCCCGCGTGGAGGCGCTCTCCATCGAGCGCCTCCAGAGGCTGCTTCTGGAGAAGGAGCGCCTGAGGCAGGGCATCGGAAACCTCTACATGAAGACCAACGGCGAGGCGCCCAGGGCGGAGCCCCATTGCCCCGGGGGGCCTGGGGACTGCACTGTGGACATGTCTGACCTCCCCGACGCCAAATACGGTGCCTTGCTACAGGAGGACTTTGCCTACTCTGCATATGAATCCTGGGCTGAAGATGAGGAGCAGACCCTGGAGTCTCACCACCACTGCCACGTGTCTGAGAGCTCAGGGCCCCGGCCCCGGCGGTGCAGGGGTTGTGCCGCCCTACGCGTGGCTGACTCGGACTACGAGGCCGTCTGCCACGTTCCCCGCAAGCTGGCTAGGAGCTTCTCCTGCGGCCCGTCCACCCGGTACTCCCTCAGCGCGCTGGGCAGCGAGCGCAGCGACGAACCGCCGCCTGCATTGACGCCCACCACGGAGGGCAAGGCCGCCGCGGACGATGCCAGTCCGGAGGGTATGAGCCCTGCGTCGTCCGTGGAGTCCCTGGAGGCACCCGCTCGGGAGGAGGAGCTGGAAGGGGAGGCGGTGGAGGAGCTGAGGTCCGATTCCCCCGCCGACGGGCAGGCCGGGACCTTCGGCAAGCTGGCACTGGCCTTCAGCCTGGTGAAGGGCTTTGAGTACCGGCCCGTGCGGAGTCCTCGTGGAAGCAGGCTTCCCGTCCTGGTGAGGCACGTCGGCCCCGAGAGCGAGGGCAAGATGGCCGACGCGGAGCCCAGGGCGCCGTGCGGCGGCTGCTGTGGGCCGCCCTCCCGCTCCCCCCCGCGCCTCCTCCTGGAGCTGCCTCTGGAGGTGCCGCAGCTGGAAGACCTGTGGCAGGACGTCCACGCAGAGTACATGCCCTTCCGCTTACGGAAGGTACCGGAAGCCAGCCGCCGCTGGTCCTTCGCCTCTCACTCTCGCACAAGTAACATCAAGCCTAGAAGGGGATTCAGTCAGCGTGTGGGATCTGATTTTACCCCAGATGTCAAGCTTACAGCCATACAAGTCAATTTTACTTGCGAATCGACAGGAGGCTCATTGTTTGTCCTCATTTGCGGAGGAGGCTCATGCTTTATATAGCCACAGTTCATCACCCTTCAGTTTGCACCTTGCTTTGACATATTATTTTAGGAAATCGCCAAATTTGCCATATGAATCATGTGTTTCGTGTTCGGTGGATAGGCAGCATACATTAGTATGATGGTAATCCGTTGCTGATATTCTTCTCGATGGCCCCCAAGTAGAATACGTTTAGCTGTGACAGGGATGTCGCTATGGAAACGGTTGTTTTGTTTGAAACTGCGAGTGCATCCGACATCCTGTTCCCTTTTCTCCCTCTCACTTATTGACTTATTTTGTTTACATGGAGCTGGTTGCTATGGGGATAACCAGCCCTTTTTCTCGCTTCGTACCTGAGGTGATCCGAAGGCCGCCAAATGCTGCAGCTGTGATGTAATCCTGGAAGCTCTTACTTCATTGGAGGTGGAAGATTTTTTTCTGGGGTGGGGGGTTAATGTAGCCATTGGACCTTCTGGAAGCTACGTGTAGGCCCACATCAAATCTTAGCTTCACTGCACAATTACAATAACATCTCTTTCTGGTTCGTAATCTGCAGTCTGTCCATACAGTAATAGATGGTGCAGTTCATGCTTGCAATAACCCTGTGCTGGAAAAGAAATTGCAATTTAGATGGATTGATGGATGGATAGTTAAAATGATGGTGCTTTATTCATGTAAACATTCCCTCTTTTGTATAAGCTTTCTTCCTGGCCTTGTTTTGTCATCGTTCTTGACCTAACAATTTGTCTTCTTTTTCCCCTTTTTTTGTAGGATAGAGTAGAATTTATTCTCTAGAATAGTCTGTCGTCACCATGATTTGATGTTGGCCTAATTTCACAGCTGGCCTGGATGGACTGTGATAGTGTTCAGTGTTTTATTTTATTTATTTTTTTATATTAAATTTCTATGGTGAGTGTGGGCAGCACATTATATATGACAGAATCTGGTGGGGAAAAAAACTATGGAGTTTTAAAACTTTAATGGAATATTGTGAGCCCTACACTGAACCTCAGTAGGATTCCCATTTCCTCTCCCCAACGGAGGAGGGGTTCTCTTGGATGTCAACATGAAAACAGGAAGTGTCAGTTGCTAGCATAGTCAGTATCTGTCAGGCATTGGGATTTAATTTTCCACACTGTACCGAATGCGATTAGGATTTCGGAAACAATCTGCTGCTGGTTAAGGATGTGGACAGCTTTATGGTATGTTGTGCTAGGAACTCACTCTTTGAGTGTTGTCATTCACCCTCGGCACGATGGCTGACAGCTGGTGTTTCTTATTGCCTGACTACGATCTCTGGTTAGCTGCCAGTCCCACTGGGCCTGTTTTATCCGTTAAATTCTATCTATGATGCTCATTCCCCAAGTCCTTTCTGCATTGGTGTTTACTGTCGTCTCCCCCCCGCCCAGCCCCCCAAGATGCTATTTTGACCAGCTCTTTCTTTCGGGCTACATTATACTTATTTAGCAGACTCTCATATCCGTGTGTGACATACAGTAGAAAAAATAGAGGCAGAGAAACTGCCTGGAGAAAATAAAATAGAGGCTGGAGAAACTGGGATTAAGGGCCTCACTTGTCAGAAAGACCTACACTGTCAGAGAAAGAGTACAGATTTGTCACTGTGGCTGTGCCCTCACGGGTCTGCTAATTGCATTCTAGCTGTAGGTGAATGTACCTTTTAAGATACAGAAATTGTCTCTGAAGATCATTTTTGTACCATTAGAGGTATATAAATGTTGTTTGCACCTTGGGGTTGATCCCAGGAGTCCATTTCTGCACCTTAAATTAGACTAAGAGGTACAGCTGCCTACAGCTAGAGTACAACTGGCAGACCATTAAGGGCACTGGCCCAGCAACAAGCAAAGGTTTTTTTTTCTGACAGTGGTGAAATCAGTCTGCCAACCAGGGGAGTCGGACCTCTGGATGATGGGTATCGGAGCCACGTCACCCCCGGTACTGACACCGTGTTTCTCTGCTTTCAGAGCCTGATCGAGGAGCAGCAGACCCAGCTGAACCAGTACGAATGTGCAGCGGGCCAGTGCGTGAGTGAACTGCAGAAGGCCCGGCTCCAGGTCCAGTCACTGCAGGCCCGGATCCACAAGAGCGAGGTCGACAACAAGGTGGGCCCCACCGGCGCTGACCCAGAAGCCTGAGTTAGGTTGGATGTTACTCAGAAAAGGCAGCACCCAACGGTGACCTGGCAGCCGTGGAATGGGAAGGGTGGCATGAGTGGGGTGCAGCTTATCACAGTGGCGCATCTCTGCCCAGCAGAAGCTTCAGGAGAAGCTGTACGAGATGGGGTCGGAGCTGCGGTCTGTGAGACAGGCCTCCCAGCAGCAGGAGCGTACCATCCAGGGCCTGCAGGAGACGGCCGGAACCAAAGACAGAGAGGTGGGGGGGGGGGAGGAGTTACCGAAAGGGGAGGGGCAATGGGCGTGGCAAACGTCTAGTAGATAGGTGCCTCATTGGCTTGCTGTGATGCAGGCGCTGGAGCTCCACAGTGTCATCGAGGGCCAGAAGGAGATGCTGTTCAGGCTGAGAGAGGTGACACAGCGGCACCAACTCCAGCACCTGCAGGTAAGACCCCTGTCCCACACAGTGTTGCCTGGGGGCCTATAATGGGGGGGCGATTTCTTATACCTTAGATTTCAGCAGGAAATATTTCAAATGGAGAGTCGATGAAGTGATGATTTAGAGGGAATCTCTGAACACCATCTGGCCCTTGAGATGCATAGGGTTCCTTTTAGGGTGTCCCATTCCCCCCCCGTGTGCCCCCCCGTAACCCTCTGGCGTGTGTATGTGCGCCCCAGGTGTCAGACAGGGAGGTGGCCCAGATGCAGAGGGAGGTCCTCGCCCTGCAGGAGTCCCTATTCTCCGCCCAGCTGGAGCTACAGGGCAGCCAGAGGGCCGAGAGGCGCAGCCAGTGGAGGGCCGGCGACGTGGCGCGCGACCGCGAGCGACTGCAGGCCGACCTGGAGGAGGCGCTGCAGCAGCAGGCCGCCGCTGAGCTGCATAACCAGGTAAACGGCCTCTCCTGCCGTCAGCTCCTCTGCTGGGGAAAAGGAACAGCCACAAGTGGCGGCCTTCCAGGAAGAAACGCATTCACATTTATGTATTAATATATATTTGTACTTTTATCACCGCATAATGACATCGGCTTAGCAGAGAAACATGTCTGTGCTGCGGAAGTGACTGAGGTGACTGTCACACTCATTCTTCCCCTCCATCCTTCCCTCCACCCACTAGGAGCTTCGGGGGGCCCTACAGAGGGCCCGCTCCAACCAGCAGGCAAAAGAGGACCAGCTGAAAGAGGTGGAGAGCGAGAAGCAGGCGGAGGTGAAGGCCAAGGACAAGACTATCCAACAGCTGAGGATCTCGCTCCGGAACAAGGAGGAGATGGTGCAGGTCAGGACAGCTGGATGCTGTTGGTATATCCACTGTCTATAGGAGGCATGGCATCGCTTGCTGAATGACAATGTTCTTCCTGTAGGAATATCTAGGGCTTCTGGACCAACAAGGACCTAATAAGACCCTAAACACAGTGCTGCAGAAACTGAAAGAGCGTATCAAGGAGCGGGACATAGCCCTGGAGGTATGACACTGTGCTGCCCCCTGCTGGGAGCAAGTGAGTACTGCCCGCGCAGTAGCCAATTATGTCTGCGGTGTCCCACCAGCGCGCCATCGACGACAAATTCCGATGCCTGGAGGAGAAGGACGGGGACACGCGACGACTCCAGCTGGCCCTGAGGGGGAAGGAGAGGGACCTGGAGCGACTGCGCTACGTTTTGTCCAAGAACGAAGAGACCATCACGGTACAGACCTTCACACCATCACACGCTGCCGTAATTCTGATGGAGGCAACGAAGTGCCTTTGTCTCACTTGGCGCGCGTATCTCAGACCCTGGAAGGCGTCCTGCGCGGGAGGGAGCTGGAGCTGGAGCAGGTGAGGGAGGCCAGCAGGAACGTGCAGTGGCTGAAGCAGGAGGCAGAGGAACAGCAGGTGTGCGGGCTGAAGGAGCGGGACGCCATCATCGGCCAGCTGCGGGCCTCCCTGCAGAGCCGCGCTAAGGAGGCAGAGGTAGGCAGGGGAGGGCCGGCTGCAGGCCTGCTCCGGGAGGCCTGCGGACCTTTCTTAGGTAGCCGCAGGCTGGAGTTTACCGTAAATCAGGGGTGTTCAGGGCCGCCTAATAAAAACATACCAGAGCAAGGGTCCCCCTACCATTAATGCCTGATCATATAACTGAGAACTAAGGGCTAGGGAGTGGGAGTGGGGTTAGAATATTAATTTTTTTTGATGGATGTAGCACCTTGAGTGTTTTTGTATTTTGTAAACAGGGTGTATCTGCAGGGTCCATGCAGGTCCTCTGTAGACCCCTAGGTGGTGTAGACCCCGAGTTGAAAACTCTTCTTACCTTATTATAATTGTAGAGGAACTTCAGTGAGTGCTTTACGTTTCTGAAAAACCCACTTGTAGAAGGTGAGCTCCTACTCATGCCGTCACTCCCACCAGGACCTAACAGCGGCGCTGCTCAGCAAGGCGGTGGTGGACGGCCGCGACGCCCTGGAGGAACTTCAGCTCCGCCTCCAGCTGAAGGAACGCCTGTTCCAGGAGGCTCTGTCAGACCGTGCCCGGCAGGCAGAGGAGCACCAGGGCCAGGTCCAGGAGCTGCTCGCCGCCATCGGCGCCAGGGATCACTACATCAAGGTAACTCGCCCCGTCCGGGCACCGACTCCACATGCTAAATGCGGGGAAGCCTGCAGCAGACACTATACATTTATAGCATTTAGCAGATGCTCTTTTCCAGAGCAACTTCCATTTTCTAAATTCAGGGACAGTTTCCCTGGAGCAAGTTGGGGTTTTACTCAGGGACCTAATGTGATGCCAGGTGGGATTCAAACCCATGATCTTTTGGTCCAGAGCTAGGCATCCTAACCGCTAGGCCACCAACACCTAGGTTGCTTTGCCTTCCCCTGCCCCAGGAATCTGTGAGCCGGCTGGGTCAGGTGATCGCCGATCGCACCGGTGAGCTTCAAGAGCTGCGCAGACAGCTGGCTGCGCGAGAGCTGGATGTAGCAGAGCTGAGCCAGCAGGGGGAGCAGCAGAGGGAGCAGCCAAACCTCCTGATTGACCGGCTGCAGAGCCGGCTGCAGGAGAAGGAGTCTTTCATCCGGGTGAGTGGCTGTGGATGGAGAGGAGGCTGGTTTCTTATACTGGCTTCAGATCTCTTGAAGACCATTTCCGGGCAGCCTGTTCTGTAATGGGGTGGCACGTCTACTCAGTTGGCAGCCCTGTTGCCTCAGGCCTCCGTCGTTCTCAGTTGTGTGGAGTTTGAATTCTCTCTCTCTGTTTTCATGGGTTTTCTCTGGATACTCTGCTGGATAAGCACCAGGCCATGGATGGATGGATGGATGGATGGATGGAAATTGCCCATTTGTGTGTATGTGCCCAGCGAAGGACTGGCGCCCTGCAGTGGTTGTTTGTCGCCATGGGTCCTGTGCTTCCTGTAATATACTCCAGATTAATGCTGTATTTTATTAGCATTTATATAACGTGAGTCTCATGTTACATGAGGTTTCTGACAGTTTCAGGACAGTGCTTATGTCACACATGTGTCCTATCCTTTGCATGAATCTGTAAATTGTGATCCCTTGCAGGTTCTGATGAATGGTACCCAATACACCCAAGACGAACCAATGACCACCTTCAAGCCAGAGGAACCAGCAGACACTGAGAACAAAAGTGAGTGAGGAACACAGGTCCAGCTTGCTGACCCATTCCGTCTAGATTACCACAGTCCACCGATACTTTGGCCTTGATACGGAGCATTGGTTTTCAGTTGGTGGGACTGTTTTTATAGAGGTATGAGTTTCTGAGTGTTCTCTTCATTGTGAACAGCGTGTGACAGTGACTCCGGCCTACAAGTTGACATTCATGCTGTGAAGGAGGAGCTTCAGTTGGTCCTGAAGAAGGAGAAGGAGGCACAAGTAATAGGCACTGGAATACTCATGAGCAAACGTTAGTTTGGGACAGCCTCCAAGGTCAGTCCTGACTCATATTCCCCTTTTGTCCTTGTAACTACAGCTAGAACTTTCTGCCATCCGCACAACTCTGGCCAGGGACAAAGAAGAAATCTTGACCTTGGCTACTGAGCTGGAGTCCTACACCAGAAAGTTAGGCGTCAAGGAAGAGCTCATCAAGGTTGAACAATGTTGACCTTTTTTTGCTAAAAATAAAACTCTGAACATCACAGCTCTCATTTTAGCCCGTCTGTGTATGGTCCTGGGGGTTCCTGTACACAAACAGGATCTTCAGAAGCAGTTGGTGGAACCATCGGAGGTGCCGTTGGTCCAGAAGCTGACTCGGGAGCTGCAAGAGCTCAGGGAAGAACAGGGGGACACCAGTAATGCTGGCCATCAGGTACTATGGAGTTTTGTACATTAACTAGAAAATAATTTCCTATTTTAGTGTAGCAACGTAGACACAAGTGACACTGTGTGTTCTGTCACCTCACAAGTCATCTGTCTTGGCAGCACATACTGGAGCAGCTGGTTTCTGACTACAGCAGACTCAACGAGGCTGTGAGGATGGAGAAGAGGGTCTACGAGAGTTTGGTTCAGGGCAGCACATCTGCAAGCAGGTAGGAGTCCCGTCCTCTGCCTTTAGAGACAACAGCTTGAAAGCGTCACAGGTTTTAATCGGCAGTATTGCAAATATCTATGATTCTTTTCATAGTTAATCTTAAGACTTATTAAGGGCCCTTATGCTAAAGAAGTCTTGGTTGTAGTTAGTATTATCTTTGTCCTGGTCGTTTGTGGCATCCTAGCGCTGAGAAGACCTGGGAGTTGCAGAGAGAGCTGGACGCGGTTCAGTCACTTCGTGGGCAGCTGGAGACACACCTGGAAAAGAGCCGAAATGCTGCTGTTGCACCAGCAGGGGCAGTCAAGGCGCCGCCCGATTTTGGAGGTGGGAAACAGCGGAGTTTGGGGCTCCATCGGGAGAAGACCTCCTGCACTGCAGGGGGCAGTAATACTCATTCCGCATAGTGCACTAACGATGGAAGTGGGGTGTGATTCCTACACTAACCTGGGGGTCTGTCTGGTCATGTTACTAACTAAAGTGGCAATGTGTGCAAATAATTTTTATTTTTTGTATTTTATCTTGATTTTGAAATTGCTGTCGTTATGGAATTTAGTGCAATATTTTTTTCCCATAACATTTTAATTGTACTGTACTTATTTTTCCACCTTATCTTTGTGGTAAGGTTTTGAAAGCACAGTTGGTTTTCTACATAGGTCATTCATACTCAGTTACATCTTCATACGCAAACCAGCAAGGAGAACATTTTTCTAAATGCTTTTTGCAAGGTTAGAAGGCTCACTGAAATGTGATGCATCCATAACCTTTTTTAACCTCTGCAGAGTTCACCTAAGTGGCTTTTATCATGCATTTTAAAAAAACACATTCATTATGACTGGGGGTGGAGGGAGGGGGAAATGATTCCATGAACCAGCAAGAATAAGAGAAAACAAGAGTTACAGCAAAAAAAGCGTTTTGTTGACCTGAATACTTGACTTGTTTTAGAGAAGTTTGACCGTCAGTATGTGATCTGATCTGATTCTTCTTACTTGTGTGGACTGGGTTTTTTTATTTAACTTTTTCCATTCTTTCTTCTGGGTAAGCTGAGAAATAAACAAGGAGTCGGTTCCGACCAAACCTGCATTTGGTATCCATGTCTTGTGTGCGTAGACCTGTATCCAGAAGGAAGCGGTATGCATAAAGCTTGGAGAATTGGTTCCCTTCAGAGATAAGATCCAGTGTTTCCCAATCCGGTTCCCAGGGACCCGCAGACAGGCTAAGAGTGTGGAGTGCCTGGTCGGGCTCAGGGAGAGAAGTCTGTGGGTCCCCAAGGACTGCCTGGGGAAACATGGCTGTAATCAGTCAGTCCTTGTACCATTGCGTGGGGAATGCAAATGCTGAACCTCGGTTGGGTTTCTCGTACTTGTACCCTCCTCACACCTTGTTTATACAGAGAGTGGTTCTCACCTTTTTTTCTTTAAACTCTTCTGTTTCAACTTCCTGTGCTCTTTCATTTTGTTTTTTATGTCTGGGACAGTTACCCTTCACCATTAAGCTTAGGCATCGCCACTTGGGTCAGGCCCCGGATTCACTCAGCGGAAATGTTTAGCGTAGCATTAGCACGAGCGGCATGGATTCTTGTTAAGTTGTGTATTGTCTGGGTTGGGGGACGCATGCATGAAACATGTTAATGTGCCCGCAGCAACCGAGCATGACCTACGCAGCATGAGAGCTCCCATCACTAACGGGAGGTGCGACACCACATCTGCATGCTACTAAAATGCATCCGTCACAGAAAAGAAAGTACCTGTAAATTTTAGTCCATTCGCCAGTCTGCTGGAACTTTCAATCGGCTTGCTCCCATTCTTACTGGAATTCTGATCAGGGCTTTTTTTTTTTATCCATGAACAACACAGAAGTTCGACTCTGCAGATAACGGACGAAGTATCTGGGAGCATCTTGCATGCACGTTTTAACCTTGTTTACGCTTGACAGTGAACGCTGAGCCTGAATCATAAGTTTTATCTCCATTTGTAATTTTCACCCCTCCGTTCTCCATTTAAAAACAGCGCGCAGGTAAGTACTTACTGCTGTTTTTCTTTTTCTCCACTACGGCCCAGTGTCTTCAGATATTTAATACATTGCACTTCAGTTTCCATCTGCTTGTCATTTTGTCCCCCTCCACCCTGACTACATTAGAGGAGAAACGACAGGAAACGTGTGATTATATTACAAGGACCGTTGAAAATAAACCAGGAAGGAAGCTGTTTTTTGTAGTGTCTTGACATGGAGCTGCTGTTTTCTGTTTTGTTATTATGTCCCCACGATGTAACACACTTATAAAGCAAAATGTTGGAAGCTTCTAGTCGCACTTTCTTCCACCTGATGTTGAAGCTAAATAAACACACCATCGATGATCTTGTGAGTTTGTCTTAGTTGATTTGAATCATTACTCCATCTTTGGGCCACTGTGACCCATGTTAATCATCCCATTGTCAGTCCCAGGCCCAAACTAACCTTGTATTTTAGCAAGCAAGAATTCGGGCCCTACCAGTGTCTTCCAACGCCACCCAGCCCTGCACATGCAGAGACTCACGCAAAAGATATAGTCATACAGAACATTTGTGCACGTCATGTTTGCTGAAATGCTTCCATATTTTAAGAAGCTTGCAGCAGAAACATGTGGACCAAACATAACTTGCCTTGGTATGTATCCATGCAGCCATCTGATGAATGCTTCTCTGAAAATTTTAAATTGCTGATAGATAACTGCAGCACAGATGCTTTAATGTCATTTATGACATTTGACATTTTTGTATTTTTTTTTTAATCTATACATTCCGTAGCCACTCATATTTTTGTCTATATATAAGCATTGAAGGCACAACTGGTCCCATGATGTCTGCTGTTATCCCAACATCACCACCCTCAATCAGAATCACTTTTTTTGTGTGCCAAAGGCTCATTAATCTTAATGACAGTCAGTACAAGTTTTCTGCTCCACAGAGCTGAGTGACCAATATAATCAGGCACTTTGGCTGAATAGCATTTAGTTCCTAGGACGGTGATCTAAAATCCAAATATGGTTCCTAGTGCTTCCTGTTACATTATATTGCCGTATGGGCTAGACCAGTTAAAACGGCATTACCTGTCAGTCTGTTAGACTAGATGCTAAAACATAATTGTTAAGCCTATATAGATGCATACAGTGAACAACTGTATGCAATAACCTTGTTAAAATTACATTAAAAGCCTGTTCAGCTTCTCTGATGCTTTTGCAGGCATGAAACCAGTATAAGTGAGAAAATTAAGAATGAATTACAATATCAGACTTTGCTTTAAAAGTTCTCCGTACCAAACTGGGAGAAACGTATCAATGGAATGTCTGCACGACCAAAGTTCCCGCTGGCTGCGTTCCCAGCCGTCTGCGCAGCCGGGCCATCTCTGCGCAGTGTCCTTCCAAGCAGGAAGTGCCTTTTTTCTGCGTCTCAAAGAATCAGCAGTAATGAAGGCCTCAGTCTGGCTGAATGCAGGAGCTGTTTTTCCATTATGTCACTGGTCCCTTTCAGTTTCTATTTTTGTGATTTTTTTTGCTTTACATAGAGTGGAAGTGAGACCCCCTGCCCAGGTTGTTTGTGTGTGAGTGGTAGCCCTCATAGAATCAGTTGGTTTTGCCTTTATGTAACATGACCCGAACAGGCCAGTCCCTGGGGGTGTTTCATGGGTAGGGGGCAAACATTAATGTCACTCTGTGCTCTCCGATAGCGTGGGCTGTCTGTCACGTCGCTCCTGATGTTGTCCTCAGCAGTCGTGTTGGAGGTTGCTGATACATCTGTGCTCACCTGTCGCTGCTGTGCTTGCAGAGCTCAGCATGGATGAGAGCGACGACGAAGATGATGGTGGCAGCAGCGAGTACACAGACAGCATTGAGGAGGAGGAAACGTCCAAGCTTACCGCTCGATCCCTGGCCACAAACCAGGTACAACGAAACCCTCACTGTCAAGTGATTTATTTGAAGTGCTGTTCGAAGTGACTCTAGTTAGCTATAAGACTGTTATCTTAAAGATCTGGTAAGTGGATACAATACCAGTGAAAAGTTTGGACTTGGCAAGTCGCCTATGTAGGAGAGTGATAGTGTCACGTCACATAACCTGACCCTCTTACCTCAACAAAAGATTTAGATTTTGGCAGAGTTTGACCAGAAACTGAAGGAAAAGCAGCTAATATGTGGGGCCTCCTTCAGGACAGCTGGAAAGCAGAAGAAGTACCTCATGAAACTGGTGTAAAAGAGTAACTTGCTCAGGGTACCTCAGTGGTGCCTTGCTGGTCAGGGATGTTAGGCCACTGTTAGGCCACCACTGCCCACTGATATTGTCATTATTCCCCAAAGCATTAAAGAGGTCAGATGCTAATCAATAATCATTTCTCCATAGATCCCCCCGGACATGTCAGACCTGCACGGGAGGGCGGTTGTCAGGAGTCCATCCCAGAATGCACCTGGGGAGGGACAGGGCTTGGTGGAGGTCCAGCAGCTGGTGGAGCAAAGGAAGGCCGTGGAGCGGGAGCTGGGCGAGCTGAAGAGCCAGCTTGAAAAGGCCGGATACAGCTCCCTGTCTCAGATGCGGTACTTTGCGATTAACCACTGCTGATCTTTACCACTGCTGATCTTTACCACTGCTGATCTTTACCACTGCTGATCTTTACTAGGCTCTAGGTTAGAGCGTGACCAGCTCACAGATGTTTATGTGAAGGTTCATTCTAACCTTTCCTCCCACTCTGTCATGCTACTTTTCCTAGTTCATAATTCTACAAGGCTTGTAAAGTCAGTGGTTCACTATACTGACAAAGTCCCTAGAGCCCTGTTTGTACTAGTCAACTAGGTCATTATTAAATCTGGATCTGGATATCTTTCTTAGCCAGATAACTTGTCAGATTTAAGGTAGTCTAGGATAAATGTAAATGAACGCAGATAAAGTTTGTTTACACTGGGGTACCTTAAATTTGTAGTTAAAGAATCATATAAGCCAATGTGATTGGTTGATTGAGTCTCATATCATATGTTGGACATGGTTTATCAATATAGGCAGGCTTTGCCTTTATTATCTCGTCTTTTAAGCCTCTCAATGAACTGTTGACTGATTGTGAGAGAATTCCTCAGCGCTCTTCAACGCTTTACAAACTTTGGAGACTTGAATGGGTGGCAGTTCGGCTCATTTTAGTGTCCAGGGTGGGGCAGCACCGAGCACCTGTCACATTTGTGCCCTCCAGGAGCGCGGTTGTCAACCTGCGGGCGGAAAACAGCAACCTGAAGGGGATGCTGGCACAGATGGCGCACAGAGCACAGGACCGGGTGGAGGAAGGGCGACCGGAGGAGGGCGAGGCACGAGGGCCGGGGTCGGGCGGGGAGTT
The DNA here is from genome assembly GCA_019775955.2 of Pollimyrus isidori. NCBI lineage: Eukaryota > Metazoa > Chordata > Actinopteri > Osteoglossiformes > Mormyridae > Pollimyrus > Pollimyrus isidori. The sequence goes on from JABFDZ020000037.1 coordinate 15,295,293, forward strand.
GAGCCCCACCCAGGGCAAACGCTCCATGTCCAGCTCACCACCCCGGGAGGGGAAGAGGAGGTGTACCCGGCCAGTGTCTCTGGACCTGGGCACCCTGCTGTCCAGCAACTCCTTAGAGGTAGACTCCCAAGGCCAACATAAAGTACCCTAAATCATGTCTGCTTTATAACTTACAGTAGGTGAAGTGCAACCAAATAAGATAAAATCTGGCATAAATGTCAAACTGTATCAATATCCATATGCTAATTCTGCAGCATTTAGGTAAACTGTAAGTATACTTTAGCTAAAAGTGTTTCAAACAGTCACAGGGGGTGATGTGTAGTAAAATGAAGGCAGCAAATGAGGCCTTTGCAGGCTGCTGAGCTGTAGCCTGAGTGCCCTGGAGGACGGAAGCTTTTTCTTTTACCGATTATGGTCATAATGTATAAGAATACAATCCTGCCATTTGTTGCCGAAACCAGGAAGCACGGCCTGTGGAAAGTGCAGACCGGGTTTGGCAGCATGTGGAGGCGGGGCTTAAGGAGAAGGCCCGGCAGCTGCACCTGGACCTGGCGCAGAGCCAGCAGGAGAGTCAAGAGCTTCAGGAGAGGCTGATGGTATCCGAGGCAACGGTCCAGGCCCAGGCAGAGCAGCTGAAGGACTACAGGGAGCTGCTCAGTGAGTGACCGCTTTCACGCACACACACCGGCAAACAGAGTCTCTCTCTCGCACATACACACACACACACAGACATACACACACACCGGCAAACAGAGTCTCTCTCTCACACATACACACACACACACACAGACATACACACACACACAGACATACACACACACCGGCAAACAGAGTCTCTCTCTCTCACATACACACGCACACACATACACATACACACACACCGGCAAACAGAGTCTCTCTCTCACACATACACACACACACACGCACACACACCGGCAAACAGAGTCTCTCTCACACACACACATGCACACACACACCGGCAAACAGAGTCTCTCTCACACACATACACACACACAGACATACACACACACCGGCAAACAAAGTCTCTCTCACACACACACACGCACACACACACCGGCAAACAGAGTCTCTCACACACACACGCACACACACACACACACACACCGGCAAACAGAGTCTCTCTCACACACACACACACACACCGGCAAACAGAGTCTCTCTCTCTCTCACACACAGACACACGCACTGCTTTACATGCAGGCTGAGTGAGTTTTGGTTCCTGATGCTGTAACATATGATGAGGAAGCCTGGTTGTCTCACCTCAAAAGCATAAAAATCAGTGTTGGAAATTTGCTCTTCATACATATCTTTTTGTTCAGTAACTTGTAACAAATATGTCCACATATCCAGCGTATTTCTTCGGACCGTCAAATCTGCTGAAATAATTACTGCAAATAAAGTAGAATCCGGCTACCATTAAGAATGGTTATCTAAAGCAGTAGAGAAGGTTCATAGACATGAAGTCTCGTGTTATCTGCATCCGCCCCCTCCCTTCCCCAATCAGCGGAGACCTCAGTGAAGCAGGACAGCAAGCAGGTGCAGGTGGACCTGCAGGACCTCGGCTACGAGACCTGCGGCCGCAGTGAGAACGAGGCGGAGAGGGAGGAAACCAGCAGCCCAGGTGAGGTGTTTGGACTGGTCTGCAGGACACGCGGCTCACTCTCAGCTCTCAGGAGCTTCCCCGTCTAGCAGTGGACGTCTTGGGGATTTCACTTGTCAAATACAGACCTGCCCGGATCACCGTATTCATCCACCGTCAGGAATCAACTGGACTTAGCGATCACACTGCGCATCTTACAGTTAAGGTGCTGTAGCTTTGACCAGTGGGATCAGGTTCCTTTCCTTATTTGTGGTTCCCCTCCTCACCCGCAGAGTTTGATGATCTGGAGATGTGCACCACCCTGTCCAGGCAAGACTGCGATGGCCAGTGGTGGTCCGGGGACTGTAGGAAGGCGGAGAATATGACATCACTGCGGCAGCAGGTGGAGGACCTGAGAGGGGAGCTTTCCCGCTCGCGCACCACCATCCGCAGCCTCCAGGGCCGCCTGCGTACCATCTCCAGCACCGGCGACCGCTCCTCCAACCTGGAGAGGTCTGCTGCTTCTCTGGCCTGGGGCTTCCAGGCCTCTCCGGCTACTAGTGGCCCCGAGGACGACGAGGGCTGGCAGTCGGACGGGGTTGGAGGTACCAAGTGGCCACAGCACAGCCGAGAGCTGCAGGAGCTGGCTCTGCGCGTCGCCTGTTTGGAGGACCAGCTCAAAAGCACCAGGTCGGGGAGTAAGGCTGCTTCTGAAGACGGCAAGTCCGCCACCTGGCCGGGGTAGGTAGTGCATCGCCGTCCCAGTCACTCATCAGGTACGGAAATGGACTCTGAGGAACGTCCCAAAGGTATAGACAGCATTAATGTACCATAAATGGTACAGAAATGTTCCGCAGAGTCTATAGGTATAACTACCCTTGAGGGCACAGTCCCGGTGACAAGCAAAGGTGCAAGTTTTTACCCTTTTTTGTGGAAGGCTTTGTCTCTGGGAGGGCAGTATGTGGCTTAGAGCAGGGCTCTTCAAATCTGGACCTTGATTCCAAATCCAGACCTTGTTTTCAGTTCTCCCAGGTATTTAGTTTAATAATTACTGAATCTGATTGGCCAGATGCTTCCACACCTGGCTGACGGGTAAAGGAAGGCTGGAAAATCAAGAGGACCGTGATTTTAATAGCCCTGGCTTAGGAGGTTAGGTCTGTGATTGGAAGGTTGCCGGTTCAAGCCCCAGAATAGTTACATCTCCATTTGTCCCATAGGAAAGGCCCTTAACCCCCCAGAATGTTCCAGGGGTGTCGGATGAATGGCTGACTCTGCACCTAAACCTCATCTACATATATGTGTGTCAGAGTTTGGATTGGAAAGATTGGAAGCAAAGCACAGCAATGTACCTTTAGTTGTGCTTGTGCAAATGGAAAATAAAGCTTAATTTCTTTTTTTTTTAATCTTACACCCCCTCTTTGACATACCACACACTCTAATACTGCCATAGTCAGCTTGCCAGTAGGGTCACGAGTGCACAGCCCTGTGCCTCAGCAGGTACTGGAAGCTGCCCCAAGCAGAAGGACGCCAATGTTCTGGGCAGCTTCCAAGAGGAGTGCTGTGCCTCCCGTCCAAAGCGAAAAGCCAAAAACGGACCCTCGCGGTGGGACTTTAAATAGCCCAGCCATGAAGACTCCAGTGGCACATTAGCAGACATGAATCCTAATTTGAGAAAAAAAATGCTGATTAAGTAATTATTTACAACTATAAGGACAATTATGACATTTCAAATGACTTTGAAAATGTAAATTTGTGCATTTGACACAGTTTAGAATATAAAGTATTAGATGCAATCTGATTTTGATCTTTGTGGCTCTGTTTAAATCACATTGTCATGCACATTATCATTTAAAAAGTGGAGAGCTGATTTTTTTTTTTTGATGGTCCAAGGTTATACAGTATATATTTTTAATTAAATATTGTTAGCATCCCCTCTTGAAGGGGCAGACACATCAAATGTCTGAGTGCTGGCAATTAATGTTTCCTGGCTAATGACTCCAGTGGCTAATGCTAACGTCCCTCACAGGAAGTTCGACGCGCTGATCCAGGCGCAGGCCCGCGAGCTCTCGCTCCTGAGGCAGCGCGTGCGGGTGAGCCGGGGCGTCTGCCGCATCCTGAACCAGCACCTGGGTGACACCACCAAGGCCTTCGAGGAGCTGCTGCGCGCCAACGACGTCGACTACTACATGGGGCAGAGCTTCCGCGAGCAGCTGGCGCAGGGCAGGGCGCTGGCCGAGCGGGTCAGCGCCAACATCAGTGGCCGTGAGTGTCCGCTCACCCGTCTGCCGGGTACAAACCCATCACATCAGTGTGGATTTTTGGTCATCAGCTCAATCTGATCGCTTGGGTTTGACATGATGGCTGCAGGCGATTAGGGAACTGGCCACAGATCAGATTGTTAGGTCATGTTACACATTTGCCTCAATAGTCACATGTTTCAGCTACAGTTCTTGTGCAGCTTCTGTAGAATCTGAGTCAAAGATGAGGTCAGAGTAAAATGGGGAAAAAAATGAGGAAGAGTAACAGGGAACAGCTGAGATGAGAAAAAACTAAATATCAAGTATCAAAATGAAATGAATCAACAAAGAGTTACAAACGTTAACATACATTTAGCGAAAATAGCAAAGAAAAATGAAAATGATTGTTTTTTCTGATTTGTTGACAGGAGACCCTGCGGAACTTCTAGACGATAAGATGGGCCACGAGCTGCTTGCTCTGAGGTGGGTGCTCCTCAGACCTCTGTCTTCATTTGTCCTCCTAGAGCTTCCTCCTTGTTGGGGTTAGGGTTCACTTATCCTCTCTGCTTCACTTCACCATCCTCCCCTGCAGAAAAAAACAGTTAAATCTTCAGCACTGTGCAAAATTCTCAGGCAAAGAATATGATGTTGACATGATCTTCCTGTTGGTATAAAACTATGATATTATGTTTCTCAAAGTGTGTTAACATAACCCTTTTAAATCCTCTCATAAAGTGTTTACCGTAACCATTAAATACACATGTGTACTTCTTGACTTGAGCACCTCATATGGCTAATCGATACCTCATGTGTCTCTGAGAAGAGGTTCAGTAGCCAAAGTGGTGTTGCTCTAGCCACCCAACAAGATATCAGTAACTTTTCCAAGAACAGATCCTTGTTAGTTTTTAATTGTGTTACTGAAAATTGGCTTATTTGGGTAAAATGTTTTTTAAGCAAGTAGACACATTCTGGCCAAATAAACATTTTCTTTGTATCTCGAGGACTTTTGTACAGTACTGTATGCAATAAGGCAGACCTGTGTTTGTGTGGGACATGCCTGCTGCCGCATGCATCTTCATTCCATGTGTGGCGTCGTCTCTGGTGGAAAGCGAGTGAGTCATGGAGGAGACACGTTTGTCCTCTGGATGGCGCCGCTCTGACATTGCTGCCGGCTCCTGTGCATGGGGTCACGGCCTCACTGTGGAATGTCACCGCTGGTTCCAGGCGACAAGCGATTTGATTTGGTAATTCCCATTCCCCAATAGGTCAGCGCAGCCTCCCCTTGGGACGGGGGAGGGGGGGGGGTTTAATAGACATTTAAACCGTTTTCTCTTCTGCCGTCCTCCATCGATCACTTGAGTGTAGCGTCATGTGTTTGGATTGCAGTAATGAGATGGTGCATGACTTCCTGCATTCTCACTGCATTCTCACTGGATTCTTACTGGATTCTCACTGGATTCGTACAGATGCTTCTTTTTGCAATCATCTTTATATGAAACTGAGTTCTCACTCGGAGAGTCGTTTTATTTTTTGTCATGCAAATCCGGCAGCCAGGAGTCTGTGGCCGTGACAGACCGTGTCCTGGGAGG
>JABFDZ020000037.1:15306325-15322338 GCA_019775955.2 Pollimyrus isidori
AATCGGGCCTGTTTGGATGCTTAATAAACTGGTTTCCCAATGGGTGCATACGGGAATTTGTGGTCTTGCAGCCGTTTGGATCAAAATAAATGTGTTGTGGGGTTCCCTACCCCCCCCCCCCCCCCCCCAGCTTAGTACTCACCTTTGCATGCTTTTCCCCAAGCATGTTCATTCTTTCATTCTCTACCTCTCACTCTCTCGCTCCTAATCACAGGGTTTGTGTTGAAATTCAGTTATGACATGATTTTCTGAGGATCAGAAATGCTACTTTATACTGAGCTCAGCAGGGTGTCACCGTTTCACCCCCTTTGCTTTCTCTTCACGTAGGCTTTACACTTCCACATGCTAAGCCGGTGCCCGCCTACTCCCTGTTGGACCAGCCTCACCGGAATCCCTCCAGCTACCTTCCCCATCACACTTTTCACCAGCCTTCACTCAGCAGCAATGACGCCGGCACCCGTCTGAAGGCGGAGCCAGGTTTGATGGATCGTGGTGCATTGTGGGAGATGGGCCGCATCAGCCAGCCAATCAGAGCTTCTGCGTACGGCGAAATTTTGTCGGGCTCCTCAGGGTACCAGTCTGGCACCAGTCACGCAGGTGAATATCACCACTCAAGTTTCTAATGTGACTTAAATGTGTGTGGGGTAAATAGGAGTTCACCATGGACCATAGCTTCTCTTGGCGCTGTAGGCACTGACCTCATGGAGGAGCACCTGAGGGAGATCCGCAGCCTGCGGCAGCGTCTGGAAGACTCCATCCGGACCAACGACCGCCTGAGGCATCAATTGGAGGAGAGGCTGGCTTCCGTGGGTCGAGATGGCGGTAAGGAGGAATGGGTCTCTCTTCATGGCACAGCATTCCCTCCCAGCTCTGCCTCTTTCACTCACGACATTGTTCTACTGCAGGAGCACCGACGAACATCTACATCCAGGGCTTGGACTCCCTCAGCACACTGTCCAAAGAGAACCAGGCCTTGATGGAAGACAACCTTCATCTCAAACAAGCCAACAGAGGTACCAGTCAGTTACATGAGTTTCCAACAAAACGCCAATTTTGTAAATATAATAAAGATGTTGGTATAGTGTGGAACTTGCATTGACTGATATTTGTTTTAGTCCTATTCTGTTTATGATCCTTCTGTGGCATAGTAATGCACCTGAATTCTCCAGTCCATGGAACAACACGACATGCAGATTTTTGACACTAACACATGCTGACAGGCAGCATCTGCAGCTATGTGAAAACCAAAAACCGAGAAAAGGCACCTTGCTGAAAGCCTAAACCGCGTCTGTCTGTATCTGTCCCGCCCACCACACACCACAGACACCTTTAAGGAGGCGGAGCTGCTTCGCGAAGCCCTCCTGGCTGGACGGGCGCGGCTCAAGCAAGTGGAGCTGGAGATGGAGCGCCAGCAGGAGGAGAACCGCCGTCTCCAGGCCCTCGGCTGCGAACAGGCTCAGGAGGTCCAGCGGCTACGTGAGGAATGGCAGGGCGGCCAGGAGTCCATCAGCAGGTATCCCCAAACCTCTTAGGTCAGCCTATCGCTGTGACATAGCTCTTGTAGTTGTACAAAACAATTTATAACTTTCCTGAGGGTGCAGTAGGAATATTTTCTTGAGTCTGATCTCTCGGTGTTAGAATTGATGTCAGGTTCATAATTGACCGGGTCATACATCCATTCTTCTTTCGTTTTGCTCATATTGTGGCAGAAAAGAAAAAAGGTGGAACAACCAGACACATCTAAAAAATAAGTAATCTATTGACAAGCACTATTTGCTTACATGACTTGAGTCATGTTGTTTCATTTTGAGTTAAAGTGTTGAAGTACTCAAAATCTGCATTTATGAGAGTTCCTGTTGGATTATAATGACCGAAGCTAATGCTAATGATAATCAACAGTTTAGCATTTCGCTAGGCAAGCTGGCAGAGAGCTTGTGAGTCATTTACTAATGGGTATTCCCTGCGTTCTCAGGCTAGAGCACAAAGTCAGCCTGCTTCAGCAACAGCTGGCCGACAGCCAGCGGCTCATGCGATCCCTGCAATGTGAGCTGCAGCTATACGAGGGGATCTGCATGACTGCCAAGGGTTCCCCCGCTGGTGAGTGCAAGAACTGCGACAGGGAAAGACTGCTCTCACTGTGAGAACACCAAACCCTTGAACCATGAATGGAAATGGGGCAAATCGTGCAATATACATTCATGTATTTTCCAGCAGGCTCTGTCTCTGAAGGCCAGAGCTTTAGGGAGACTTCTCCTGTGGAACTGGGAGGGCTCCTGGCAGAGCTGCGCAGTCTGCGCATGCGTCTAGAGCGCAGCCTGCAGGAAAACAGCTCCCTGAGGATGCAATTGGAGGAGCAGACCTGCACAACAGCCCCTGGTGATCTACGGCTGCCCACTATCACTGCTAGCAGCCAATCAGATAACACCTGCAGGAGACAGCTCTTCCGTGGTAAGATGCCACAAGGCAGGCATGGGGGTGGGGGGTTAGGATGATTTCAAGGGCCCCTGAGTGGCCCTAAAAAGTTTGGAACATAATATGATTGGTCTGGGTTGGGGGCTTTCATAGGGCCTCTCTGCCACCAGAACCTGTATGTAAACCATCCATCCATTTTACAGTTTTTCTGGACATGGTCAGGGGACCAATATGGATTTTAAAGTCGGAATCTTCATGGCTTTAATCTTGAGGGGATCTTGATCCTGTACTCATAAGTATACAAAAAAGTATCAAAATTAAACATCTGTCTCGACAGATCCTGCACCATCTCCACCTGTGCGAGACCCAGGGTTGTTAAACTCTGGTTCCACATACTCCTTGTCATCTAAATCCCCAGACCCGGAAGATTTGGAGAGCTTGTCTAATGGTATGGGTCATTTCACAGATACAAGTGTTGTATTTTTAATGTAGAATTGCGCTTTACAAATTGTGTTACTTAGCATTAGATTATCGGATGTCTCAAGATGTCTGTGGTATGTTCATGGTCTTCCTTACACTGGACAATTGTCTTTTCCACAGATATCTTGAGGCCACACTCAGAGCTGGAAGGAGAAGCTCCGGATGGCTCATTTGCCAACAAGAATGGGCGGCACACCATAGGACACGTGGACGACTTCAATGCCCTCCAACAGCAGATCCTGGAGGGTAAGATGCTGGTGCACAAGATGGAGGCCAAGCTGCAGTCATCTCTCACATCCAGCCTTCTGGAGGTCACTTCTGGAAAGGTAAGGATCTTCAAACTGTGTCCACCAGGATGCTGCTATTCCCAGGTTCTCTCACCTAAATCCCTATCTCTGTCTGACGGTGTCCAGGCCTTGGACCAGGGTGTCGTGAAGACCCTCCTGACCAGTGCCAAAACGTTGGATCAGATCCTAGAAGAAGCCTCGTCTCTCCTGAAAATGTTCTGGAGGGCAGCGCTTCCTAGAACTGAAAACGCCTTCCAGCACGTTAGAAAGGTCAGCTCTCTTACTGTACTTCAATTTTGCAGACAACTGCTCAAGATTAGTCAGGATTCAGAACCTTCCATCTTGAATACCTTCGTAGCATTATGTCTTAGCAAAATCTTTTATTCTAATAGCCGCAGGAAAGAGTGAATGCATGACTCATGAGTGAATAAATGCAGTAATTACGAATTCAATTGTGACTTGCAGGAGCAGTCAATGAAGGAGGAGATCCATAGGCTGAGGGTGAAGATCACCGAGCAGGAGGGGTTGCTGCAGGACACTATCGAGAGGCTGAGGAGCACCAACCGCACTAAGGAGAGCATGGAACACTTCATCGTCAACCAGCGTGAGGACCACTCTTTGGATTCACCTCCATACAGTGGTGATACCTATGAGACCCAACCCATGTTACACTAGCTGGTGTCCTTCTTGTACTTATTTAGTCCTAAAGTGTGATTTTTCCACTTTATTTGTGCAATGAATCAAGACAGGAGACTATGGATACAAACCTCTTTGCAGAGATTGAATGAAGTCCAGCAGGTAGCTCAGTGGTTATGGGCCAGTGTCCATGATACCGCTGATATGTGTCTTAGTAAGGTCCCTCCGGGAGGTCCCAGATGATACAGTACCATAAATTGTGTGCTTGTTGGTGTTGGTTTACCCCTTCGTGTGTGTTTTTTTTTTTGCCTCACAGTGTCTAGAACACGTGACGTCTTGAAAAAAGCACGGACGAATCTTGAGGTGAGCTTACACCGTTGTCTTTTAGATTCCTCGTGACTTTTCAAGATACAGTTTTGCAAAGAGTTAAAAGAAATAGCAACTCACATAAAATAGACTCATTTCTGAGCTCTTCATACAGAATCGATGGCAATTTGATTTAATCTATTGGTGCGAAGCACATGTATTGAAATTATTAATGGAATATATATGGTGGTTCCTCAGTAAGTAACGAAAAAAAAAACAACTCAAAACCCAATATCAGGGAAGCATTCTAGCCCGAAACATGCTTGCAGAAATGCTGGTCTGAAAGGAATTGGTGTGGAGAAAGGGGGCCGTAGCCCAGCTTGATCGGGTTACATGTCATGTCAGGAGTCACTTTCTGTTTCCTGTTCTCTCTGTCTCCTGCCTCAATACTGTCCCTGCCCAACTCTCTCCCAATCCTTGAATATGTCCAGAAGAACGAGTACAAGATATCCACCCTAAGCTCCTCCTCTTCCTTCCCCCACCCTGGTAAAGTACTGCTTCTGTGGCTTGCTCTGCCCGTGCCCGTGCAAAATCACTAACCCATCACCTCAGCCATCTTCCCATGCTCCAGCGGCAGCATTCCAGCTCTCCTGAGAGATGGCATCTTCATCCCATCAGACCTAGTATGAGGCAGACCTCAAGAGGGGAAATGAGGAGTTTTAAGGGATCGCAGACAGATCTGTGAACCGTGGTCTCTTCCATAGATTTGAAATCTGGTCATAGTGACAAATATCTTCAGAGGTTATTAGGTTTGAGGAACAATAGAAGCATTATTTCAGCCTATAATCATTGCTGTTATGCTAATTGAGAGCAATTAACAGCATATTTCCTTCTCACATAATTTATCAGCATATTTTTTCTATGATGAAACTAAAAAAACAGTCCTAATATTTCCTGGTTTGCATGTTTCATGTGTGAAAACCAGAGAAGATCTGCTCAGAGCTACTTCAGATGTTCTGAGGCTGGAGTCGCCCTCCATGTAGAAACACATCTGGCTGCGCTGCCAAGCTCACTTTGTTTTCCCGTTGTGTGTCTCTACAGGTGAAATCCCAAGGAGGTCCTGGAAGGCCCTGCCTGACTGGGGTTTCATGAAAACCTGCTCCCAGAAGACAGCAGGAGGCGATGCCAAGATAAATGCCAGGCCGCAGCAGCTCCAGACGGTCATGTTTTGAGGCAGCATCAACGCTACCATCTTCTGCTGCTTCCAAATGTTGTTTCTTTATGTTCTGACACAACACATCTTGATCATCACCTCTTAGAGCACTGCTGTGACAAACAACTTGTAAGAATTCTGTGGGGACACTGTGAAGTCCACGAGTTCGCTTTTCGTCATCCTATCCAGCCTGTTTGTGTCATCCACCATCGCTGTTCTCCAGGCACCCAGTGCGTGTAAAGCTTGAATGGAGAAGCCATACTTGAAACGTCTACCAATCGAAACAAGTTTTCTTCTGTTCACCCAACTATGCTGCCGTAGAAAATCTATTTATAGTAACTTATTGCTAAAGGCTCTCCTCTTAGATTTTATTCTTTCTGAAATAATAAGAAGTAGGTAGAATTTAGACGGTAGACTGTTGATAAGCTACTAAGTATGTTTGGTTTCCCTTAGCATATGTAAATGAAATCGTTACCAAACAATATGACCTGCTTGAATCGGAAAGAAGAAAATGCTATTTAGTGCTATGACTGCTCGCTTAGACAAGCATGTGCAATACAAACTGTCCGTTGAATGTTGCAGCCTGCTTCGCCTTACATTGAAACTTATTTACTCTAAGGCTATGGACCGTCAGTGCAATAGTAGTGAAACACTGCTGACAGATAAGGTGTGTAAAGCTTTGTGGCCAGGGGGTGCAATGACAGCTAAGCTTGTTCCACAGGGATCAAGGGTACTGCCAAAGTTTGTGAATTTCTCCCACAAAGTGTGACTCTGAATTGAGCCACCCGCTGTCTTTAGAGTCCGGCTGTTGATATAGTGTTTTTGGAGATTGGCTTGATAAAGACAACATAAAGTACCCATTTTTTGGTCCAGTGTACTTTTATTACAATAATTTCTTTTTTGTACATTATTTAGCTGCCTTTGTAAATGGACCAAACATGAGTAAATCATATAAATCGAGGGGATTCTTATAGCTCATGATTTATATATTTTGTGTTCTCCATGTATATTTTTTCCAAAACGTAGTTGCAAACTTTGGCAGTATACTGACAGATGCCCGCCTTTGCTGGTGGAGTTTGTGCATTTTAACTGCCTCCTGTCTGATTTCTGTTGCATTAGTCCTTTTGCTTTTTTAGGCGTTTTTTTCTTCCCCATGTAGTGCTCTGGTGTGTCTGCAATTCCTACATTGGACAGTATAAGTGCATATATTTCAGCTTTCTTTGCTCCATGTTTCCTGCTTTGGTTCTATCTAAGGTGTGTTTGTTAAAAGCCAGGTGAAGGATGGAATTTATACAGAAATGTTGTAATATATTAATGTCTGTCCCGCTTCTTCTGGGTGTGGAATGGAGTAAGCTTGAGTACAGAAAATACAAACCGTGCAAGTTGGACGTGTTAACTTCACCCTTATTGAACAGCTATGTAGTAGCGTACATGAATAAATAACCGTTTGACCATATTCCAGCAACCAAAAGTTTGAACTATAATGTCTTGTGTCCAATGTTTCCTTTACAGCGTATTTGAACAGTCAGTACAAGACTGTCTCATATTAAAATGGGCTTTTAATTAGGAAGCAATAAAGTGGGGAAAGGCTAAATGAAAGCATCACATTTATAATTGTATGTACTGAACGACCTAAGTACATGCCACATTATGTATAATCAAAAGTTTGGGGAGAAATACTGGTGTTTGGTGGTACTTGTAATGTAAGATATGTACATAGTGGTTGGAGTGAGGTTCGAGATGCCAGCGAAAGCCACATTGGCTACTTAACCTGACAATGTGTGTGTTGCATAACAAATAAATCTATGGAACCCTTCTCTTATGAGAAATGTCTGTGTGCTTTCCTTACTGGTGCATGTCCAACCAGAATTAATGCAGTGGAAAGTGAGCCAACTCTACGCGACCAAGCTGGGAAATGTGAACAGAAATTAAGATTTTTGTTACATTATTGCTGACCTTTTTATAGAATTTGGTAACCAGTGTCAGTCTCTTATATTCCTCATGGGTTTTAATTCAGCGTTTGTGACAGATCCCATTTCTGATGGAGGGAGCAAATTTAATTACCAATAGTTTTGCTTCCAAGGTTTACTCTTTAGTTAAACTTATGTTAAAGGGGCAGTTCACCCCAAAACAAAATAAAATTATCTGTTTAGCTTTGGTGCCATCTATTCATTTAGGTCTCCAACTTCGGTCCCGGAGAGCTGCTGTCCAAGAGGTTTTCTATCCTACCTGGCTTCTGATGAGCCACACCTGTTCTCGGGTAAATACCAGGAACAGGTGGGGTTAATCAGAAACCAGGCACAACAGAAAACCTGCTGGATAGTAGCTCTCCAGGACTGGAGTTGGAGACCCCTGATCTAAGTTGTTCTGCTGCGAGTTGCATAGTAGTGGAGATATCGGCCTTAGAAATGTCCGTTTCTCTCGAATATAATGGGAGTGAATGGCATTCCGTGTGCGCATGCGCGGACTGGCATGCAGCCTGTCTCAGTTATATATTGTTATATTGTATTACTTAAATTGTATAGTATTTACTCTTAAATCTTAATCTATTCTTAAATTTCTCTCACTTCTTCCTACGGTTTGGAGCAACTGTGACCACACAACAATTTCCTAAGGGATTAATAAAGTATTCTGATTATGATTATGATTCTTTATGTGGCAATTAAAGTGCAAGAAAAATACACTTGAAAAATCCACCAGCAATGTCTCTTACCAGAAATCATGACCCGATTCCAGCATTATGGGTGTGACATTACGATTTATATTGGCAAATAAAAATGCCTAAAATCATGGAGAAGCTTCGTATCAATTAATCAATTTGCATATCTTTTCATGTAAACTTTTGGACTGAATATAGACTGTCCATCTATCTGTTCATTTTCTGGTGCTTATCCAGGGTTAGGCTGCAGTAGCAACAGTCTAAGCAGGGATACCCAGACCTCCCTCTCACCAGATACCTCCTCCAGCTCCACCAAGGGAATACCATGGTGTTTCCAGGCCAGCCCAGAGATATCATCACAGGGCATGCATTACTGCTGACGGTGCACTGATCTGCTTGTTGATCTCCTGCTCCCTTCTTACTTGACATGAGAAACACCTCTGCTTGAGGCAGTAACTCATCTGCCACCTTTTCTGGTCAAGAACCATGGCCTCAGACTTGGAGGTGCTGATCCTCATCCTCACATCTTCAACCACTTCACACTGTCCCATTGACATGCTGGTGACATGCTGGTCCCATTGACAACCCAGTGATATGAAAGACACAATCCTCAGGTCACTGAACTGGACCCCCTCTTCCCCTTGGCTACACCTAGAAGTTCTGTCCATACTTGTCATGAACAGAATCAGCAACAAATGGCAGCCTTAGCAGAGTCTAACACCCTCCAGGAACAAGTCTGAATTACTACTGGTGATGCGCACTAAACTCTCACTTCATTTATACAGGGACTTGAAGGCCAACAACAGCAGACCCTGTAATCCATACTCCTGAATCACCCCCCAAAGGACCCCGAGGAACATGGTCCCCCTGAAGTTGAAACGCACATTCAGCCCCCTTTTATAAAGATTGCGACCACCAGCCCAATCTGTCAATTCAAGGTACTTGAATTGAATCAGGTACTATGCCTAACCTCTACGCAATGTTAAAGTGGAGTGTCAGCCAAGACAGCCCAACAAAACCAAGAGCTTTTAAGAACTCATCCACCTCCAGCCTTAACAACAAAGAGTTTCTTGACTACTTCAGTGACCTCAGGCCTTGGAGTATTCCAGCTCATTTTCCTCCAAGGTAGGTATATCAGTGGGATCCAGGAGGTCCTCGAAATACTCCTTCCACCACCTGACTATATATCCCCATTTGAGGTCAACAGTTTTCCATTCCTGCTGTAAACAGCATGGGAAAGCCCTCCCCCTTCTGAATCGCCTGAGTTTGCCAGAATCTTTGAGGCTAACCAAAGGCCCTTCTTCATGACCTCACTAAGCTTTTGCTTCAGTAACCGCCACGGCTGCATTCTGCTTTGCCTGCTGGTACCCATCAGCTGCTTCAGAAGTCCCAGGTTAACCAAACTCCTAAAGGCTGCCTCTCCAGCTGGCGTCCACCAGCATGTTCAGGGATTGACATCGCGATTGTTATCAAGAGCCGTACAGCCACAGCACTGCTTCTGCAATGGAGTCCAGGGACGTCACCCATTCCGGCTCAACGTCCCCTGACTCCCTCAGGATGCAGGAGGTGAGTTTAAAATCTCCATTAATAATTTTTCCCAAAAACAAATATTTACAAACTTTGTGTGCTCATTCAAGTCTCTTTCATGGTACAAATACAATGTCAATGGGTTCTGCAACTGTCTTTAAAAGAAAAAAAACAATGAAGACAGACAAAGGTGAACATTTTAACAATAGTTCTTTTCCTGTGCACAAAACTTCATTTTTCCATGGTAATATTGACCTTTGTATGGAAGTGCCCTACTTTTGGGGAAAAAAATCCTCTATATTTTGTTTAGCTGGTTACCATTTAAGAAGTATAATGTTGAAAAATATAGGGGCGATGTCTCATTATCTTAGCTTCAGATTATAGTTTAGACTGAGTTTAAAGGGAGCAAATCAAGTAGCTTCATAAACTCCATTGATATCTCCTCTGATTTTGTGCCTTTAGAAATCACTTAAACACCTGTTACCTCGTATAGGTGAAACATGAACCAATGGATGACAAAAAATATTTGTTGTGTTGTTCTTGCATGATAAATGTTTCAGATGTTACTTTGAAAATACTGGTTGTATTTTGTCATAAAATAACATTACCAGCAGATGGCAGTAGCATATGTTGAAAGCAGATCTAGCAGTGAGTCACCACTAACCGCTGTTTCCAGCCAACCAATAACCATTCTCCTACACAACAATCGTGGACCAACTGAATGATTTTTATGCGCAACCGCTGCTTCCTTCCTGCCTCTTCTTAGAAAGTCTTTGGTTCTTCTTTCTCTCACCTCATGCTAGGATTCCTGTTTCATTAAATTAAAAATGTTGGCTTGAAGGTGCATTGAAGTTGTGGGCTGTGATAATCATTCCAAATAATAATAATAATAATAACAACAGACACAAAGTGAAGTAGTGCTTGTTCACAGGCCTCTCAGCAGAATGTGTCATAGCCAGCTAACTCCTCACACATTCAGTGGGATGGTATCTCTAATATGGGATCTATCTAGCTCTTTAGATCCCTGCTAAACCAGTTTCGAGGGGGGATTTGATCTGGTGCATCACTCATGTTACAGAAGGGGCAGCTCACTTTCCCTTTGCCTACTGCTGCTCGACTTACTCATCATTTGAATAATCACATGTAGAAATGGGTCCCACCAAATGATCTGGCCCAGCACTGGACCAAGGCCATCCCCAGCGCACGAGTCTATGTAAAGTTTTCATGAAAATTAGCATGAGTCACACAAAGGTATCAAAAGAATATTGTATTGAAAAGACTGTAAACAGTGTTGTGTCTATACAACAAAACCTCGGAGAAGGTGCAAATAAAAAAAATAAAAAAAACAAATGTTAAGGCACAAAACGTCAGCCTCAGCTTCTGAACACAATACAAAGTGCCCACACAGTAAATCTTTTGACATCACCAACCTGCCAAAGCTCTGTCATTCGTTCATATACCAATTACATCATTCGTATGTTGCACGCATCAGGTACATTCAGAGACAGGCATGATTTGCTTTATAGTGTCAACAATCTAACAGAAAATGCAATAAGGCTTAATGGAATAGCTTAAAAGAATAATATATAATATATAATCTGAGAACCATTCTGTGAGAAACACAGAATCATCTGAAAAAACCGTTTTAATACAACTGTCCTGAGATTTTTGCATCTCTGGAAAAACTTGAACGGAAAACTATTGAAAATACCCCATCACTTGGATATTCCCAGGCCGGTCTTCATGTACTCATAGACCACGTAGCTAATGCTGACGGCAGGAATCACTTTCATGAAATTGGGGAGGATGCCTCTGTACAAGCCGAAGAATCCATCTTTCTCCAGAATGTTTTTGGCTAATCGGCTCATGGACAGCTGCTCTGATCCCTCCAGAGATGCTGGAAGTTGCACAAAGGAGACGGAAAACAGAATAAATACACAAGATAATACTGCATCAGACACTTCTCAAGAGGATTTAATACTTGAACTACGATGCTAGAACTGATGCTTGCTGGATGCTCAGTAGGCATTTGGCTGTAGGTCATCTGAACATAAAAACAATCACTCACTCTACCGGTTTCTATGGTAAGCGAAAGAAAAAAACATTTAAGGGTGTTGTGGCTTTCACACTATTTGGTGTACTGTGATATGCACCTTGTGCTTGCATCCGTGTCCGGATCAGAGCGAGGGGGTAGCTAGCTAGCTGTCCACAGGTGCTGGAGATGGTCCCACAAGCCAGGAGCACCAAGATGCCAGGGTTGGCGCTGTCCTTTGCATACCGCGACAGCCAGGCATTCTTCAGACTCTGCAAATTGCATAGCATTTATACACCAGGGTCAGATAGGAGCTTCATAACTGCCTTCATAGAGCAAGTGCAGGTCGGTATACACAGATCTACCCATTTGTCCATGTTCCATAACTACTTTCCCTCAATAGGATTGTGATGATATATTCAGATCTATTCAACAACACAGGAGTTCTGAACTCAAAAGCAGCAAGTAAAGAGATACAGAATGTAAAAAGTCCAGGCTCACTGAGACATGAAATGATTACTTCTAAAAAAATATAAAGAGTATCAAAATAGACTCTGACCTCGTAAACAGCCAGGTCAATGCCAGCGTAGGGAATAATGCCCAGGATGTTGGGAATGTAGCCTTTATAAAAGGCCTTCAACCCCTCTCTTCTCAGAATCTTCTTGGCACAGTCAAACATGCCAGAGTACTGACCAGTCTTCCTCAGTGTCAGTCTAGTCTTCATCACCTAACAGCAAAAGAGGATTGAAGATCTTCAGCCAGAATGTCTTTCCACATCTTGACAGGCTTATGTTCCTTTCAGAGCTGTCACGATTACTCAATTATTATAAAGCATCGATTAAATTTTCTCAGTCACTCATCAATATGGCAGAAGGAAGAGGGCAAAAATTCAAGATAAAGAGCAAATGCATCATTTCTGTGGAGGCACTTCACATTAAAGGTGAATGAAAATGCCGTCGTCCATCACAGAAGGACTGCAATGCAACTACAGGGTAATCCAAAAGCAGGAATACAGTCTTTATTTTGCAGTACTGACATGGTCGTGGTGAGTCTCTTGGGTGTTTAAAATGTCCTCCGTCAATGTCGATACATTCCTGCAGCCTGTCTCTGACACACTTCAGCACACAGATCCCGGTTAGCATCAATGTCCACAAACGCCTGCGAGATGAACTCCTCCACTCCACCAACCGTGTGGGAATTCCTCTCAAAAAACTTCTCCTGTACCACGGCCACCCCAAATGGGTGTCAGGTCGGGTGTGTGTGGAAAGCTGTTGTCAAAGTAGCTAAAGTGTGTGACAATGTCAGGGACAGGCTCCAGCAATGTATCAATGTTGATGGAGGACATTTCAAACACCTAAGGGACTTAACATGGCCTAATCAGTAATATAAAAAGCGTATACCTACTTTTGGCCCACCCTGCATATCTTCAAAGACATTTGGGTTTGACAGACTCACTAAATAATGTGAGGTTAGCCATAGATATTTGCCATTTAGCCTTGCAGAGCTTGTCATCAGACTGACTTCAATTATTTAACAGAATTTACTTTCTATGATTCCTGTACATCGAAATAATTGCTGTTAAACTGAAGGTCAACCCCGTTGTTTAACCACATCATTATACCACACAACAAGAACAATAATAAGAATGTTGTTGTTTGAGTGTGTGGAGTGTGTTGCATGTTCATGTTCATGTGTGTGTGGTTTTTCAGTGTAGTTTTAGGTTTCCTTTCTCTGTAGAAAAACATACAGTTTAAGTGAACTGGAGTTCCTACACTGGCCGTATGCTGACTAACACAATACAATGGATGGTTGATTCCTGCCTCATGCAGATATATTCACTGTCCGCTTACCTCCATAGGATAGATGGCCGTCTGGGCTGTGGCCCCAGCCAGGGACCCCGCGATGAACCTCTCGTGAGTCTGCACCTTCCCGCTTTCTGCTGATAGTAGCTTCTTGTACTGGGGGGGGGGGGAGAGCAGAGACACAGGGATCATAAGCCCACCTTTTCAGACCATCCCAGATGATTCCTCATGGTGAGGCTGTAACAAAGTTTTAAACTGGGGCTCTGACACAAACTCTGCGCTCCTTGCCACAAGCAAATTCTATTCCTGGCTCCAGATCTTAGGAAGGAGGTCAAATTTGAAGCAAAATATCTACAATCTGCATGTACAGCTAGTAATTATTATGCTGCTTTAAAGAACTGCAGTAAGTGAAAATCTCTCTCGACCCCTTTGTAAGACACTGGACCTGAAAAAATAAAACAATCAGTTATTCAGTTAAAAAAACCCAAATATATGGCAAAGTAAACTCTTGAAGAACTTGGTTGTTTATCATGTAAAAATCAATCTCTTCATCATTACTAATATAGGGTCACAGTCCTTTAGTACATCCCTTATCTATTTTTCATCCACCCTTTTTTAGAACAATTATCAAACACTTATCCCCAGCTATGACAATATTAGCTGATGAGTGTCTGGTATTTTTTGAGATTTCACGTACCTGCTCGTAGGCCATAAATTTAATGGCTGTTTCGGGTGCAATCTTGATGACATTGACCCCATTCCCCCTCCACAGGGACGACACCCCCCCTTCCTTGATCATCTGCTTGAAGCCCCCCGTGAGGCTGATTTTGTTGGACTTGGAGGCGTGTACCTACAGAGCAGACATGTCATACAGCAGAAAGTGCCTTACAGCAGCTCACACATCCTGTGATTTGGGGAAATGCACCAGTTCGTTCTGCAAAAATGTAACTAACAATTTAATAAAAATAATCGAGATTTAAATATATAGATCGCTTCACATGAATCCCAATGTGATAAGTACATTAAAAGTTTTTTGCAGTACTATAGTACAAGCTATTGCCTATAAATTAGGAAATTACATTAGACATTACAATATTATTTTTATTCATATCACATATGTCTTTAGATGAGGCATGTACTCTTTATACCTTTCAGCTTTTAGATTTTAGCTGTAAACTGGAAGGACAACGGTGCATTATCCCGCTATTACTGACAATGAAGCAAAGGCTGCAGTCGCTGTAAACTTAGGGCAGTACGTCCTTCCACACATACCTGCATAAACACTTTCATTCTGTCAAGAGGCGCAGTGCCTGTGCGAGACACTGCCCCCGCCATGCCCCCAGCTACCAGCTGCTTCCACCAGAGGCCAGTCTTCTTCTCCTCTTCCGTGAACTCATCTGGTATACTGAGGCTATCCCCGATGTCCAGCACCTGTGTAGGGTTAGGGTTAGTACCTGTGTAGCGTATTCCATAGAAGATTTACTCAGACGATCACAATTGAAAAACAAAATAATAAACAAAAAAAACCATGCAACTTAATGCAAGAATACAAACAGAATATTCAGCACTCTTAAGGAAAAAGGCCAAAACTGCACATTAAATATCACATATTTAAACAAGCATTTGTGTTGCAGGATTATTTTCAGAATCAGCAAAGCACTGCAAATACTTTTTGCTGCTTTGAAAACAGGAAATGCTTATTTTGGACTTGTATGGTGACTCATGTGTAGCCACTAATTTTTTTATGCTGCACTACTGAAAATGATATGTGAAAATACTCTGTGTGCCTAGCTGACAATGAGAGAGCAAAGCAGCTTTTATAAAACTGGCTTTTAACTGACCACTCCCCACCTCGGGTGAAATCAGGCCTTCATATAGTATCTTCTTTAACTCACATTTAAGCACAATCCAGGGTCAAAATTATGAGTAAGCCCCAGCCACAAAAGGGAAGAATGTCCCACTGTCTGTATTACGTGCTTCTTCAACACGTGTTTGTTAATCAGACCTTAGGAAAAATCTTCCGCTTTTCAATGTGACGGAGAAAATACTGCATCATTTGTGCAATTCTGCTGCCCTTCACGCCTAACTTGTTTTATTGAAGAATAATTATGCACTTGCCAAGCCTGATTCCTTAAGAATGTTGATTGCTTAAATGTGTTTTTTAGTTCCTGTGCATATGTTTATTACAGTGTTTACTGTCAAACCCTTGCAGAGTCTTGTAAGGAAAACAAATAAAATCCACAGTGTCTGGAGGAATACATAAAAACATCATCCTAACAATTTTATTCTTGAATGCTAAAGCCACAAAATCTCCCACCTTTTGAAATAGCATTTTACATATCGCTGCTTTGAAAAATTAAATTAAACGAAGAACAAATAAAACATTTCCATGGTTTGTTATTGACAGCGGTTTTAGGCCGTGTCTTCAATACAGTCTGCCTTTGTGCATTTGCACTTTGTGATGTGTGAAATCACAGATCCGCAAAAATTTCATTCTTTTTTATTAAATATTTTTAATGTTTGTATGTATTTTTGTTCTCTCTTTCATGGTTAGTGCACTAATAGTATTTTTACAACTTAATTCCGTGGATTGCTACCTTATCGTGGTGGAGGGGTTTGCGTGCCTCCGTGAACCTGGGGGCTATGTTGTCGGGGGCAC
>JABFDZ020000037.1:15346412-15386234 GCA_019775955.2 Pollimyrus isidori
GTTCCACAGCAATAATAATACTGGGCTGCCCGCAGAGGTGCCTGTCTGTAAATCGGCGTAGTGCACTTGGATATCGGTCAATGCCGATACATTAAAAAATGCCAAATATCGGCCCGATATATCGGCCGGCCGATACATCGGTCGACCTCTACTAGGTATACTGTGTCATTATATATATGGTTTGTGGGGGGTAGCACAGCAGTTTAGTGGATCCCTCTATGGCCTCGTGCCTCCAGAGTTGTGGCCTTGATTGCACGTTTGTACAGGTATCATCATCATCATCTTGCTGTGCTACTTATTCTGATGTGTAGTTTGACGTGTGTGCTTTGAAAGATTAATCACCTTTTGACCACATAGTAGGTGGGCAAAGTTAAAAGAAAAGATTCTTTTTTTATGTGTTTCCTTTGGGAAGCAGTAGAAACTTTAATGAGCAGAGAGATTCCTGCAGGACCATATTCGTGGGGCTGTACAGAGCTGGCAGATGGGGGACAGTTTTATGGATCTGATGTGAGATGCAGGCGGGGTGTTTGCAAGGCCAGGTAGACGGAAGCTAACAGGGCTGTGTTTGTGCTCCCTGCTCATTTGAATACTTTCCTGAGGTTCTGCAGAAAGCTTTACTTCCATATTTTATGCTAGAGGTCACTGCTGTGTCACGATGACTGGCCCGATCTCACAGACGCCGCAGTGAAATTTCAGACTTCTCGTCCTGCATTCTGCGACCGTCATGTTTATGGAAAGGCGCCCTGATGTTTCTGGAGTACCTACGAAATACCTGATTGTTCAATCTATCATTTACCTTTTTAACAGGGCGGATTTGATAAAAGCAGGATTTGCACTTACAGTAACAGCCCAAAGAGGATCAGTCATAGTAACGTGAAATGCATCCAGACAAAAGGCATGATCTTACTGTATTTAATTTTGTCGGCTCACGTGTCTCATGGTCCCGCATCATTAACTTTAATACCAGACACCCTGGCACATACTCCTTTTATTCAATACACTTCATTTTGGAATTAGATTTTTACTCATTGTCCATCTACGTCATGCTTTTTGACAGACGCATTTTTTTTGGCTTTTGTCATAATGACAAACAGTTTTAAGTGAATACAGAACATTAGCCTGACACCATGCATAATGAGCCTTATTTACAGTCACACTTTAATGTAATCACTGATGTAATTGCGGGTAGGTGTGCTGCGTTGGTTACCAGATGCCAATTAAGGATGTTACTACATTAGGGTGTGTTAATGAGACGAATGGAGAATGATTCCTGTTGTTAATGGGAGTTGCGGAATGAACTTCCAACTGGTCTATCACAGTTATGGGTTTGATTCCCAAGCCCACAGAGGTTTGTTCTAATTGTGTTTGTATGAGTTTCCTGCAGATACTCTAGTTTCCTTACTGTGTCTTCATGTGACGTGATACGTCGACGCGGCTTTGAGCCAGAGCCCAGTGCCTACCGTAATAACCCAGTGAGAGCAGATCTGTCATGTTCCTGTCCAGCCACATTGGCTGGGGGGGATCTCTATGCCACATGGCACCGCTAAACCCCTCCTCGCTTTTACAGGCCTCCCTCCACTGCCACGTATGTAGGGCTGCAGGGGGACAGCGACCACCTGCATGAGGACAGGAAAGGGGGCGACACTCAAAAGCCTTTCCTGGGGATATCAGGTACGGCTGCTTCCGGAACATTCTGTAATCAGCGTGATGGGTAACCAAAGGAGTTCCATAACCCTGCTTTTCAGGCCTCTCAGGAGGTACACAGTGATTTATTAAGATGCTATGGGAGGTGCCCCAGTTCACATACCAGCTCCTTTGTTAGTGGGGATTTGAATGCATGTGTTAATCTGTCAGCAGCTCAGATGTGAATGTGCAACCTTGACTAGGGTGGGAATGCTAACTGTAACAGTGCTAACAGTATTGGGCAAGACGTACTGAGGGAATGCTGTGTTTGTGTGTGTTAGCTGCATGTTCCCATGTCTCTACCTGTGTAATCCAGGGTGCTAACTGTCTTCGGCTCATTAATATTACCGTTCGGGGCCCGGCGTCGTTCGGAATCTGTCGCATGGCTCGACTCATTCCTAGCTCTCCTGCCTTCGTTCTGAACTTGACAGAGACCCCAGGAAAGTGCACCTCTCTTCCTGACGAACTTGTGGGATACAGTCACTCAAGAACCTCCAGCTACGCTAGTCAGCAGTCGAAAGTTTCAGGTACACCTTATATATGCTTTGTTACATGTATATAGCATCTCACCAGGTTACGATAGGTTTATTGTGATGTGACCCCATCTTGAGGCTAAAAGATCATACAGTGAAAATGCATTTTAATATAGTACACCTAGCCTAACAAACATCATGGCCTAGCATGTGTAGAGCACTTACATGCGTAGAGCC
The DNA here is from genome assembly GCA_019775955.2 of Pollimyrus isidori. NCBI lineage: Eukaryota > Metazoa > Chordata > Actinopteri > Osteoglossiformes > Mormyridae > Pollimyrus > Pollimyrus isidori. The sequence goes on from JABFDZ020000037.1 coordinate 15,348,806, forward strand.
TGCAGTGGGGCAAAATCATTAACACATGTTAATATGTGTGTGTGTATGCTACATTGCAACATATTTCTATGTTTATTTATGACGATTTTGCATAGTCACTACCGCTAACAAGTGCGTAGCAGATAATTCCACATTGACGTCCTTCATTTTTTTCTCGAATGAGCAGATATCTTAAAAGCTGGATTCACATTTGCTGACAGCCCAGGGAAAAGGTGCTTTCCAAGTAATATGAAGCACTTCCAGACAGAAAGCATGATAATCTGTGGTCTTAATCAACAGTCGAAGAGTTCAGACACACTTCATAGACGTTTTATATATGCCTCGTATACTGCTTTGTAGCTTTATTCAATTCAGAAGGTATTAGTGGGACCTTGGGCTGTTATATCTCTGTATTAGAAGCTTAACTGGGAAGCTTAGCGGAGATCACAGAGAGATGCATCTACGATGGTGGTCCGCTGGCAGGAAACTCACTTTCTGCCGTGGCTTTTCCTTGTCAAACTTCTGCATCAGTGAACAGCTCCTTGCCTCTGTAAAGCTTCTGCCTGCCACACATTTTCTCCCACACATTGTACTCTGTATGCTTCTCCTAACCATGTTTACCGCGGCAACGTCATCGGGTTTAGTTGGAGGAGGTGTCGCCGGTCCCCTGACGAGGTGCGATCTTACGGACGCTCCGTCTGCGACTCCTCGTTAAGCATATTAATTGCATTTATTCCTCCTGCTGCAAAACATTTACATCCCTGCTGCATCGCTTCTAATATGCAGATATCAGGTCACGACCTTTAGAGCCCCGATCATCAACTGGCGGCCCGCTGAGCCGTTCAGTCCGGCCCGCGACTGGATTCCAAAATTGTGAGGATCAAAAAGAAAATAGTGATCCACACTATTAAAGCAACTAAAACCAACAACAACTGAGTCTCTTGTCAGAATAATGGTGGCATTTATGACTATATTTAGACATTCAGACATTTTAAACTTAATGTTAAGCCAAAATTAGATTTTTATTTGATTTTCTTCTTGGGGGTCCGGCCCCCAAGGAGACTGTCTGGTGAACCTCTGGCCCTCTGACAAATATAGTTGATGACCCCTACATCAGAGGAATGACGGCCTTTGAGACAGATTAGTAATTTCCTTTGGATCTGTGCGTGTTTTGAAGTAAGTAAGTAGCAGCCAATGGCAGCTTCTAATGCCTTGAAATTTCTGGAAGGTGCCCTGTGGAGCCTTCATGGCACAGATGGGAAGTTCCCATGTGGAGAAACCACATGACACGTTAATCAGTTGGTCGCGGACGCGGGTGTCAGAAGCGCGTGGGCGTTCACGCATTCCTGGTCTGCTTAGCCTTTTGTGATTGGCCCCTGGCAGATGAGGGCAAACCACACTTGCTGTTCCCAGGCTCGGGGGAAGGCCCAGGAATGACCAATGAAACGCCGTCAGTGAAACCGCGGCCTTTACCAATGAGAAGCTACTTCGACACAATGCCTCTGATGAGCTTAAAAGCTATATCATAGATGTGTAATTCATACGGTGGGCTGAAGTACTTTGGAATGTTACAAAAATATGTATATAATGAGGGGAAAGTGAAGGTCCTGAATATGGCAAAGGGGAAAAAAACACATCAAATGTCATGCTTTTTAAATACTAAAAGAGCAACGTTTATTTTAGTTTGTTTCTGAGAGTTACTTGTTTGGAGTAATGGATTCCTAATTACAGCAAAATGGTAGATGCTGGGAAGTCCACTCTGATTGGCCCAGCCACAATGGACGTCCACTCTGATTGGCCCAGCCACAATGGACGGCTACTCTGATTGGCGCAGCCACAATGGAGACCAGAAGTAGTGACAAGGGAGTGAAGCTGGGAATCTTATTTGAGGTAGCTTCTCCCCTTTGGGGGATTTGGGTGCGAAGCAGAGACTGTTAACCCCAAATGCAGGGCAAAGGCAAACTGTAGTGTAGGAATAAGAGGCAGTGATTTTGTGGTATAGAGGAGAGGATGGATGTCCGGTTATGGGGGTGGTGGGAGGGAGAAAAATAGAGAAGAAAAACAGACATTTTATACTATCAGCAAAACGGTGTGAACTGACTCAGCACACTACTCCCAGTCACCTGACCTGTCTTATACATTGCTATATCTACAAGTATATGTGTGTGTGTGGTCCAGGCATGCATTTGGGGACCAAAACTGTGCTGCAATCAAACACTATAAATGCAAAAAGACTTTGTTTGGCTACTTGTGGTTAAGGTTAGGGCTGGTGGGGGTTAGGGTCGTCATCGCTGGGATTCAGGTTTTTCCCATAGAAATGAATGGATGGTCAATCGAAAAGAAGGCTCACCTGACAAGGGCAGCTTGGGTATCAGATTATTTAAGTTCTGTTTTTGTCACTCCCGTCTGTAACGTGTGTGTGTGTGTGTGTGTGTGCGCGCAATGGTGTCCCGCAGGGTACAGCACCGGGCACTCCCGCTCCTCCAGCCTCTCCGACTCCTCCCACCGGAGAAACACCTCGGTAAGCAGCACCTCCACTGGCATCGGCAGCATCCCGGAGCCCAGTGAGGACCGCGAGTCCAGAACAGCGCCCTCTAGTGCCACAGGGGGCGCTTGCGCCGCCGTGCTGGAAGACCCTGACAGCCCCATCCTCTCGTCTAAGTAAGGCATCCCTGGCACGCGCTCGTCAGGGCCGCAGGGGGGTCACAGGGGGGACTCAGGGGGGACGCAGGGGGGCCTCCTTACCTTCAATGAGTGTTAAATGAGATGAAAGATTTAACAGTTGGAGCCAGCAGTGTATTGTACTTGCAGAGCTGTAGCCAGGATTTTAAAAATACTGAGGTCAGAAGTGCTAGCCCTTCCGGGCTGTGCCCTGTCACATCATGGTTAATGGAGCTGCAGGAGAAAATACTGAGAACTTCACCTTGGTGTCCTCAATGGTAGGTACAACCATGATGCATTAAATTGATCACACATTACTGTACTGTCCAGCCTTAATTTTACTGCCACTGTTTATAATTATTGTACGTCCCGCCATCCTGTCCATTATGTCCGGGAGACCCCCCCTCCTTGAGCTCCAAGCTCACCAGGACCCCACACTTGATGCCAACGTGGTGACTCTGCAGGTAGCACTGTGGCCTCACGCCTCCAGGGTTATAGGTTCCATTCCAGCCCTCAGCTCTGTGTGTGTCTGGACCTTGCATGTCACCCCCCTCCAGCTCCTCCAAATGTCAGTCCAAATACATGTGGCTGTGTTAATTGGCATCTCTGTGAGTGTTTGCCCTGCAGTGGGCTGGCATCTCAATCCGGATGTCCTCTGCCATGTCCTCTCTGCTTCCTGGGGTTAGCGGTTATGGGAAAAGCTTGAGGTTTGTTTGTGGGACCTGGATTGGTCTTTGGTCTGACTTCTGTGAGAGCGGTTCCAGTGACCGTTGGCCATTCCCCACAGGATCCCAGTCAAGCAGGACTCCGTCGAGTCACAGCTGAAACGCGTGGATGCCACCAGGGTGGATGCTGATGACGTCGTGGAGAAGATCCTGCAGAGTCAGGATTTCACTCCCGGCTTGTTGGACTCTAGTGCGGAAGGTACAGAATGTAAACAGGCATGAACCTCCATAACCATGTATGAGCAGGTTAAAATCGCACAGTAACACAAGGCCTAGACGGTACATAATGCACTTAGTGGTCAGTTTTTTTGTTTCAGTTACTTGCTATTGCAAACAGCCTAGTAAATGGTTAAGTATGTACAATAAGCAGTACAGGCAATGCCAGGCAAACTACAGTCTGAGTATATGCTGTAGCATATGAAACATATCACATGAAGAAAATAGGAAGCAATAATTTATATATTTTTTCTATTGTGTGTAAATGTACATTAATGGTTGTACAACAGTGCAGTCGATTGTAAATGGGAAGGCTGCTGTTTTTAATGGCCGTGGTGTGGGCGATCTCTGGCGCTACGGGTTCACCGTGCCTCCACATTCACGGGCCGCTGGTGGCTTAATGGTCGGGGATGCGCACTTGCAATTGAAAGATTGCAGGTTTGAATCCCCGACCAGCAAGGCACCCCTGCGGTAACCTGAGCAAGGTGCTGCTCCCAAGCTTTGCTCCCTAGGTGTTGAATTAGCTGCCCCCTGCCATGTCACATATGGGTTAAATGCAGGGAACACCTTTTGTTGTTGTGCACTGTATGATGGGATGTGTCAACAATGACATTCACCAAATTCCACTTTTCTTAGATACACAAGCGTTGAAAGGGCTGGTTGGTTTTGCATTTTCTCGGCACGCGCTGGGCGATGCAGTCTGACATGTGATGGGTGGGTGGGTTGTGTTGCTTTTTCAGAGGAAGGTCTTCGCTTATTTGTTGGGCCTGGGGGGAGCACAGCCTTCGGCAGCCATCACCTCCCCACCAGGTGAGGGCTGATACACTCTCAAGAGACACTGTGGCTTCACACCAGTTGGCCATAGGGAGTGTGACCCCAGATTGCAGCTCTGCGTGTCTGTGTGGAGTCTGCATGTCCATCTCATGTTTGTGTCGGTCTCCTCTGGATACCCTGGTTTTCTCCTGCAATCCAAAGACATGTGGTTGTCTCTGAATTGCTTATATAACATTAGTCTGGTATTGGGCCCTGTTCTTCCTGGGATAGGGTCCAGGTTCACCTTGACTCTAAACTGCATAAGCAGTTGGGAAGATGGATGAATCCACAGGCACGGTGCTGTATTACATAGCTATTGCTGATTTATTTGTGCTTTATACAAGATTTTTGTGTATTGACTTGTTTTTTTTTCTGGTGTCAGGGTTGGTGCAGGCGCTTATGAACAGGTGGTCATAAAGCGCTAGCAGCAGAGAATGCCAGAAGGTGGAGTGACAAAAGCCTCCACAAACTTCATCCCAAGAATCACATTTACCAAAATACAAATGGGGCCTGTGCAGCTTCCTGCAGAGAGAGCCTGAGAGTGACAGCGCCATCTGGTGTCGGAGGAGGGGAGGTCAATTGAAGTCAGATATTTTAAAAAGCTAGGCCAGCTCGCCAGAAGAGCCAGATTTTTGGATGTTTGTTAAAGTACAGTGTGATGCTCTGTGCCATTCTTACTTGAAATGTAAAACACCCCAAACTCCCCAAAAATGAACTGGCAGGACAAAATTCTGCCCTCTCTTGGTCTCCCGTTTGCACATCAACATTTCTCTTGGGTAAACATTGATCTGGAGATCTCCAGATGCTCTTGTTATTTCCACCAGTGTGTTGCTGCGCACCATTTGTGTGACTTCTGAGCAAGTCAGATGACCAGAAGCTCAGCGGTAGAGCAGATCTGACGCAAAACCTTCACCGGGCCCTGATCCTGTGGGCTGGAACACAACAGACAGTGTTGATGGGATAACAGGAAGTCATAAATGGAAATACTTCAGGTTGGTTCTAAGCAAACAGACGCCAATCCAAGGAGGATTGCACAGCTATAGAAGGGTTTTTCTCAGAATGAAAAGCAAGCTGGGTGGCTGTTCCATAACCACATTTTTGCTTGTGATTCAGGCTTCCCTCCACTAGCTGCTCTCATTTCTGTCGATTATGGTCGTACGCCTGTGGTATTAGCATGTGCGTGTATGTGTGGTACTAGGTGCTTACTAGCCACTCCTTAAAGTGCAACTGACATGTCCCGTGACCTCGATATTCTTGTAAGAGTTCAGTTTAGTGCTGTATTTCCAACAGGTGTAGGAGCTTTGAGATTGCCCACCTATATTGGCAGACAAAAGAGGTTATGAAAGCAATTACACTTCGAAAGCCACAGTGGGCGGGATCATGTCAGTCACACTGCTAGAACTCATTCTCCTGCGGAACAAAGGAGTTACCGAAAGCGTACATGAATTCCCCCAAGTATGGATTTTGAAACATCAGTATCCAAAGTTTCTTGAGGCCATATCTGATGAAGTACTGCCTTCCGGAGGAGCCTCTTTCTTAAATGAGGGTTTATGATGGAATTCTTCTATTGGCCTGTGGTGCATCAGCCTCAGTGTGGTGCATCAGCCTCAGTGTGGTGCTCAACCTCAACCGATTGATCTTGGGGCGCACAAGTAAAGCCCCAAGCAATGCTAACGGGAAGCCAGGCTTCCCCGAGAAAAGCATTTCTTGAGTGATTTGGTGTCATAACACAAAGATAATGAAATGTAACCTAACTTTGGTAGTAAAATCCGGAATTGTACATTATTGATTTGCTTATTTTGATTTATTTTAGAATAGTAAAACGCTTAAAAACCATCAAATCACCATTTCTCAACTGCTGGGTTGTGGGACCATGTTCGATGGGTTGTGGATTGCATGCTTAATTTTTTTTTCTTCTTTTTTGGTTTAGCAGATTTAATTGCCTCAAGCCCCCCTCCTGGTGGCCAAGTTTAACCACCAGCACACGCCCCCCACAGAGAAAGTTTTACGGCTTAAATGTATATTGCATATTTTGCCGGGGCTTATTAACCCAGGGCTGTTGCCTCACACTTCTGCGCATGGGGTTTGAGTTTCTGGTTTTCCCCTACGGTTCAAAAACATGCTGGAATGAATTGGAGTCCAGTATGAAATTTCCCATTGAGGTGAATGGTGTGAGTGAATGGTGTGTGAGTATGACCTGCAATGGGTTGGTGCCCCATCTTGGGTTATTCCCTGCTTTGCGTCCGTAGCTTACAGGATAGGTTCCGGATCCCCATGGCCCTGCACGGTACAAGCAGGTTGGAAAATGGATGGATGGACGAACGGACTAAATAACCAAGGGAGAATGTGGGTCCTGAGACTAAGCCAATTGAGAACCACTGCTTTAAATGATCAGAACCCCACGTCTCGTGCTTTATCAGAGAAAGCATTACCTTGTGAAGTGACTCGTAAGACCTGCTTCATTTTCCATGCATTAAACTTTAACTGCACCATTAGAAGGCCTCCAGTACAGATTACAATGTTGGACCTGGCTTTCTCTGGCTGACGCATCATGCTCAAAACTGTACGTTGTTTATTGCTATAAGGTGTTGTTCAGTTGACCTGTTCATCGATGAGCTGTATCCTTGACGTCAGAAATGCCTTTTGAACCAATGTTGGTTTTCAATTGCACTATATATAATTATACATGTACCGTGTACTGTACATTACAATAAATATCAAACGGTTGCTGAGTATATCCTTTCATTTACAAGTTCGAAGAGTTATTGTTCTGTGTCTTTTTGGGAGAGAATCGGTACGCATTTTACTAGCGGTCATAAGCAACTCTAGGCTTTTCTCCTTGAGGGTACAAGGTGAGAGAGCCTAACCAGTCAATTGTGAAGATAAATTAAAAAAATAGTGAATGTTTACGGTGAATTATTGTTACACATGGATATGACTAACAGAAGCTGCATTTTCAAATATAACTTTACTAAGTAATTTATTGAACTTTTTCATTTTCATCTGATGGGTAGGGGGTTCACCCCCAATAAAATCGTCCATACAGGCGATTGAATCTTTCTAGTATTACGCCATGCTACTCCAGACGGAGCAGCTTGCAGTATTCAGACTCATGACTTCTGGAATCAGCATGACTATGGAAGAACTGACGTCACTGCAGGAACCTCTCAAAGGAACTTCTGCTCCTGTAGCTGACTTTACAGCTTTCAATCATTACCGACACCAATACATTCTGCCAGTGTGTCCTCCCACAAGCTGTCCACAAAATGGAGCACTGTAACCCACGTTATGGATCTTCCCCTTTTGTTGTGAAGATCAAATTATGCAAAGAGATGTATGAGTCACAGCTCACTCCACCCATCAGCGTAGTCCCAGCCATCTCACCAATTTTGATCTTCTCACTATTGTTAAAAGTATGTATCTGAAAGCCTCTACTGCATGGATTACGTACTAGATTATTCTGAATCATTAGTAAATGAAAAAGCCAACAGAACAGGATTGCACTGTTTATTAGACATTCAAGCCTGCATTAGTGTGAAACATTGATATTTCAGAAAGACGACCAGTAAACCAACTACAGAAAAAACTAAAGAATTTTAAACAAATCAATGCAGTGTCTTACAGAACTGTATATTGATTCCAAAATGTAAACATAAATTATTTCGAACCTATTTTAAACATATGAATTTGGTCATACCCATTGAGAACGTCTCACTCGTGTTAGTAATCTGGCAGAAGTCTGATCAATATCGGTAAACCAGCCTCACTCCCACTGGATTTTTTTCTAATTGACCAAAACCATCAATCCCACGGCTCATGCCCCTCAGGGTTTGCAGACTTGCGCTCCCCAATCATCCTCGATTCCTTCCTCGACTGGCACGTTTCCATGGCGCCCACTGCCCCAAGCACCAGTCGGCTCCTCACTCTGGCCAGCCGGGTCTTCCTCGCCCATATCCAACGCCACAGAGTTGGCGATTAGCCTCACCTGTGGGTCGCCCAGTAGGAGGTTCCTCAGGTGCACCATGCTGCCACTGAGTTCTCGCACCCTGGGGCAAGACATAAAACTGGAGAGAGGGATACAGAGGAAGCCCTCATGCAGGAAGGGCTGCTCCCCATCAGCTGCGGCCCCCAGGCCTCGGCTGTCCTGGGTCCGTTCTGGGCCGATGCCCCTCTGAGAGGTTGTCCACTGAGTCCTGAGATGCTCTGCCCAATAAAGGACCTCATTCACTAAGGTCCTCTGAAAGATATTATTGTTTTGCAGACTTGGATACTCTATTCTATAGAGCTGGAAAAGAAGAGAAGAATTACTTACAATTCCAAGTCTGTACAAACACTCCGGTGGCTGTTCGTAACTTGAAATGTTCATGTCATTATTTAATATAATTTTAAATACAAATAACTAGGGTGCTTGGAGTATCCATGAACAAACACAATTTGGACAGTCCTCTTCGTTCGTATGACAGAAAGTTCATAAGCTAAAAGTTTCTAAGTAGAGGAGCGTCTGTATTTCCTTTCCAAAAAAAAATCACAATTCAAATCAATTAACTGCTTTAAAAAAAAACTACAGCAATACAATTCAATTCAACGGCCTCAGTTTTGGAAATCAACCACATGACCTCACAGAACTGGTTAACTGGTCACCATCTCTATGTGCATCTCCTTACCAGATTGTATACCGGTACATCCTCGGTGAACTCATTCCCAGGGGGAGCGTTACTGCGAGGTGACTCCCTATTAAATACACCAATCTGGGAACAAAATCCAGAGCTTTCTGGACCATTGGCAACTTTCCCTACTCCAGTGAACTCAACTGCATAGCCATAGGCTCCACATATGCCAGAAGCCCTACAGAGGAACAGGAAGACCTAGATCAAGAGCAAATTGTCGTAGTTCCTGGACCAAACATCCAGAGATCAGCAATAAAGTTTGATGCAAACTATTATATAATGTTAACATTGGATACACCACTACTACTGAATAAGTCACGACTCACCAGCTGCGAAATTCTGCCTGTGTCCATTCGAACTTGTGATCGGGGTTCCTTAACTTGGGCCTTCCTGGTAACAGGCAGTTAAAGTCTGCATTTGGGGTGCTGACAATCACAGCTGTGGGCTCCATGTAGCCAAAGAGGACCTCAGAGAACCTGCCCACTTCAGCAAGCTGAAGGTGTTCAATGCTGTGTTGATGATGGTAGTGAGAAGGGAGAGTCCAAGATGAGAATATATGCTATCATATACAACAGATGGCTTACCTACTATTCCAAAGCAAAATGTACATTACTTACAGCTCAATGCATGTTGCCAGATCAAATCCCTTGGTATGTGGATCCTCTTCTGTAATAGATCCTTCATACAGCTCAATAGTTAACGGCTTATTTCCTGGCTGCAAATATTCACCTGGAAAGGGAGCTAAAGTATGCCTGGTGAATAGGAAAGCCAGAACAGTAACCCATTATACACACATTAATAAAAGGTCCACGGAATTATTTTCAGCATTCCGCGCAAATCGCGCCCTCTGGCGTAATAAATAAAGATTTAATTGTAAACAGTACATTTTCTTTTTAATTGTAGAACTTTTAATGTCCACTCCGACCAGAAACTCAACATCACGAAGGAATCTGAGTCTCCTTAGTAGCCTGCAGTCGGCGCACCCGAGATCAATGACCTGCGGGGAAAAGGCATGCTTAGCGGTTAAATAAACTGGCACCAAGATAGGCTCTGAACCTACGAAATGGTTGATTCACCACCAGCATCAAGCTAAGGAAATCATGCGATACCTTCTTTGGCTTGTGCTGTTGCACGAAATCCACGACGAAGTTATGCCTCTGCATGCCCACCGATGGAGAAAACATGATCGACGGGTTCTCAGTTTAGCTACTAAAGCTGACCTTTAAATGCAGTTTGCCAAATATAGGGCAGCCCAACTTTTTTGCTACAGAATAAAAGTTTAGCACACTGCGTATATTACACCTGAGAATACCCAAACCCGCCCAAGTCCAGGATAGTTGGGAAAACGAGCGCACTATAAAACAAAACCAATCGGTGCAAGCAAAGCCGCTTTTATGCATGTGTATTTAGCTGTACACTGAAATGCGCTCCTCAATGTATACTTGGATCGCACAGAAAATAACAGAAATGTTCAGAGTTTGCTCTGTCTGTGCGCTACAAGTGTGCCTTATGTACAAATATTTATTGCTTTGGCAGATTGCAGCTATATGTATGTCCTAGAAACTAATTTTATTAGAACTTGGAAGATGATAAATTTGTCGGCACCCACAAGTCTGACTGAAAGCACTTAAGATATTGGAACAAGTTAAGAGCCAAAATGGCCGTCCGTCCCTGCGCAGTTTCACGGGCTACGGGTGGTAGCGGAGAGGTGCCGCCGCTGATCGCTCATTGGCCGATGGGGGTTACGCGTAAATGCGGTTCTGCTTGCCTTTGCAGTGTCGCCATCTTGGCTCCCCCGTGTGTTTCTGTTTCTGTTTTTCTGGTATTCCTGAGGGGTATTTTTTCCTTTCACTATGAATTAAACTCTGTTCGTGGATACCTGACACACAGCTCATCGACATTTCTGGTCCTCGCACCCAAGCGGAAGTGGAGTTTTTGTAATGGATTTAAACTGAGGGTCGCTTAGCCTAAAACGATACAAACGTACCCGACGTGGGATACGGAATCATGGCCAACAATACGGCGCTGGTGGGCAGCCAGCAGCCCCAGCAGCAGCAGGCCGTGAACAAGCCCGCTGCGGGAAAGCAGGGTAACGTGTTACCACTTTGGGGCAACGAGAAGACAATGAACCTAAACCCGATGATCCTGACCAACGTCCTGTCGTCTCCTTACTTCAAGGTCCAGCTGTATGAGCTGAAAACCTACCACGAAGTCGTTGACGAAATCTACTTTAAGGTAAATTCTAGCACTATAATAAAATAAAAGCTAACATGATAGCTGGGCGATACCCGACAGCCAACGTACGTAGTCAGCTGGCCGGCTCAACAGGGATTTAAGCCGAAGTCTACACAGTAACACAGGGCTCGATAGTCAGGGCAGCCAGCCGCTGGTTAAAAATCATTTTTAAAATGTCCCAAATTCAGTATGGGAACCAGTTAGCCCACAGAAAGATTTTTTTTAATAAGTGTCAGATGACAGTATGTATTACTATTTACCTACTCGACAGAATCTTTCATACATAAATTTAAACGTTAGTTACTTTACGACCCCAGTTTAAATGTGCTACTATAGCCAATTTGTGATGAAGATGCATCAGCAGCATGTTAAACAGGGATAGGGTCTAACTATGGGATAGGATTACCTAATCTTTACCTAGTCTCCACTAATCTTCACCACATCTCCTATAAAGGCGGTAAACAGCTGACGGTACGCTCGTGAGTTCAATATAACGAGCGAATGAATGAATCAAAGTTTTTTTTTGGTAGCGTAAGTTGACACTGACAAGGAATTTGTCTTGGCATGGTGTTTGCAGTAGCATGTAATATAAACGGTACAAATGGAACACTGGAGCGTGAAACATATAATGAACAGTAATCAATGAATAGACAATAAGGTTAAAGAAATGTGAAGATCTAAGCAGTAGTACTTATGTGTTTTACTTGCAAATGAGTACTGTCAGGCGTTCAAGAGGGCTGCTACGTTTTAATGATTGAAGTCTCAACCCAGAATAGAAACTTGACAATGCCGTGGGGCAGGGTGAAAGGACTCGGAGCCGTAGTGATCCCGCTTGCTTGTTTCTTGTCAATGATCCTGTTTGCTTGTTGCTTTTATATGACACGTTCATCTTTTGTGCCTAGCCAACCAACCCAACTCTAATGGTTCTTTTACGTGAAGAGTTTGGCAAAGCTAGATTCAAGGCATGGTGACTTTCAAATCTGACCATCAGCTGTGAGTTGTAGACTTTGTCATTATTAACTGATACATTGTTGTGGTGTTTTGATTATGAGATGTATTTGTTTTGTGACAGTTGGTTGTATTGATATTAGTACATTTGCTTTTTCGCATTTGGCCTTATTTGACTAGTGAGTAAGGAAACCTGGCTTGGCTGTCCAAAAAAAAAAAACATTTCAAACCTGTTACAAATTCTGATGGAGATTCAGCTAGGGACATGGTCTGGTAGAAAACCAAGAAGTTGTTTTAAGCGTTTTAGGGGGAGTCTTGAAATTTCACCATCGTTTTAGGGGAAATTGTATGACACAAGTCTATTCCAGTCTACATTCCAATTTTTTAAGAGTTGGTGCACTATTCTGCCTACAGTTAACATACTAGTCTTAACAGGTGTCAATACCTGGCTGTGAGATGAGGGCATGGAATGAACTACTTGGTTACCATGGTTGCTCACAGTGCTCTAGTTATCTCACAGGCTATTAATTTTTCCACTGTATTTCTTGAGCAAGCCATCATATAGATTTAGTTCCTTATTGTATGTTACCTTTGTCTTATGCTTGCAACCCAGACTTTTAGTTTATAAGAAGTAATTCTAAATGATAAGCATTTTAAAGTTATCTATATATAGCCTGTTGATGTAACATCAGCACAAATGTCTTTCTGAAAGCTTATCTTGAGGCGATACTGTGCCGAATAGCGGGTATATTATGATGGCATCAGTCGGGTTATCAGAATCAGTGCACTCAAGTTTATTCCTGTCGCGCTGTTTAAACAGGTCAGTAGTACATGTTGACGTAAATTAAGTTCCAACAGTTGTGCCATAAGGAGTCTTCTGGCCCTCTTTCTTAAAGTCCTAAATGGCTGTGGTACCCTCCCCCTTCCCATCAGGTGACTCATGTTGAACCCTGGGAGAAAGGGAGCCGGAAGACAGCAGGGCAGACAGGCATGTGCGGGGGGGTAAGTAGAAGTGTGTGCCTTCCTGTCTCAGCCTTTTTCATGTGCATTAAATGCCACCCAGGATCAGTGAGTGATGCCCTTTGATTGGTTGATTTAACGGCCCAGATGTCTGTTTCGCACTTCCTCACCCAGGGTTCCAAAGCCTTGAATCTTTAAACACCCCCCCCTGCAGGTCCGCGGAGTTGGAACAGGAGGCATTGTCTCTACAGCCTTCTGTCTGCTGTACAAGCTGTTCACTCTGAAACTCACACGCAAGCAGGTGATGGGACTGATCACGCACACGGACTCCCCCTACATCCGAGCCCTCGGCTTCATGTACATAAGGTACGCTTTGGTGTAGTCCTCTGTAGATATTAAAGCTGTTGAAGAACCTGTCTGTATTTTGCTGATGACCTGATGCAGTGACACATCTACAGATTATTATTGCTCACTATTTAAAAATGAATAAATAAATAAAATGTGATTTTGGAACAGATACACCCAGCCTCCTTCGGACCTTCTGGACTGGTTTGATGGGTTTCTTGATGATGAGGAGGTATGTCGGCAAGGGTAATATATATATTTTTGTTATTCACCAATTTCAAATATAAATTTGCAGCTTAATGCATGGTTTAATTATCCATGTAAAATAAAATAATGTTTGTACTACGTCGCAATGTGATGCAAACTAATTTTCACCTTTGCCTTCATTTGGCTTAATTGTCCTTTTAAAATGTCCTGACAGTCCAATGAAAGATAGGTCTCTGCTCTAGCTGGTTTGTCAAGGTATGTATAAGTGTTACATTTAGTTCATTTTAATATGACACATTGTTTTTTTATGTGTTTGTGCAGCCAGGTTTAATCAAATTAAGTAGCTGTTTTGAAATACTATGCTATAACTTGCATAGCACTCAGCAGCATTGGGGTCACTTCCACAAATCAAACTTATATCTCAGTTCACCCTCTTACACCTTCCATCAGTGTCAATTCCATACTTGTTCTGTCTTCAAACGTTCAGTTTTAATTTCAGATGTGACCACTTCAGTGATTTTTAAAAACTGATTATCGAGTAGAAGGTATTACAATTATACGGAGGTAGATAGTTAAGGTCCAGAATATAAAAATCCAGACAAAGATCTGGACTCTTTATACTAAACCAGCTGGTTGAAATAAATTTCTGGTCTGGATTTTTAGTTTCAGGACCTGAACTGTCCTGGATAAACCCAAGTATGAGAGTGGTCAAATTGAAAGTTCAATTGAAAATTAAATAAATGGCCAGAAATAGGTCCAACGTTACTAAATTGGTTTTAAAGCTCTGGTATCCAAAAATTGAGATTTAAAGCTTTGATATGATTTGGTAATGTGTTCTCTCTATTTAAGCATTTGCTAAGAGAAGCCCTTGGTGTAGTTTCCCATTTTCTCAGCCGCCTGTGAACTTGTAGCTGCATGTCTGTACAGATGGGTGATGGGTAAAGAGAGCAGGAGCACACTAATCTAGGTTTCCTTGAAGATCTCGATTCTCAGCAGGCAGATGTGAATGAGCATGCCGCTCCACAACAAAACGGGCTTAATTGAATCCGCAGCAGCATAATATTGATCTAAACCCAAACTGCTGTGGTATGCATAGCTATCACTGAATTACTATTTATTCTATTTGCATGTATTCAATAGTAAACTATGTTTGCTGTTTGTTCTAAGAGGAAATGGTTTTTAAGTAAAAGAGAACTCCAAGTGTTTGCCTGCAGTTTGGATGGCCCACATTATTAGTGTGTAATTAATATTTGTGCAACTGATCTCATCTGATTTAAATGAATAACTCGTACAAGTTCCTTATGTGAACCAAAGTTTCATTCTCGACTTACCCCAGCCCTGTGGCTTCTATGTATGGTGTTCATTGAATGCCAAGTAAAGAGAAGGCAATGGATGGTCTTTAAAAATGTATTCAGTAGCAAGTAAGTGCATTTTTTGTGGATTTCTTGTTTGTGCTGTGTTTGGCAATTAAAAGAATGTTCTAATATGCCATTTTACCTCCTTCCAATTGGCTAATTTCAGTGTTTTCTCCTTTAGATCTCCTTTGTCCAGCAGGTGAATTGGGGATTGTATCTCAGCACTGTTGGTTTGCGTGTGTGAGTGGAAACGGCCGTTTTTTTCCCTACCCTTCAGCTCTGTTTTCTCTGTAGTTGGATTTTAAAGCTTCCTCTTCCTATGTGTTTGTGCTATAGGTTCAAACCTGACAGTGGCTAAGTTGTCCTGTGCAGTGAGATGGCCAAGTAGGGAAGGAGATCCTCTAGTGATGAGTTTTAAGTCATTGGGGTACTGTTTTCATTTGTAACTGATAAACACCTCACTGCACTAAAGGCACTTAGTTTACTGTTGTGTTCCTGTTTTAATTACGCAGGAACCTATGGTGTAAACATTGTCCTGAAGGGGAGAGCATTAAACTGTCCAATTGAGCTGTATTTGTTTGCCACAGATGTGTTTCTTACTCACAGCGTCTGTTTCTTTGATGTAATGTTTAAAGGGCGGCTGCTTTGTTCAGTGTTAAGCTTGATGAACACAGAGGTGAACATTGGGTACTTGGTCATCACAATTCAATTTTGACCATACAGTCTTAGCTATGGGAGGTAGTATTGCTTTGAGGGTAAATTGTGCATGTGATGTTGAGTTGGTTTGGCATTGGGCATTTTGGTAAAGGCCTGGCGACACCCTATTCCCGTTCTGGTAGGAGCTGGACGTGAAGGCGGGAGGTGGCTGTGTTATGAACATAGG
The DNA here is from genome assembly GCA_019775955.2 of Pollimyrus isidori. Classification (NCBI taxonomy): domain Eukaryota; kingdom Metazoa; phylum Chordata; class Actinopteri; order Osteoglossiformes; family Mormyridae; genus Pollimyrus; species Pollimyrus isidori. Next base: position 15,364,800 of record JABFDZ020000037.1, read on the forward strand.
GGAGATGCTGCGATCTTTCCTCACCAAGCTGGAGTGGTTCTCCACCCTTTTCCCACGCATCCCAGTGCCCGTTCAGAAGATGATAGACCAGCAAATGAAGAGCAGGCCAAGGAAGGTCCTCAAGAAGGATGGCAAAGAGGAGACGGAGACGGAAAGGTACATGGATCACAGACGTTCTAGGTGAGCGATGATAGATCTGGGCCATGTAGCACACAGACTGGACTATTCTGAATAAAGATTGACCCTCCTCTTGTCCCACAGGTCTCCCAGGAGAACGCCCACCCCTCGGAGATCTCCCAAAAGGTCAAGGAGCAAAAGTCACCACCGAGATGGTCACGGATCCAGCAGTTTCGACTGGCAGCTAGAGAGGGAGCGGGAGCGACAGAGGAAAGAGAGGGAGGGGATGGACAGGGACAGAGCAGTCAAGGACCGACGGCACTCCCACAGCCCGGAACGAGTCTCAGGCCTCCATGGGGGCAGAGGGAGGGACCCCCGGCGGAGTCGAAGTGCCAGCCGGGACAAAAAGGATGAACGCTTGGAAAGGGAGGGCGATGGCAACAGGAGCCGGAGGAAGGGCCGAGACCACGAGAAAGGCAGGGCCACCGAGCGGGACCGAGAGAGGTCGCGAGACAGGAGGGCCAAGGGCGAGGCAGAGGACAGGAAGCACAGGGAGCAGCGCGATGACAAGAGGCCCAAGGACAAGCGCAGGGCCAAGAAGCTTAGCGGGATCCGGGACAGGAGGCACCGCAGCCGCAACCGAGGCACTAAGCGCAGCCGCAGCAGGAGCAAGGACGGGACCACCAGGCAGAGGCCGGAGTGGCCCAGCAGCAGGAGGAGCAGGAGCAGAGGCAGGGCCGACGGGGAGGACAGGGCCAGGAAGAGGGAGCAAAGCCGAAGCAAGGAGCGTGTGTTCCAGCGCGAGCACAGCAACGGGAAGGAGCAGCCCAGCAAACACGGACACGGGCGGAGCCACGGCGGCGATCTGGGAAACGGGGCACTGCGCTCCAGGCCGGAATCTTCCTAATCTAATGCTGTGCCTGCTCTGCTCACACTGCTCCCAGGTCAGCAGTGAAGTGCTCCTTCCCAAGGGCCCTAGGTTGCTGACCACAGGGAAGTGGGTGTGTGTGCCCTCTCTCAATGCCGTAATAGGCAACTGTTTCAGCTTTTATCATGTTCTGGAAATTATACTGTACATATAGGCATTGTTATGTTTAAAACCCCATGAAGCAGCCATGACTGCAAATTTGTTCGAATCATTAAGTTGCGCAGTTTTGTGCTGTTTGGTCGCCTCGTTGAAAATTATTTCCTAATAAAACAGTTTCAGGTAACTTTTTTTTTGCGATGTCATTATAAATAGGGTTCAATTTACAGGATTAATTTATTAATGTTCTTTGTGTGAGTGAGACCACTTGGATTTTTTCCCCACTATATGTAGGCAAGGTCTTTATGACTACATGTAATTGCAGTATAGTATAAATATCACATTTTTTTATCTTGATGAACAGGGTTATTTGCCACATTTGATCCCCCTATATACACACACACAATTGTAGCTTGCAATTTGCTGTCCTAAACATCTACATTACCTTGTAACCATCCGTAAGTGTGGATTTGGCAGGTAGGAGGCTGAACTGTGTGACAGACGCCCTCTACCAGAGTGAGTGACATAAGTGCTTTGAGGTCTCATCAGTGACATTCTGATACTGTTTCAATAGAACCCGGCTAAGAATATTATCATTCAAAAAAATTCTCATGACAAGTAATACATTTTTTTTTATAACAATATAATCCTAATCCCAGTACTTCGGAAAGAGGCAGGATTTTAGTCATTTGAAGGCACCCAGTTCATTCCATGACATTAATGCCAAGACAGAGAAGAGCCTTCCTTGCACGTTGAGCAAATGGTGGGACCAGTCGCGTGGTGCTAGAGGGTCAGAGAGCGTGTGCAGTGCGGGGTATGACGAACAGTCCACATTATGTTAGCCACCTAGCTGTCTGTTTAACTCACTTGATTGCAACTGTTCACATTAACACCGATTCAGTTATTTTTCATCTGTTTGTTAGTGTAGGGTAGGCAAGGATGTGTGAACACCAAGTAAGAGGGAGGAAGTGGTGTAGGACAATTTGCAGTTCAGTGAGTTGACCATCAGGTTACCAAGCAGCCCTGTGAAATGTAGGTTTTGCTGTTGATTCCTGAAGTCCCTGCCGAGTGGGTTTTGCCATTCCACTGACGTGTTCTCAGTGCTAGTAAAACTATACTCCATGGTTGCACACGAAACACACCCGAAACACATGCGCTCAAGGCACTCGTCGGACAGTCGATAAAACACTCAGACCCAGATGCATGATTTCACTTTGCCTTTTCATTAGTTTTGTTTCACTCCTTTGGTTCAGCCTGTACAAATCCCAAAGTGAATTACTGGCCACTTTCTGGCAATCATGAAGGCATAGATCATCAGCTGTTCAAAATGTAAACTGTAATGCCATAGGGGAAAAAAGAACCTTACTTTGGAACTTCTCTGAATGCTCTTCTGTGCTATCATGGAAAACGTCCTACCATGAAAACAATATCTTTGCTGATTTGGTAAATTGGTTCAATATGTCCAATGAGAAAAGAATTTGCTGCCCAGGAAATATGCGAAGACCGTGAAAGTGATTTAACATTGTTCAGCCATTGTAGTGATGGATGTCTAGCCTAAATTTCAATTTTCAAAAGAAAAGGTTTCAAAGCTTTTATTTAATTTATGGGCTTAAAAGGTCTACCAAGAATGTTCACTTAATGAAAAGATATAGTACATTAGTAAATATACTGTATGGTTTAAAAAATGCTTGATAATGATAATTTTTTTTAACTACAACTAATGTGACTGTGTTTTTGTGATTAAGGCAATAAGTTTCAGAATTTAAAATATATATAAGTTATCACAGGAAGTTATTTTTTCCCTTCAGCACACTGGAAAACATCAGTATCATCAACAATCCTTTCTGAACTAACCGTTACACTCAGCTGGGCTGATACAGTTTGACGAGCCAAACAAAATCATGATAATTTAAAAGTGTTTAAAATCATGTCACGCTGCCGTCTATCTCTGCATATTTTAAAAAAACTATGTTCTGCCTAACAGGTTCACAGTAAACAATGCTTTACCAGGTCACTTTTGAAATGAACGGTGAATTTCATTGGCACACACTCATGGACCTCCCTTCGTCCAACATGCACACACAGATACGCACACACACACACTTATCCTGTTCCCGTCCTTTCAACGGAACGTGTAAAAGTGTTCTTTTGCTTATGGGCTCTAGACGGTTGTCCCCGTGCGCGTGCAGCTTGGCTCAGAGAATGGGCCGCTGGCTGAAGCCATTGTGGCAGACAGGGAGACACAGTATCTGGTGTTGGGCTCCAGGTCAGTCACTGTGTGGGACTCCCCATACACGGGGATCAACATGGGTCTGACGGGTTGCCTGCCGGAGTCCGGCCTGACCATCAGTGTGTAGTATGACGCCCCACCTACTGTGCTCCATCTGACATGCAGAGAGATCCCTGCTGCTGAAACTTGCACAATCGGAATGGGCATTTCGTCTAAAAGAGGAATAAAGTTGCTGATAAACCTGTGATTAGACAGTGGCCATTTCAGAAGTGTTCTTAAATTTCAAGCGTTTAATTTACTACATAATTTAAGCATGTTACAAAAGAAAAACCCTGGAAAGGATACGTACCCCGCTTAGCGACCATGGCTTCATGCAAGGTTCTTCTGGTGCGAGTGGATGATATATCTGTTAAATGAACTCAGGATGTTGGGTAACTGCAGGTTTAGTCATGCTCTTAATTTACTGTGCTGTGCTGTTTCGTTACTTTGGGACAGACACACCACACAAACGGCCCCTTACCTTGAATGTCACGGCTTGGATTGCTCTGTCCCGCCGGGTTGCTGGCCGTCACCTCAATAGCCTCATGGCTGACATTGTGCAGCCTGCAGGAGAGCTGTGCCGTGCTGCAGGCCTGAGACCTGGTGCTGTTGGAGAGCCTATAGACTGTGTAGCTGGTGGCGAAGATTGAGGGGCTCCAGGACAGGACAGCAGAGCCGTCGCCCCCGACGAAAGTGATAGATGACGGCGGGCAGGGAGCTGAAACAACAGGAGCCGTCAATGTAACCACATGGGCTAAACACTCTGTATTACGCTGTGGCGAGTAGGGGAAGGCAGGGTGTCTTCCTGCCCCAGTACCTGTGCTTCCGGTAATGGCTGTCGAGGGATCTCCAATGCTTGCTGAGTTCTTGCTTGTGACGGTAACAGAGTACGTGGAGCTGCAGGGAACAGGGATCTCGAAGAAGGTGCGGTCAGTCCAATAGGAGAAGATGTTGATGAGCTCCTGCTCTTTGCCTTGGATCATTCCCATCAGGTCGACCAGGTACGTGACACCAGGACAGTCCACAGGATCCCAGTACACTCGAACAACCTGGACTCCATCTGTCATTGGCAGCAGCCGCTTCTGAACCACGCTGGGGGGGCAAGGAGCTAGGAAAAGAAAGAGGTTGGATGTCACCTTCCTGGTCAAGATTGGAGGCACCATGGCAGCGATTACAAGGTGGCAGTACCTGCACCCCGGCTTATTGGCTTGCCAAAGGAACTATTGCAGGTGCTGTCGGAGGCCAGCACTGAGAAGTCATACAGGACGCCGCATTCTAGCCTGGAGACGTTGCAGGATGTGGTCGTCCCGCCGCAGAAGAGTGCGTCGCCGTGCTCAGGCTGCACACGGGCAAAGTACTCCAGGGAGCCTCTGCTCGCATCCCAGGAGAGAGCTGCCGACTTGCTGACACACTCCATCTGTACCGTCAGATTGTCTGGGATGCAGGGTGCTGTGGGGTTGGCCGCATTTTATTATAATATTCCCAAAATAACACCCCTAATGTTCCATAAAGAAATGGTGTGAAAAGAACAGAGTCCTACAGCATAAGGTTCACAAGACTTTCGCCACCCTATGACCCTCTACTGGTTGTGTGAAAATGGATGAAGATGAATGGATGAAGCCTTTAAAACATTCACCGTCTAGTGTGGTGAGATGGAATATTAGTGTTTGTACTCATCACCTAATTGGCAATTAGTGGATTTGATTTATTTTTTCAATGCTCCCATCCTGGGTCTCAGCCTGACTTGCCTGGAACATCGAGGACTGAAGAACAATCATAAATAGCTCCAGATAAAGTCAGAGGTATTTTTGAAAGCATAGGAGTATAAACGTCAATGGAGCCAACATGGATGCAATGGATGCATAACACATCCAGGCTAACCAGAGAGGACGGGGAACTTACCGGTACTTAGGGTGATCGGAGAGCTGGCCAGGCTGCTGCATCCCATCGCCATGGCAATGACGGAAAGGGAATAGGCATGACCACACCGCAGCCCCGTGAGCGTCAGGTGGCTCTCTGACATGTTCCAGGTCAGTGTGTTGCCATCTTCCCCTGTGGCCGTCATGAGGTAGAACTCTGCCACGAATGAGTGTGGCCAGGAAAGCTTGATGCCTTCACTGTTACAGGCGTCCACTATAATGTCCTGAGGGGTGCAAGGTGCTTGAACGGAGACAATAGACTTATGTGATTGGGAAATTGTTATTGTTCATTAAATAACATCACTATTGTTTTTGTTATTGGTGGGAGCTTATAGTAATTGGTAGGACTTTATAGAGGTAAGATAAATGTACTTAAGGTAATCTAAGGATATGCTATGTTAGGGTAAGATAGGATCTTCTTACACTACTTTGGTGTGTCGACCCTCGGTTCTCGAACTTAATCCGTTCCGGGCTCCGGATCGAATCCTAAAAAGTTTGAGTTCTGATCGAATTTTTCCCGTGAGAAATAATGGAAACCCAATTAATTGGTTCCCGGCCCCCCAAAATTACACCTAAATATGTTTTTTTAAAAACATAAAATGAACAGGATAAAACAAGAAGAGAGTTTTTTTTTCTTAATGGCTTCCAAAATGATAAAGATCTTATCCCAACATTACCCCTGTCCTGCCCTGATCGCCCGCTCCTTCTGTGTGCCACGCCCACTTGTTAACCTCGTGTGGGATCCCCATGTGATGAGCTGTTTCTGGTTATTGTCATTAGTACTCTGTATTAAGTCCGCGTTTCAGTTTGTTTCCCGAGTCCGGTCATTGAGTGCGTTCGACTTGCTTACAATGCTGGTTTAAAGCATCGTATTCTGATCCTGACACAATGCATTAAGGTTAGATGCAGGGCGACCTCTCATCCAGCTGCACACACTGGAACCGCCTCCGTAATGACACGCCTTTGCCCTTATTGGCTGAAGAGTTTAGATACATGACGTTTATATCCCAGGTAGTTCCAATGCGTAATCTGCTATTTCTCCCGAATATCACGTAAAGCAGTGAGAACTGGTTTTCAGTTAATTTATCTGGAAAAATACCATTTAAATAAATGACATAAATGCTCTAATAGTACATGTAAGTTAGTGGATTGTTTATTATTAGTTACTGTAATGTTGCGTTGCTTTATATGGTTAATAATCCAGTCTGTGAAGAAGTCATTCAAGTAAGAATTACATTGTAGTATAACTCATTTCCTGGCGCATACAATTTATATTAGGTCAGCGTTCACAGTTTGACTTCTGATATTCAGATCGAGTTCTAGGTCAAACTGTTTTGTTCGACTTTCAAGAAATTTGAGTGCTAATGAGTTCGAGAACCGAGGTACCACTGTATATATATATAAAACTCTAACCCCCTGAGATCAACCTGAAGGCACAGGTTTTATGTAGCAGCGTACCTGTTATAATGGTGTATGGGGAGCTCCTCAAGCTGCTGCATTTGTCCGAGTAGGAGGCCACGATGACATTGTACTCCGTTCCGCAATGAGCACCGGCCAGCTGGCAAGTTCCCATGGTGCTGTTGCAGGACAGCATGCTTCCGTCATTCCCGTCCGCTATAGCGATGTAGAGAGGGGAGGCTTGCGTCCTCTCCCAGGTCACCTGGATGGTGTCGCTGTGGCACTCCGTGATGGCCGTGATCGACTTTGGGAGGCAGGGGGCTGTTGAGTGTCACGTATTACATATTATCTAACGGTCATGTAGCACTGTTGCAAAATGATACGTGTTCTGATGTTGGCACATCATGCAATTTTAGCAGTTCGCTATGCTGTTTGTGCGCTAATATTTGCCCTCAGGGATCAAGCATTCAAGCACTGATAGTTACATCTTGTGGAGACGCAGACGTGACACCAGTACCTGTCATGAGCTTGTAGGTGGAGCTGGGTTGGCTCTCGCAGCTGTGGCCAATGGCAGTGACCCTGAAGGTATAGATCATCCCGCATTGCAGGGACGGTACGTTGCAGGGGGAGCTGGAAGGGGAGCCAGAGCAGGACGAGCTGTGGCCGTCCACGCTTTCTGCAGTCACCCTGTAGGTCAGCGCCCCTGGGCTAGTCTCCCACATGACCCAGGCTGAGTTAGTCCCACACTCCAGGTTACCAGAAACCTGCTGGGGCTTACATGGGACTGCAAAAAAGAAACCAGCAGGGGGCGCTTCAGAGTAGGATTGAGTAGGAAGTGAACATTTAAATGTGGCCTTGCTGAAATTTCAGGCCCTGAAATGCGAGTTTGCCAGGGGGCGTGGGTACCTGATGGTACTTGGACGGTCAGGCTGGGCATGCTCTTGCAGCTCCCCCGGAAGGCCGTGACGTAAACGTAGTAATTCTGGCCGCATGTCAGGTGATTGATACGCCAGCTTGCCTCGCCCGTTTTATAGGAGTGCTGCGTGCCGTTTTCAGGTTTGACACTCACAACGAAATAGTCTGCATCAGGGTCGAAGTCCCACCTCAGCTGCCTGTCTGGGCTGCAGGACCCCAGGAGCTCCACACGCTGCGGTGGACAGGGGGCTGCAAGGAGGCGCAGGAGGTCATCAGCAACCAGAAGTGTGGCGTATAAGGCCACTTCAGATAGGTCCATGCTCACCTGTATGGAAGGGCTGGCCCTTGATCTCAGCACTGCGGCAAGAGTCATATGTAGAGAGGACGGAAATGTCGTAAGTCAGTCCGCACTGTAGCCCATCCAGCTCACAGTGGTTGTCACTGGTGTTGCAGTTCACTGGCTGGCTCCCAGGGGCCGTGGCGGTGGCCTGGTATGACTCAGCCTCACCACTATCTCTCCACGACACCCAGGCCGAACCGGAGCCACAGCGCGCGACTGCTTGCACATCCTGAGTCTCACAGGGAGCTGAGGGGGAAGAAGGGGGAAAAGCCCGTGAAGAGGTTCAGAGCCAGGAAATAGACTGTTTGGGATTCAGGCAGACGTTTTCAGGGACCAAACAAACCAAATCTCCTGAAATGAAAACTATGTGTAGCACATGTGGAGGTTAGGCTCAAGCTAAGAATTTGTATCAAAATGCAAAATGTTTATGAAAAATTTGTAGTTGCCAGTCAGAAGAGCCATAGCATGTGGTCCATGAGAAGCTCACCCACCCACCTGACCGCAGGGTCCGATAGGTGTGGGTGCTGTTGCACACATGGTCCTGGACAGTGATTGTCAGGTTGTACCTCTGACCACAGTGCAGCCCGGTGAGCCAGCACTCGGCAAATGGGTCGCTGCCGCATGTACTCTGGTGGCCATCTAGGCCTGTTGCCAGCACATAGAAGAAATCCCCATGCTCTGCCTCCTCCCACCTGATGAGCCCCCCATCGGAGGAGCAGTCGGATATCACCGTGACATTATGGGGCTCACATGGAACTGTGGGATGGGACATCGTTGTTAGGGCTGAGGTCACGTGACACCGAGGACCTAACGCATCAGCCAAGGCTTGCGGCATCCCTACCTGTGTCCACGTACGCTACCATACTCTCCAGGCTGATGCAGGCATCATCATCAAGGGCAATGACGTGGAAGGCGTAGGGCAGGCCGCACAGGAGGTCGGCGAACTCGCACACGGTCTCTGTGGTGTTGCAGGAGGAGTTGTAGCCCGTGAGCGCGTGGGCAAAGGCGGTGTAGGATGTGGCCCCCGGACTGTGCTCCCAGGTCACCATCACGGCCCCCGTTTCACAGTCTACAGCAGCGTCGACCAGCTGCGGGGCGCAGGGCACTGAGGAGGGCGAAGCAGCGCATGCTCATTCACTGCGGAAAACGTGATGGCTGAGCCCACGCTTTAAAAGCCTCTATGTGGGCACAGGTACAGTAACACCACAGAACAACAGAAAGCAGATACACTTTTCTTATAGCACAGTGGTCTCCAACCTTTTTTGCAGCGAGATCTACTTTTACAAAGGAAATACTTTGGAAGGATTAGAACTTGTGTAGCGATTGACTAGAAATGTCTTGGTGATCGACCTGTGAATCATGATGGACCGGTTGGCAATCATTGTTATAACATATATAGACAAACAGGAAGAAAAAAACACAAATGCACTTTCAGAAACCAGCACAAATACTGTGCCAAGTTTTGCTGATGTATGCCAATAAACCCCTAATTTCTGAAGCCTAGCTGGCTCAGACAGGACTGATTACCCTGAAAGGGATAAGTAGGGCCAGCTGAGTGAATTCAAGAGGATGGAGCTGGAGGGAGAACCAAGAGAACTGTCTGGTCCTCCGAGCCAAGGCCTTCACACACACTTTATGTGTTCGATGTCGACCTGGGGATCGTCGGCATGTGCGACCTGCTTACCGCTATTCAGCTCCACCACGCTGCTCTCCGACACGTTGCAGTCCTGCCGGACAGCCACCACGCTGATGTTGTAGGTGTCTCCGCAGACCAGGTCAGGCACCTCGCAGGCCACCTCAGTGGTGTTGCAGAAGCTGACGTGGCCCTCATTACCCGCGGCCTGCACCACGTAGGACTCCGCCCCCCTGCTGGCCTCCCACTCCACGTACGCGGCGTCGGAATAACAGAGCAGCTCCGCCTCCACGTTCTCAGGTGTGCAGGGCACTGCGGGACCCAGAGGTGGAGAGATGGTTCCACGTGTTAACTGGTACCCAGTTTCAAGGTTAAATATTATACCATATACCAAGCACTACACCATATGGGAAGGAGTACTGGTTAAACTACAATTTGTTAAACTAGCCATGAGAAAGAGAGTACCAAAGTCGTGTCAAAGGCCTTATCCAATGGGCTGAGGGCAGGAATGCGGGCCTCCGCTCACCTGACTCAACGTCCTCGCTGGTGCTTAGTGAGCTGTTGCACTGCCCGTCCGAGGCCAGCAGCCTGACGGTGTATACACGGCCACAGTCCAGCTCCAGAAAATGACAGCCTGTGACGTTGGCTCTGCAGACGGCACTGCCGGCGCCGCGGGTGTCTGCCAGGGCCACGTACGACGTGGCACCTTCTGCGTGATTCCACCACACCGTCAGTGAGTTGGTGACGCAATCCAGGTACATGGAGGTGATCTCTGGAGTACAAGGCGCTGGAGGAGGGGGGGGGGGGCTGTGCAGTTAGCAGAGCAGGACCCGCAGCATCAGCTGCCACCACAACGTGCAAATGGAACATTATATTATTTCTGGTAGCTGGCACGGTAGCTCAGTGCTTGGTGTCTGTACATTTTTGGGTTTGATCGCTGCCCTCTGTTCTCTGAGTGGAGTCTCCTTGTGTTTATGTGAGTTTGCTCTGGTTTCCTCCTGTAGTCCAAAATATGCCATTAAGTAAATTACTCTAATATGTCCATAATATGTGAGTGTGGGCCTTGTGAAACGTTGTTACCCCACCCAGGGTGTTCCCTGCCCTGTGGGTTGTGCTACCCAGGTGAATGGTAATGGAATTAGGATGATCTCTCGTGTCGTCAATGCTCATCATGAAAATTATTATTATTTGGAACAAATCCTTGTAGGACCATGACAGTTGTAGCGGGTTGGAGAGTTTGGGGGAGTCACCTGAATGGAAGTCCACCGACTCGCTGGGGAGGCTGGAGCAGGCCTCCCCCACAGCAATCACGTGCACCGTGTACAGCGTACCGCAGAGGAGGCCGCTGAGCATGCAGCCAGGGTCATGGCTCTCACAGAACAAGGTGCTTCCTCCATCATGCTGGGCGACAGCCCTGTAGGACATCGCCCCCTGGCTGTTGTTCCAGGTAACTAGGACTTCATTTTCCATACAGTGCATTTCTACGGTCAGGCCCTGTGGGACGCAGGGAACTGTATGGGGACAATGGAAAGAGGTCAGTTTGAGTCCAGGCTACACCTCCACCGGGGCTTTGGGGCCAGATCCCCCCCTTACCTGAGTGGAACATGCTAGGGACGCTCGGATCAGAACCGCACTGCTGGTTGACAGCAGTGACCGACACGGTGTACATCTGACCACACTGCAGGCCAGCCAGGCTGCATCGGGTCGTGGGGGACATGCAGGTGTCCGACTGGCCGTCCTCAGAATAGGCAGTGGTGATGTAAAACTCCGCCCCCTCAACCGCCTCCCATGTTACAGCGGCGATGTTAGACACACAGTCCAGCTCGGGGGTAGGGGCAGCGGGGGGGCAGGCCTCTAAATAGGAGGACAAGCAGATGGGCTTTAACTTTATGTAAATTAAATAAACCAAACGCTAGGGGTTTAAATCAGGTATCTGGGATGCATATGCATACCTGTCTGCCAGCGCATGGGTGGGCTGGCGGCACTGGTGCACTGCGGGCTCATGGCCGTGACGGTGAGGGAGTACACGTGACTGCAGGCCAGCTCAGAGATGTAGGCCTGCATTCTGCCAGTGCTCAGCCGCACCCTCTGGCCATCGCGAGAGTCGGCGGTCACCGTGTAGAACTTGGCCGCGGGGCTGGGGTCCCACGCCAGCAGTGTCACCTTGGTGCTGCAGTTCAGGGACGCCCTCAGGTTCTGGGGCACACAGGGCGCTGAAAGAAGCAAAAAGCCCCAGGAGACAAATGCAGGCTTCAGAGGACAGCGTGGCAGCTGCACAACTTAAGCCTGAGATTTTGATCCTGTGAGTCTATAAAGGGAGACTGGCATCTGCACCCAGCAGCCACTGCAACCAGTTAGAAAATGGTTTCAGCAGACACATGCCGTCACCAGCTGCAACATCTGCGCCCCACCATATGGTGGGCTGTGCAGTTCAGGCTGTGCAGTTCAGGCTGTGCAGTTCAGGCATTGTGGAGGTTATCTTCGGCATGGTAAGGTCTGCGTGATTCTGGGTAAAATATGAACTGTGATTTTTTTTTTTTCCTCTCATGGTTTTCTCTCACAATTCTCGAACAATACATTTCTCTCATTATTACTATTATTATTTGCAATACGGAGCAAACAATAATTAGAGATATATCAGTTAAAATATCGGTATCGACCAATACTCGTTAAAAATCAAGATACTGGAAACAGTCTGATGTAGCAGCCTACGGTGAAATTGATGGCTAATATTTAAACTTAACAGTCAACAATCGATATTCAGCGTTAGCAGCACTAGTGCTAAAAACACAACAAATAAAATAATAGAGATGGTTGAACTATAAACTGCTTTTCATAATGGGGGATGAGGGATTTAGTCAATCTATTTTCAAAATACCAATCTGCGACTTGTTTACAATTCATTACTAAATCAGACCCCAGGGCTATTTTCCTACAAAATTAAAAACTATGTAACATCCTGCCATTAATCTGTGCTGGCATTTCCAATGAGAAATTCTAAACAGACCTCGTCTGCTCTGTATTAAAGTGCCTGTTTTTCTGCCCCCTCTTTCTATCAAATGGTGTAACATAGTGCTGGGATTTGTATGGTGTGACTTAGTGCTGGGGAGTGCCTGGTTTGATGCAGCGGATCTCCTTTCTAATGCAAACACGGCAGAATCTGTGTCATGTAAGACTGAGATCCTGTAGGTGGGTGTATGAATCAAAATCCAGAATCAACAACGATGAATCATGCAGCCTGTCAGGTAGTGGGGGTGGGTGGTTGCTTTTCTTCTTGGAATAACGTCTAGTTTTGTTTAGACGGTCACAGTGCAGGAATTGGCCAAACTTCTGTCTAATGCATATGAAAACTTATTGCAGAGTAACACAAAAATGACATGTATGCCTGGGTATGAGGACTGGCGAGGGCAGGTACCCGTGTGGATGAGCGCGCTGCCGCTGGGCAGGCTACTGCACAGCGCGTCTTCGGCGATGACGCTGATGCCGTAGAGGTTGCCGCAGTGCAGGCCATCCCAGGTGCAGTTAGGGTTGTGGCTGGCGCAGGTGTGGGTGTGGCCATCCAGTCCCACGGCAACTGCCACGTAGGACTCGGCGCCGTCGCTTTGTGCCCAGCTGACTGAGCCCACGCTGTCCTCACATTGGACACTGGGCACCACATTTTGGGGGGTGCATGGAGCTGGGAAGGGGGAGAGGAAAGATAGTGTTTATGTAAGTACATAACCAGAACTGGTTTGCTTCAGTACTACAGACCTGTTGTGAGATTTTGACTAAAACATTTTCAGTAAATTGAAATGAGGCATTTCAGTGTGTGATGCTATGAGTGAGTGTGTGTGCTCTGTGATGGACTGGCACCATGACCTGGGTACTCTTGGGTACTGCAGCTTGACCAGTGTTTTCTGGGATAGGAGCAAGGCTCCTTGTGCTCAGGGTATGTGGTCAGACAATGTATCAATCAACATCTAAGAACTCCTCCCCGACACTGTAATTCCAGATTCCAGGACGCCAACTCAGTGTCGTTCTCGCAGTTTTCCTGACTGCCTGGTGTTCCTGTTTCTTTAAAATTGCTAGTTTCTCTTTCTTATCCAAAATATTTTCCCCTGAGCTTTTACATGCCCAAGAGACAAATTTCTTACTAAAGGGAAACCTTTCGTCATCTGGGATGTCATGACATTGATGATAAGCTTGAAAACCGAATAGAACATTTAACACAAACCATAAAAAAAGGGGTTACCCCAACGGACCGGTTCTGTATTGCAGAACACTGCTTCTGGGGCTGTCACAGTAGTCATCCCAGGCCACCACACTGAGGTTGTAGGTCTGTCCACAGGGCAGCTCAGCCGGGATGGACGTGTTGGGGGTTCTGAGATCCACCACGTACCCCAGGTCACCCAGGGCACTCACGACGTATATAGACGCCCCCTTAGTCTCCGCCCAGTGCAGGACGGCTGTGTCGTTCTCACATGATCCCTCCGCTGTCACATTGATGGGCTGGCATGGCTCTGCATGAGAAGAGCTCAGATTTACCAAACTGGGGGCGGACATCACGTTTAAAGGGTGTTTCGCAAGGTGCCCATAAATTTCCCTGAAAGATTACTAAAAAAAACATATTTCTACTTGCTAAGGAATGATTACTAAAGAACCATAACAAAGCAAAGATGAGAGTGAGTGGGTGGCTACGCACCTGTATTGCGGTGGATGGTCTGGCTGGCTTGGCCCCGGCACTCGCCGCTGTACGCCCTGACTGTGAAGCTGTAGGTCTCCCCACATGCCAGGCTGGCAAAGAGGCAGGTGGTGCCGGTGGTGTTGCAGTCCTCGGCAAACGTGCCCGCAGAAGCCACAACGCTGGCCGTGTAGAGCTCCACCCCTTCGCTCTCTCTCCAGGACACAGCGGCAGTGCGAGAGCTGCACTTCAGCTCCACCGACACGCGTGGTGGGGGGCAGGGCTCTGTGGGAAGGGGCACGGGGTTTCACACAGACAGACCCAGGCCCATGTACACCTGGCACTAACCTCACTTTGTGTAATTTCGTCGTGTTACACAATGACAAAGTGCTTGAATCTGCTTCAGTCATTTCTGTTGATGGCGCAATCGCTTGGTGTTTGGCACTATTAGCACTATAAGGTTGTGGGTTTGATTCCCAATGCCCGCACTATGTGTGTATGTCCAACAGCATACTGTTAGGTGAAGTAATGACTCTAAATTGCCCATTGTGAATCTGAAAACAGGTAACCTGTGATTCCTAGAATAGACTCCACACTCACTGGGACCCTGTACTGGCTGACAGGCATTACAGAAAGTGATTGGGTGGACACATGGATGACCTTTAGACTGAATTGGAATTTAATGGAATGTGATTTGTGAAGTGGGTTATAGTTCCTTTGTATGTTTATGGTGAGATTCAACACTCCTGGGTTGATTTATCTAAAAGGACATGTACTCAAGGCGGTTGAGTTCCCCCCTTCCTCCACTCACTGGTCTGGAGGGTGAATTCGGTGGGGGACACAAGTGAGCACTGATGGGTGGAGACAGCCAGGCTGAGGGTGTATGCATTCCCACAGGTGAGGCCGATGAGGGTACAGGAGGTCTCCCTGGTGATGCAGGAAGTGGAATGTCCATCGATGCCTCTGCCGGTCAGTATGTAGGACTCCACCCCAATGCTGTAATTCCAGGATGCCAACACAGTGTCGTTCTCGCAGTTTACCTGGGTCTCCCACATGTCTGGCACACAAGGAGCTGGAACGATATGCGAAACAGCTAGCAGAGAACCTTCTGCTTTCAAGGTTGGTGAATAAAATACCTCAGAAGAGGAGCCTCTGGACACTGACCTGTGAGTAGGCTGTAGGTGGCACTGTCTGAGCTGTTGTATGTCTCTCCTATAGATTGGACTTTGGTGTAGTAGACCGTTCCGCAATGGAGTGTATCCAAAGTGCAGGATGTGGTTGTGGTGTAACAGAAGGCAGAATCTCCATCACGCCCATCCAGGATGGCCAGGTAAGCCACAGCTCCATCACTCTCTTCCCATGACACATGTCCCAGGTTTGTCCTGCAGTCCACACGGGCTTGGACATGCTTCGGAGGACAGGGTTCTGGAGAATGACAACACGAGGTTCATGCTATTTGTATATCGTTCTGGGTACCAACCAACAAAACTTCTGCTCTGCATATCACGTCAAGTGTAATTTGGAAATGAAAAGCATGCTGAGATGAAGAGAACAATAGACCAGGAAAACTTAGTCTGACTGGTGGATACATGCAAGCAAATCAAATTCAGATAGAATTGAGCTGTTTTCATGGAGGTGTACAAGAAGATGTATACCAAAAGATATATATCGTAAAAAAGTAGTGACGGTTGTGAAGGTGTCCTACTGGAAACCCCATGTCTGATCCTCAGGCATCACTGTCTCACCTGTGGTCTGGCTGACTGGGTCAGAGGTGACGATATCTTCACAGGCCTGATTGCTTGAAACGACCGTGATGTTGTATTCACGGCCACAGGCCATATTATAGAGGGCACAGTAGTTGTCCGTGGTTGTGCATGTCTGGAAGTCGTCACTGGTCACAGCCTCTGTGATGTAGTATGAGGCCCCCATGCTTGTGTCCCAGTAGACCTGGCCTACTGGTGGGTTGTACTGGATGCTAACATGAAGAGGCATGCATGGTTCTACATGTAAATGAGAACATTAAGTTATTAATTCCAGTATTTAAACCATGGGTTGTTGAGTGAGCTAGTCCTGAGGTCCTCGGGAGTGTGAAACTTTATGGGAGGTTTTTTTGAGGTGCCTTGAGATTGAAATGTAAATCAATAACAGCCAAAACTGAGATAAAGGTTCGTTTTTACATGAAAGTAATTCAGATTGTACTACAGCAAACCTCTGAAGCATTAGAGTCTCACAATTCTTAATTAATATATGATATAAAATCTTTTAGGGATATCATTCTGGAACGATGTCTCAAAAACAACTGAGAACCTTAAGGTACGGGAAGCAAATGAATGCCTTGTGAATTGCATCCTACTAGTGTCCTTACTTAACAAAGGTCTTTGTAGGATGGCATGTTTAGTCATAGCCGGTTTACCTGTCATCAGCTGGCGAGGCATCTTGGATGTGCTGTTGCAGGTCTCCCCCCGGGCGAGCACCGACACGAAGTATCGCTCCCCACATGCCAGACTGCTCATCTCACAGTTGGTGTGGGTGGTGTCACAGGTGGCAACGTGGCCAGATGTTGCAGTGGCTGTGGCGACATAGGACATTGCCCCAGGGGAGAAGTCCCAGGTCACCACTGCCGTGGCCCTCTCACAGTCCATGGAGGCCTTGATATGCCTGGGGAGACAGGGCACTGGTAGGAGAGGAAGCAACATTGGTTGGTTAGCTTCTGAACCACTGGAGACTTTTCTAGTAGAATATTGGCGCTGCTTCACAGAACGGGTTGCTGACACAGGTTTGCCCACTTGGCCTACACTCCCTTATCTAGATTTTGGTATTCCAGGCCACCTGAGTGGACGTCCAGCATGGTGCTCTCCGGGCTGGTGCAGTGGCCATCCGAGGCAGTCACGGACACGTGATAAACCTGGCCACAGTGCAGACCGGTCACGTTGCATGAGCTGGCTCCCAAAGTCTGGCAATTGGTGAAGCGCTCGTCGCTGTCCTCCAGCGTGCTTGTATAGGAGTCTGCGCCATCGCTTGGTGACCAGGACACTATCATGGTCCTTGACTGGCAGTCGAAGTGGGCATCTACATTTTCAGGGATGCAGGGGACTGAAGGGAATGGGCAACCATTAAGCCAAGGAGAAACTAGACCTAGAGCTATACCTATAACTGGGGATTTAACCCAGGAGGAGTCTGGGTAGACTGGCAGTGTGGTCACCATAGTTACCTGTCTTAATTTCAACAGGATGGCTCCATGCACTGGAACAGGTGCTGTCCTCTGCCCGAACAGTGACTGTGTATATCTTCCCACAGCTCAGGCTCCTGAGGTAGCAGGTATCCCCACGTGAGGTGCAGGTAGCCTGGTGGTCGTCGCTGCTGGTGGCCTTCACTAGGTAACGCTCGGCCCCCCTGCTCCTGTTCCAAGTCACGGTTGCCATGTTGTCACCACATCTCAGGGTGGCCTCCACGATTTGTGGAGAACAAGGTACTAGAGGAAAAAAAATCAATGCATGTGACACACAAAACTTTGCATTTCCAACCATAAAGAGGTGGAATAATTATAATGCTTTAGTGGTCATAGAGGAAGCTGTAAGACAGTGTACTTGGCAAGAGTGAAGATGTTTTTAAAGAGACTACGAAGATGGTCATTTCAGCTTTAGTAGAGGGAAATGGCAAAATAGAAGTTAGGTTTATGGTCTGAGAATTTTTTTTAGGGCCAACTGATGAAATAGAGCCTTACAAGGTAATAAGGCAGCACTTAACTACATGGGTGAGTACGTGTGCCACGTGATTTCGACCTATCACATCCAGTCCTAACCCCATCATCCTTATCCAAGCTTTGTGTGGTATACAGAAAGACGTCCAAAGAATTGTTCTTTCAGTAAGAGACCTACTGGTTTATTGGTGACTTTTGCTAAATCATTGAAAGGAATCACCCCATGTTGTTGGAAGCCATATGAAAGGGTTGGCATTAACCTGTTCAAATGTTTGTGCAATGTATACAGATTTTCCCATTTGGCCCACACAGTCGTTACTAATATTGCCCCCCTTGTGTCATTCCCACCAAATGTACGGTATGATGTGTCCGCCTCACCTGTGCTGATGGGGAAGTCTTGGCTCCGCCTACTATAACAGCTGGCTCCCTCAGCCACCACTCCCAAGACCAAGCCCTCCCCACAGGGCATCGGGCCAATGTCGCAGTCCGATCCATTGGTGGTGCAGGATGCCCACGTTCTGCCATCTGGGCCCCGCAAAGTAGCAATGTAGCTCAGAGCGCCCCAACTGAGGGGCCAGGATGCGGTCATATTCCCATTCCTACAATCCACATCCATGCTGACATACTGTGGCGGGCATGGGGCTTTGGGGAATGCAAGAGTCAGTAGCGACAATCAGGACCATAACTAGTTATTTTCTTTTAGAGGTCATCATAGATGCAGGTAATCAGTACTCACATAGAAATATTTGCATATACACCAATGAGTCAACACATTATGACCAGTGCAATATGAGCCAGATACGGTCAGCTATCTTGTAAAAACAGCGTGTCAAGGTGTAGGATACATTAGATGACCAGCTGACTTTCCGTACTCGTGGTTGATGTGATGAATGCAGGAGTAAAGGTGTGAACAGCTTTTGTGTTGCATCATGCGGATGGCCAGGGATGTGGTGAGCATCTGTGAGATGTGTCGGAACAACAGTTCTGACCCACAGCCACACAGTCCCATACACAACTTCTGTGGCCATCATTGAAGTTATCTGTAATTTGTGCTTTAGTAGCCCTTCTGTTTGTTTGTATGAAATGATATAGATGATCACATGTTGTATTGATGGGTCTTGGCCACCAAAACAGACAGACAGACATACAGACAGACAGACATAGAACACTACTAATTAGTGATGGTCCAAATTAACCATTTGCGGTATTTTCTGACCCTACAAGACTGTGCTCTTGGTTTGTTTTGAGGCATGCTTTTGAACAGAGAGCACCATCTAGTGGAGTAAAAAAATGCAGCAAATACTTCACAAAGTGTTGTTTTGGCCATCACTAGTATTAATATCATTATGCCAAAGTATTTTTTTTCTATTTTACATTTATCTTAAATGGT
Source organism: Pollimyrus isidori (assembly GCA_019775955.2). Classification (NCBI taxonomy): domain Eukaryota; kingdom Metazoa; phylum Chordata; class Actinopteri; order Osteoglossiformes; family Mormyridae; genus Pollimyrus; species Pollimyrus isidori. The sequence goes on from JABFDZ020000037.1 coordinate 15,384,165, forward strand.
CTGGTTAAATTGGCTGGGGGTCTCAATGAATAATGAATTGAAAACAACTATATCAAAATATTGAGAAATAAATACATAGTAACTACAAATAGACAGTGGAAGACACACAGATATATATACTATCCCTTATGTATAGATTTATGGATAAATGTAATTTAAAAAAAAAAACTCAAGACAAAAAATTGAGAGATCATGAGCTCAGAAGGCGATATGATGGCCATGGCATGTAGCACGGACAGAGATGGAGACGGAGATGGAGATGGAGACGGAGACAGAGATGGAGACGGAGACAGAGATGGAGACGGAGACGGAGATGGAGACGGAGATGGAGATGGAGACAGAGATGGAGATGGAGACAGAGATGGAGACAGAGACAGAGATGGAGACGGAGATGGAGACGGAGATGGAGATGGCCCCCTCACCAGACTGCATCTGCATAGCGTTGCTGGGTGCACTGGTGCACTGCTGATTGGAAGCAGTCACCGTGAAGGTGTACTGTAGACTGCACCGCAGGCCTGGCACAGAGCAGCCGTTGGCTCCATTGCCGCCGTTGCAATAAGCCACCTGCCCCTGATTGTCCTCCGCATTGGCCACATAGAGCTCCGCCCCTGGCGAGTTCCTCCACTCCACCCAGGCGGAGTCTAACGGACAGTCCATCTTTGTTCCAACCAGGATTGGGACACAGGGCACTGGATGCAGATCACGTAGACATTACACTCGCAAACTAACCACGCTACCAAACACGCATAGTTGCATGTGGTGGATGAGATTAACCGTGCCGTTCAGTGCAAGCTTGTGGTATTAGGAGAGTATACATGCCTGTCTGGAGAGGGTACTCAGTGCTGGGAGCCCCCACACAGCCGTCTCTCTCTCCGGACACCTCCACTGCGTACTCCGCACCGCACTGCAGGCTGTTGATGACGCACTGGGGGCCTGTGACACTGCACACCTGAAAGCGGCTGCCGGGCTCCTTCACAGTGACCACATACTGGACACCCTGGACCGTGGGACTCCAGAAAATTGAGATGTTGCCCGAGAAGCAATCTGCACTGGCAGTGATGTGATCAGGGGGGCACGGGGCTGTATGAATAGGGGGCAAACATATGTATATATATGAAGAAGCAGCATGGCACCGCGGTATATGAGTATAAGAAGCAGGGGAATGGCTGACCTGTTGTGAAGCTCTTGGCCAAGCTGTGGGAGCTGCTGCACTTGTCGTCCAGGGCCACCGCGCTCACGCTGTGGCCGAGGCCACACTGCAGCTCAGGGATGTCACAGGAGGTGCTCTCGGTCTCGCACGTTTTGACTAAGCCGTCGTCGCTGACTACCTCCACTCTGTAGCGGTCCGCCCCGCTGCTCGGTTCCCAGGATAAGCCAAGGACACCCGACTGGCACTCCAAATGGGTGTCCACATCCTGGGGCTGACAGGGAGCTGGGGATCGCAGGAGCAGCGTGAAGGAGCGTGAAGGAGCGTGTAGCGGCTCCAGATTATTCAGGTCATACTCAACGCTTCTGACATGAATTAGCATTCTTTTAAAAACCACAATGCTACTCTGAAGAAGAAAACAGTTGTTGAAGTTGTATTGCTCATCAACAATTATTAATTGAAATTACTCTGTAATAATAACATATTCAATTGCATAATTACTCATGAATTGCTAAATAGTTAAAAATAGGCACCTAATTTAAGGGAGTAAAGAAATGACCTGAATTGCTTGGTAAATGTTCAGTAAAAGCCAATTACCGGTCTTCAGGATATGCATTTCACTTTTTCCCGCAATGCAGTGCTCATCCAAGGCCGCGACAAACACCTCGTAAATTTGACCGCAATGCAAGCCTGGGATGTCGCAGGCCGTGTGGCTGGTGTTGCACGACACCACATGTCCGTCACGGCCCTCGGCAGAAGCCATGTATGACATCACAGCCTTCACTGGAGTCCAGGAGACAGACACTGTGTCCGAGCCACAGAATGAATGGACCGTAACCTGTGTGGGGGGGCAGGAGGCTGGCAGACAGGTGGCATGGGCAGAGAGAGGATAAGGTGGAACGTTAGTGTGCATTATTAATTAC
>JABFDZ020000037.1:15386334-15416709 GCA_019775955.2 Pollimyrus isidori
AGGTGGCATGGGCAGAGGGAGGATAAGGTGGAACGTTAGTGTGCATTATTAATTACCCTGTGTGGGGGGGCAGGAGGTTGGCAGACACAGGTGGCATGGGCAGAGGGAGGACAAGGTGGAACGTTAGTGTGCATTATTAGTTACCCTGTGTGGGGGGGCAGGAGGTTGGCAGACACAGGTGGCATGGGCAGAGGGAGGATAAAGTGGTCTTATGATGTCACCGTAGTTACATTTCCTCTTTCACTCTGATGGCTAAAAAGGACGGCAGTGGGAGTTGGCTGTGTTAACCGCTATATTCTTCCATCCACACTAGCTTGGAGTTTGCGGATAATTGTTGTCATCTGACTGCTGTGTCCCCACTTTGTACATGTGCAGAGTTAGCATATTCTCTCCTGTTGTGCAGCTTTCCTCTCTGTACTTTGTTTCCCTTTGCTTGACTTTTTTCTCACACCTAAGGTTTGAGCCAATGAATTGTTATCTCTATGTTGCCTATACCATGCCAATCTTTATGTGAATTTGGGCTCAGCCATGGACATACATCTTATCCAGAGTGTTTCAATTCATTGTTCCCAGTGCCCTGGAACCTCGTACTGGAAAAGCAAGTGATGGATGGAGACACTGCATATTTCCGGCAGTAAAGGTCCAGAAAGGAGGTTACCTGTGTTAAAGGTGACCCAGGAGCTTGCCGGGCTTGGGCAGGTAGGGCCTTGTCCACTCACGCTGACCCTGTACTCTTGGCTGCATTCCAGGGAGGTGATGTCACAGCTGGAAGTCACAGTGGTACAGGAAGCAGAGTGTGCGATGGTGAGGGATTCGGCTGAGGCATTGTAGGATAAGGTTCCCTTCCCAGGGGTCCAGGAGATCGTGGCTGTGTTTGATGCGCAGTGCAGGGATGCTGCGAGCTGGTGGTGGGGACAAGGGCCTGTGGAGAGCAGGATGGCATTAATCTCATGGCTCCAGTTACAAATGGAGCTGGGGGAGCTCCGGAAGGGAGAGGAGACTCGGCACTCTACCTGTCGTCACGTAAGTTGGCTCTCCGGACCTAGTGGTGCAGAGCTCGCTTGCGGCCAGGATTGTGATGGTGTAGTCCTGGCCGCATAGCAGATCCTTCATGGTGCAATGTGTGTCACTGCCGGCGCAGAAGGTAGTATGCCCGCTTGTGCCCTCAGCCCGCGCTATGTATGTGTTGGCGCCTTTTGCGGGGTCCCACACCATCGACACGATGCCCGATTCACAGTTCAGATTGGCCACCACATGAGTAGGTTTGCAGGGGGCTGGAGGAGGGGACATGGCCAAATCAAGGTAATGAGAAGCAGGGACACTTTTTTTAAAGATGGAGATAGATGGATAGATGGTGATGAAGGGTAGGTTCTCGATGAGTTAAACAGTTCCGGCGTGATTAAACTTCATATCTTGATCAGTGGGACCTCACCTGTAAGAAGATCCACAGTGCTGCTGACAGCACTCTCGCACTGATCAGTGAAGCCCACCACGCTGAAAATGTACCTTTCCCCGCAGTCGAGCTGCGAGAAGGTGCAGTTGGCACCAGTGGTGTTGCATGTGGTACTCGCGCCCCGACTATCCACCGCCTTCACTTGGTACGTCTGTGTCACCTGCACGTAATCCCAGGACATGATGCCTACATTGGTACTGCAGTTTAGGTCCACTGTAGGGTTTGTGGGCCTGCAAGGTGCTGAGTGAGAGAAGGGAATATAGCATCAGCGTTTGCCTTATTCATGGCCCAAACTGAGAACCGAAGTGGCGGGTCGTTCTCTATATGGCAGCTGTACCTGATTTGATCTTGTGGTTGGAGTCTTGTATCATGTTGCACTTGGCGGAGGCGGTAGTGATGACAATGCTGTAGGTCTGGCCACACTGCAAGTTCTGGATGGTGCAGAATGTCTCAGTGGTCTCACAGGTGGCACGGTGCCCATTGCCACCAATAGCTAGGGCCATGTATAGATTAGGCCCTGGGGTCATTTCCCACTGTACTGCAAATTCATTAGCATCACAGTCTGTCTTGCTTCTGATGTTTCCTGGTAGGCATGGGGCTGGATATAGAGAGGGAGATGATGTCTGAATATCTCTACATGCATGCAGACCACGCGTTGTGCGATAACAAAGACAGTAACGTGACACAACTAATGGAGGCAATCCATTTCAGCTGAAATGGATTTCCAAGAAATTGCCAAGGGTATCACTTTATATAGCGAATGTGTACTTGCATACCAGTTAAGTGCATCCCTGCCTATAACAACATTCTGATTTCACAGTACCAAGACGCTACCTGAAACAAACTCAACAGTAGCATCCATTGTGCTGTTACATGCTTCGTTGGAGGAGAACACCATGGCAGTGTACCGGCGGCCACAGTCCAACCTCACGCCACATGCTGTAGAGTTGGAGGAGCAGGAAGTTCTATGCCCATGGGCTCCCGTGATCACAGCAGTGTAGACTAATGCACCTGTGCTCTGCACCCAGGAAACCCTCCCTCTGTTGGTGCCACAGTCTACCTGGGCCTTCAAACTGGAGGGTGGGCAAGGAGCTGCGTGGATAAGAACGCGAGGTCACATTTGAGAGCAGTAACGTTCACATTTAACACAGACTTTGCGGAGAGCATGGTGGCAATGGGGAGGCACCTGTGTCCATTTTGAGGGACTGAGTCCAGCTACTGTTGCACGTATCGTCCTGTGCCAGTAGTTTAAAGAAATAATGCTCTCCACACAGGCCCGTGTGCTGGTAGGAGATGCTGGAGGTTACATGGGTGATGCTGGCACCATCCGCTGTCTGGTAATTCAGGAAGTATGTCACCTCATCTCTGGGACTCTGGTCCCATGTGACCATCAGGCCATGGGTCGCACACATGACCTGTCCTCTCAGGTTGCTGGGAGGGCAGATGGCTAAAAGAGTAACAAAGAAATCGGACTTTGAATGAAAACTTTTGGTGTCACACGACAGAAGAATATTACAGACTTGTGAAATGTAACTAGAAAACAAACCTGTGCTGAAGTTTGTCCTGGGACTTGGCTCACTTTGACAGCCCCTCTCAAGAGTCATCACAGTGATGAAATAGACCTCGCCACAGTGTAAGCTGAGGAAGGAGCAGCTGGTGCTGTTGGTCGTACAAGTCTGCACATGGCCGTCTGTGGTCGTGGCAGTGGCTATGTACATCTCTGCTGCCATCACAGGATCCCATGTCACATATCCAAGGTTGCCTTCACATGTGAGTGCCACTGATATGTTGTTAGGAGGACAAGGACCTTCCAAAGAAAGACAAATGAATCTTGCTTCATTCAATCCATGATTCCGGATTACAATGCCGGCGCCAAGAGTAGTTTTAGGAGATTCGGGTAATTACTCAATGTTGCAGCAATCCTGTCTTCCTGTTTCCAATCAGGGCCAAGTTCTCGGTAAAGAGTGAAACTCCAAAATGCAGATATCATCCTAGCCAGACTTGGTAGTTTATAAGTGATGCCTTGACCACCAAGCAAACCAAAGCATTCCTGCAGCATCACAGTAGTGTCACATCTGTATTGCATCTATACTGAGATAGTTATGTCCCTCAGATTCCCTTTCTCCTTGCTCATTGACAAGTAGCAAAAATTCTCTACCAAACCTGACCATGTAGTGTTAAAGAAAGCATGTAGGGAAACATTTGCCTGAGAAATACAGTATGAGACATGTGCGAGAGATGCCTACAGAAATGTTTTTGCACAGCTAGAAGAGGATAAGAAACATTGTAGCAGGAAAGGCTTTTCTGCTTCCACTTACACCTGGGGCCTGTTTCACAAAGCAGGATTACTTGCTTAGCCAGATAACTTGCCAGATTTAAAGGTAGTCTGGGCTAAATGTAAGTTGATGAAATTAAGGTCTATTTAGCCCAGACTACCTTAAATCTGGCAAGTTATCTGGCTAAGCAAGAAATCTTGCTTTGTGAAACAGACTCCTGCTCCCAGGGCAGCAGGCTATGTTGTCTGAAGCCACCTTAAATTTTCCCTTAGTCCCCTCCTCTACTCCCTTTTCACACACAACTGCAAACCTATAAATGATTCCAATATCATTGTTAAGTTTGCTGATGACACAACTCTGATTGGTCTCATCTCCAACAACAACGAGACAACCTACAGGGAAGAGGTGGGAAATCTGGAGTGTTGGAGCCATGACAACAATCTCGCCTCTAGGAAGACTAAGGAGCTGATCTTGGACTTCAGGAGAGGGGGACACAGTGGCCACCAACCCATCATCGTTGGAGGAGAGGCGGTAGTGGTAGTCCAGAGCTTCAAATTCATAGGCAGGACCTGTCATGGACTGTTAACACGGCAGTAATGGCTAAGAAGGGGCTTCAGAGGCTCTACTTCCTGAGGACACTGAGGAAGGCTCAACTACCCCAGAAACGACTAATCAACTTCTATAGGTGCACCATAGAGCCAGTCATCACATACTGCATCAACTGCAGCTCAGAACACAGAAAGACCCTCCAGCGCATCATGAAGACAGCTCAGCGCATCATTGGCACCCAGCTCCCAACTCTGGAGGAGATTCACCACACCCTGTGCAGATGCAGAGTGAAGACCATCATCTCAGATGTAGCACACCCTGCACACACATTCATTATACTGCTGCCATCTGGAAAGCACTACAGAACCCGGTTCAGGAACAGTTTGTACCCCAACACCATCAAAATGCTGAACTCACTACCCAGACTGGACTGAATTTGACTAGTTTGCACACCCACACACACCTACACCTACTAGACTTCTTCATGCAGCGTATGCACGCACCACACTACCACCTCACAGTCGCCACCATGATACTGTTTACCTACTGTTTAGTGCAATAATAATTGTTGTACAATACTCTCAGGCACTTATCACCCTTGAGCATCTAGCCAGTGCTATAACTGTTGTGCAGTATTCATGCACTTTATTTAGCTGTACATATTTCCGTTACCCTCTATCATTTTCTGTCAACATTGCATCTGTCACACACACCTTAACCACATGACACTTTAATTATTATTACTTATACTGTAAACATTCTGTGGACTTATATCCTATCTCATTTAAACTGACCTACTTTTTATATTTTATTTAATATTTTATTTAATTTTGTTCTGCTTTTTATATTCTATTTTATTTAAAATAACCTACTTTATTTTTGTTTTTTTTAGTTAATTACTAGACTTAAGTTTTTTTTTCCCCCTAATGCTGCCTTCTCATATGCATCTGCTGGTTTTTGCTTCAACGCTGTCTCGTTGTATTTGTATAGTGACATCTATCTATCTATCCATCCATCCATCCATCCATCCATCCATCCAGTGGTTCACAGTACCTGTGGTGAATGTTCTAACAGCATAATCCTATGATACAGATACCTGCTATATAGGTGACGGCAGTGCTGAAGAATCCAAAGCAGGTATCTGTGTTGGGCACCACTGTAATGATGTATGTCTGTCCGCAATGCATTCTGGGCAGTTGGCAAAGTGTCTGCGTGGTAAAGCAGCTCTTGCTGTCGCCGTCCCTTGCCAGGGCCGTCACGTTGTAGGACGCCGCACCAGGACTGGCTTGCCAAGTCACCTCTGCCGTGTTGTCGGCACACAGCAGGATCACACTCACATTCTGTGGTGCACAGGGAGCTGCGGGAGAGGGGGCCATTAGCAGGAGCTGAGGCATGCTTGTGAGGAGCTTTTCAGAAAGCGTTATACCTGTGTGGAATTCCGTTGAAGCCACCTGGCTGCTGTTGCAATGTCTGGCTACCGATCTAACGGTGACATTGTACATCTGCTGGCACTCCAGGTCAGTGAAGGTGCTGGTGGTCTCCATCGTGTCCTGAGTGTATACCTTCCTGCCTCCCATCACGTGCACTAAGAAGCTTTCTCGGCCCAGGCTCTCATCCCAGCTGATGAGGGCGATGTTGCTGCTGCAGTAGTAGGTGGACTTTACCATCACAGGGGGACAGGGAGCTGGAGATAGACAAAGATTCAGAAGAATCATGTGATGCCAAGAGACAATCACAGCATATCGATCCTGTGCCCAACAGGATTAGCATGATGAGTAATGGCAGTGATCTACAGCAGGGGTGGGCAATCTTACCTGCAAAAGGCCAGTGTGTTTGCAGGTTTTTTGGGATTACGTTTAGATCAGCTGTTCACACCAAGGGGTGAGGACTCTTTAGCCAATAAGTCCTCTAATTAGTAAGTAGGGAGTTGCAGTGAAAACCTGCATAGCCAATGGCCTTTTCTGGATAAGATCGCCCAACACTGGTCTAGAGTCTTTTGTATGCCATAAACACAGGCCTCCATCCAAACCAGAGATATACCTGTGACAATACTGAGCTCGGAGCTTGGTTCACTATTGCACTCCTTCCCCAGGGACATGCCTTGTACCATGTACATTTTGCCACACTGCAGCTCAGGAAAGTCACAGAAAGTTCTATTGCCATTGCACTCTTTCCTGTGGCCCATGACTGAGGTGGCATTGATGACATAACCCAGAGCAACATCTTCCTTTCTCCATGAGACAGTAGCCATGTTTGTTTCACAGACTAGGCTGTGGCTGATCATGACAGGGGCGCATGGAGCTGTAAGATGAAAAATGGCATGAGGTGCAAGAAGACCTTCATCGTTCTTTTCCAACCATCGGGGAAGAAGCTGCACGCCATCTTAGGGGGTCAGTGGGGTTTGTACCTGTCTCCACGATTCTGTAAGCCAGAGAGCTGCTGTTACAATTCCCATCGCTAGCCAACACTGTGATGTTGTATATCTGACCGCAGGCAAGCCGAGTCAACAGGCAGGTGGTTTCCATAGTGTAGCAAGAGGAAAGTTCACCCTTCCTGCCCTTTGCCAGCACTGTGTACTCCAGGGCTCCTGGGCTGGCGTGCCAGGAAACCAGCACTGCATTGTCATGGCAGTCCAGGTGGGTCGCCATACCTTCAGGTTCACAAGGTCCTGTGGGTGTAGGTGACACAGGGAGCAGGGACACAAGTCACAGACTGGGAAGCTGCTGGGACCATGCAGTTATCCAACATAGGCCACCTCCTACCTGTCACCACTGAGACGGCAGAGCTAGCTGTGCTGTTGCACTGTTTGCCCTGGGCAACCACAGTGGCAGTGTACTGCTGGGCGCATCTCAGGTTGTCCAACATGCAGGTGAGTTCTGAGGTGGAGCAGAACTTGCTTGGCTCACCACTTGAACTGGTCACAGTAGCGGTGTAGACTGTGGCCCAGGAAGAGCTGTCCCACGATATTACCAGTGTATTTGTGCCACACATCACAGCCCCTTTCACGGTCTGAGGGACACATGGTGCTGCCAATGCAGAGGCAAGAAGATGGATCCATTATCAACACTCAACCACTATAACCTCTATCAATTTACTTGAGATCATCGATCCAGCACAAGGGTGCAGTGAGCCTGGAGTGTAATAACAATGGAATCAGTTTGCCAGCCAGGGAAGCATGAAACATACCCGTGTGGACGATTTCCGGCACTGTCGTCTTGCTGCTGCAGCTGCCCCTGCTAGCCGCCATGTAGACACTGTACTGCTGGCCACATTGCAGCCCCTCGACTTTGCAGGTTGCGTCCCAGGTGGTGCAAGAATATGTGCTTGTGTCCTCAGCCAGTGCGATTACACTATAGTTCAGCAGTAACTCACTACTGGAGTCCCAGCTGACAGTCAAAGCACTGGTACTGCAGTCAATGTGGCTCTCTGTGTCTCGCGGCACACATGGAGCTGATGGAAAAGAGGGTCAGACGATATGCAATACAAGTCTGTTTTCACCTATTTAAAGAATAAAAGCGGCAAACCCCAGGGTACACGGTCACAAAACACCCCATCGCCGGCAACAGTAACATGAGTTTCCGTACGAAGTCGTTTACCCGTTTCCTGCAACACTGGCTCGCTGCTCAGGCTCTGGCAGGTGCCATCGTCCGACGAGACCGTAAAGTTGTACTCCCGGCTACAGTAGAGACCTTCGATCCAGCAGCCAGGCTCGCTGCTTTCACAGGACAAGATGTGCCCATCCGCACCCCACGCCGTCGCCAAATAGGACACCGCATTTGCAATGGCGCCCCAGGACACAAAAGCCCTGTCACTCGAGCAGTTAGTCTGGACCACCACATCAGACGGAGTGCATGGGGCTGAAGGAACAAATAAAGCGAGGGGTTCTCTGCCAGAGGTCAAACTTTTATTGACTGAAGTCCCTGCTATTGAAGAAGGGGAAGGCTCGATTTTTTAGGGAAAAAAATGGGAATGTCACTTGTGCATGAGAAAGCATCACCCAGATATCGCTTAGCAAGAGCAAGTCTTTTTAAAACTTATATGTTTGTACAGTTTGCATGACTCATCCTAAAGAAAGAGAAAGTTAGCCCATAAGTGATACACACCAGGACGAAAACAAATTACTACATTTCAACTCCCCTCAACAGAAATATCATTAGGGTTTCAAAGCAGCACCATACCTGTCTGGAGTACTGCATTCTTGCTCTCCCAGCTGGTGCAGTATCCACTCAATGCCACCACCCCTACGGTGTAGACCCGGCCACACTGTAGGTCATTGAAGTTGCAGGCCGTCCCACTGGAGACGCATTCAGAATGGGCCCCACCGTTGCTACGTGCAATAGCCCTGTAGTGTTGGGCCCCTGGGGTTGGTGCCCACATGACACTGGCCAAGTTCCCCTCACAGTTGTGACTGACTGCCACCTCGGTCGGCACGCAGGGTACTGAGGGGCACACAGCACAGCACTTTACCAACCTAGTTCTCGGGGGCTGAAGGTACAGGCTCTTTTCAATTTGAAACCACAAAACCATCTATTCCTTTCCAGAAAGAGAATGTATCTTGGCTCCTATTTACCATCCATATACCCCAAACGGTTGACAAATGTAGGTACCACACGTTGGATTCCCACAATGACAACAACACCAGAAACAATCTGCTTGTCTCCTGTTAATCAAGGCCTCTTTGTGTAAATGAATACATCTTGGTGTTTTGGTCATGTTAGATCTTTGATCTGGCTCTGACTGTCCTATTTGGCTGCTCTGCATATTTTTTTGACTTGTTCCCACTGTCTTACTATAATACTGTTAGAAAAAATAAAGACAAAGAAAAAAACCCCTTGGCCTGAAGTAAAGAGGAAAAAACAGAAGGTCTGTAATCATCCATGTCTACAAAGCAAGACGTATTTGAAACTTTGGTACCTTCCTCAATGGGCGAATCCCTGCTCGGAAGGCTCAAGCAGCTGCCGTTGTTTGACATCACCACCACAGTGTAAGACTCGCCGCACTCCAGGCCGTCGAAGGTGCAGTGAGTTTCTGTGGTGTTGCAGTAAGTCCTTTCCCCACTCCCCGCCAACATAATGGCGACATATCCGTCCACATGGGTTGAGGTGGCCCAGCTCACGCCCAGCGTCCCATTGCCACAGTTCAGCTGGCTTGACACGTCCTCTGGGCCACAGGGGACTAGACAGTCAAGAGGAAATGGCTTGAGATTACAATCTCAAGAAGAGGAACTCAGAAATTCAAGAATTAAGGAAAAAAAAGGAATGATGGGGGGAAAACTGAAGTAAATACCAGAGTCAAAGTAGATGGATTTGGAATGTGCAGCTGGACAAGTCCCACTGTGCTGTGTCACCCACACCTTGTACTTCTGGCCACACTTGAGGCCCGAGACCTTGCAGCCGCTGCCCGTGGTACTGCAGCTTAGCAGCCCTCCAGTCTGGTCCTCCATGGAGGCTGTGCACAAAGCCTTGCTCTGCCAGGTCTGCCACGCGACCAACGCATGGTTTTCCAAGCAATCTAAAGTGGCCTGGACTTGGTCTGGAGGGCAGTTAGCTGCAAGGTTTGGAGGACAGAAATGAATTTCTAGAAGCGTGTGGAAGGGTCATTTTAGTTTGAGGAATGACAGTTTTCATTGGCTTTAGCCAATTTGCCGAGAAGTCAAAAGATTCTTAAGAACATGACATGCAATAAAGTGAGTGTGATTGGTAAATGACTGGGTTGTGTAAATTAACATAAGCAGTTGTTTCAATCAGTCACAAATAAGATTTCCACCACCAGTGCCATCCTCTCAAGAAACTCATATAATTGCTAGAGGTGTGCCAATCTGATATTTGAGATCGGTATTGGCACCAATCCATACCTATTAGACAGATCGGGTTTCGACTATATGTGACCAATCCACATCCAAGACTTATTTAGTTTTCATCAGTGAGTCAAAAGCTCTAATTTCTTGTTAAATCAACTTGTACATTCACACCAGCTCTTTCCCAACGCTGTCACTCAGTTTGTTGCCACTCAATGGGTGTGAGTGCAATGACTTCTGCCTACTGCCACATCATGCCCATTCTCATTTAAGTAGGAGAAGCGTGAGCACATAGGAGCATGATGATCTGGAAGCATTTTACGCTTTAAACAACAACTACTGTAGTAGCACAGCAATTTGGAATCTTTGTAAAGACAACGTTATGTGAGGTAGAAGTGGCATGTAGTGGAAAATCCCACTAAACAAAGCGCACGCAATTGTGACACAACGTGAGTGATATGAAAAAAGCAATGTGTGATTTGTGAGTTGCTAGCCTGGGCAGTTTTGCAGACTCGCTATAGCTTGTGATATACGACGGGCTGCTATTGCAATGAAGTGTTAGCGGGATAAGCATTACGGGACATTTTAATCATTCGCCTCTTGTGTTTTCTCGCTTGGAAGATATTCAAAGTAAACTGGTATCAGATCAGTACTTATATCAGCCGATACCCTCTGTTTGGGTATCGGGATTGTATTGGCACTGAAAAAGTTCGCTGCACCTCTAATAATTGCATAGGTTTCATGTAGAGAGTATTGTATCAGGCACGGCCACTACCCATGACTGTAAAACTGAATACTGTCCCACACCACATTTTTCCTCCATGGTGCCTGAGCACCAGCATACCGGTTTCTCTGATGACCCGTACACTCTCAGAGCTGTTGCACTTAAAGTTGGAAGCCACGACATAAACAGCGTAGCTCCGCCCACAGGAGAGGCCACGGATCACACAGCTGGTATCCGCCGTCTGGCAGATGTGGGCGGCACCGTCCGGCCCCGCCGCCGATGCGATGTAGAAGTCGGCACCATGGCTGTACTCCCAGTGCACCGTGAGATCGTTGGTGGCGCAGTCTAGATCGGTAGACACGTTCTGAGGAACGCAGGGCACTGAAAAGCACCAAACCAGAAAAAAAAAATATATATATATATATATATCAGCATTTGCTTTCACTGTTAGACAAATCAGCTCTTTTTTAACTAGTGCCTAAGAGACCAATCCACACCTAGCCTGTACAGGCCACGACCAGTATCAGAGAGGTGGGTCGGGAGCCCTTACCAGTCTCGGCCACTTCCCCGAGGGCCTTCTCACTGGAGCACTCATTGTCCGAGGTAGTGATCCATACCGTCAGGCTCTCGCCGCACTGCACGCCCGGTGTGGCACAGCTGTTAGTGATGGAGCTACAGTTGTAGAGGTTGTGGGAGTTCCCCATCATCTCCACCATGTACATCTTAGCCCCGGCGGCTGCGTCCCATTGGCTGATCAGGACGTCCGAGTGGCATTCCGACCTCGTCTTCACATTCCGTGGCTGGCAGGGGGCTGGCAGGAAATCAGACGCATCAGTGGAGCTAATGCAAGGGAGAAGCGTGTGCCTCTGCATCTCTGTACTTCTGTACCTGCTCCCTTACGGAAACCACCTCTGTACTTAATTCCCAGCCCCACCTGTGCGGATGTGGGCGGGAAGGCTGGCGCTGCTGTTGCATTCCCCGCTCATGGCGAACACAGTGAACCGGTATCTGCGGCCACACTTGGTGTTGGTGAAATAGCAGGACGTCTCCCTGGTCAAGCAGTCCGTTCGCTCGCCTTCGGAGTCCACCGCGGTGGCCCTGTAGTAGAGGGAGTTGCTGGTGGGCCCCCAGGAGAATATGATCACGTTGCTGAAACACTCACGGAAGACCTCCACGTTGGTGGGGGGGCACGGCACTAAGATGGCAGAGGGGGGAACAAAAACACTTCAGACAGATGCCAGGTTTCCACTGGTGTGGCCTTTCTGAGTGTGCCATAGCTGTACTATTTACTAAGAGGGATTCCACAAAGACTCGAACAAGCTGAACAGGCTTAGATATGTCTAGTGATGTCAGAGAAATGAAGACAAATGACACTTGGAAGGACAGAATTCCAAACCCCCCGATATTTGGGATATTTTTAGATGAAATGTCTAAATAGAAAAGGTCAGTGGAAAACATGAAGTTATCAAAAGAGCAGGCCCACCTGTCTCAAAATAACTGCTGGAGTTGGTCGTGCTCTCACAGGTTTTTGACATAGCAATGACATGCACCGTGTAGCGCTGGCTGCAGAGAGTGCCAGTGATCTGGCAGCTTGGCGAAAGGGATGTGCAGGACAGGACTGTATGACGGCTGTCAATGGCCAGCGCCTTGTATGAGTCTGCACCATACACTGAGTTCCATGTCACCATCACACTTCTGCTGACACAGCTGTATTCCACAGAGATGTGCTCGGCTGGGCTCAGAGCTGAAAATGAGAGGAGATGCTGTTCAGTCTCATGTCCTTTTGTCACACTGTGCAGAAGCACACCATCAGAGTTTCGGCAGAGAAACTAAGTTAATGAAATCCACGGGTGCCTAAGGCCCGCCCTAGGCAGGAGAGGGCACAAGGCTGGGGTACACCCTGGGCAGTAGGCCGGTCTGTCAGAGAGCACCAACATCCTGGGCCGTCAAAGAGCACCTACACCCTGGGCCATCAAAGAGCAACTACACCCTTGGCAGTTAGAGAGCACCTACACTCTTGGCTGTCAGAGTGCACCTACACCCTGGGCAGAGAGAAAGCATCTACACCCTTGGCCGTCAAAGAGCACCTACACCCTGGGCAGTCAGAGAGCACCAACACCCTGGGCCATCAAAGAGCACCAACACCCTGGGAAGTCAAAGAGCAACTACACCCTGGGCAGTCAAATGGCACCTACACTCTTGGCTGTCAGAGTGCACCTACACCCTGGGCAGTCAGAAAGCATGTACACCCTTGGCCGTCAAAGAGCCGCTACACCCTGGGCAGTCAGAAAGCATCTACACTGTTGGCCGTCAAAGAGCACCTACACCCTGGGTAGTCAGAGAGCACCTACACTCTGGGCATTCAGAGAGCACCTACACCCTGGGCTGTCAGAAAGCATCTAAACTGTTGGCCGTCAAAGAGAACCTACACCCTGGGCTGTCAGAAAGCATCTAAACTGTTGGCCGTCAAAGAGAACCTACACCCTGGGCTGTCAGAGAGCACCTACACACAAACACACACACAATCACACATTATAGACAATTCAGAAACATCAATTAGCTAAACTGCAATTCTTTGTTCTCCAAGAAGAAATAAAAGTAGCTGAAAGAACTGTAACACTTTATTTGTGGGGGCACAAATAACATAGCAGCTTAATATGTGAATTAACCAGAAACTTGGTATTGGTTAGGTATTGATCCATATATCATGCAGGTTATTTGTTCATGATTTGTACCTGAATAATAACTAAGTATATTTACATTTGTATTGCGTGCTAAAGAGATACAATCAAAAAGAGTGAGACAATGAGGGAAGGTGATTAAAGTATACTGGAAATATCTAAAAGCAATACATTTTACAGTAATGCCTGCAAATCAACTTTCCTCCTTTTACAACTTACTGCTCGTTTTGTAGGTAAAATGAGTGGCGTCCCCAGCCTGAAGAAAAGCGTTGTATGACGATATGCCCACATCGTAGGCCGAGCACATTTTGATGTTCTTGATGTCCACGTAGGTAGCGGACACGTTGGCAGTAACGGGTGCGGCGCTTGAGTCGCTGGTGTCGGTGATCGTCACCCGGTAGAGCAGCACTTTATCCACGGCTTTCCACCTTACGCGAGCTGTACTCTCTTCTATATGCTCGCCTCCAGTAACTTCTGGTGGGCCTAGCACTAGGGGGCAGAGATAGATCATTTTAATAAATAATGATACAATTCATCTGCCTTCCAACAATTATCCTGGTCATTGTTTTATATATCAAACTTGTGGGATTAATAATTATATTTTAATAAAAACTGATTGGTACTTCTTTTTGTCCCAGTGATTTCATTTATTTATTTACAACTCACAGGTAACGATGGTCCTGACTTGACTAGCAGCGCCCTGGCCGGCGGCGTTGCAGGCGTACACATAGCAATTATAGGAGGTGGCCGGCCGCAACTCCTCGATCGCGACGCTCAGCGCCTCCACGCTTCGGCTGCGTCTCTCGCCGGGGGACGCCACTGTTACCAAGTACCGCTCGGCGCCTTGGACAGGCGCCCATTCCAGTCGGATTGCGGTGCTTGATATTGCCTTTAAAGAGGTGATCCATGTGGTAGCGGGAACTGTTCGGGAGGGAAGGATAAATCTTCAGACAAGTCACGTTTCTTGTACGTTTGCACAGTTGTGTGTCACTGATCAGTGTCGCACATTGGATTTAATTGTGTTTTAACGGTGTGACGAACAACGGGTTTTGCATGATATTACACGTTACAGGTAACGAGGAAAAGATGTCAGCATCAACACTCGGCCGTGCCATCATGTATTACCTGTCGTGGCTATGCTGGTTCCCACACACCTGACGTGGTAAAACTGAAACACCTTCACAGTTACATTGTAAGTCGTTGCCGGCCTGAGACCATAGACCAGCCTTTCTGTACTCGATGCGGGCAGGGTCACCACCACCGGGGCGACGTCTGTAACATTCACCACCCGCAGGTCCAGGAAATAGTTCGTGGCACCGATATATTTATTCCATTTAACTGTTAACGAAGACGCTGATGTGGATTTGATGGCCGTGACAGGGCAATCTGAAACAATGGAAGGGGAAACCCCTTAAACAGACGTTTATTAATCAAAACAAAATAATTATTCTATTAATCCATGCGTCCAGATTCGGTAACCGGTTGTTATATCACGGTCTATTTAAATGTTCGCTGCCTGGTATCGTTATGTTGGTTTTAAGTCTATGAGATATTTTATTAATACATCTTTAAGAATTAATATAGCCTCAAAACAAAATCAGAGTATCCCATTGATACTTCATATTTTATATGAATATAATATGATAGACTAATAAAAGTTTGTATATCAGAAATTCAGCAAAATATATAAGAAAACATACAGTAACTGTATAACATTATTGTACTTGCACAAACATGTCGATTTATAAAAAGCTATTAGTTAAAATTTATGGATTTACAAATTCGACAGCTGACTTATCAGTACATATTTAAACAAGAATGTACCCAAATTGGCCGCTGTGCGGGGAACCTGAGAAAAAGAAGATAAAACCCAAATTACAGCGGCAAGAAAAGAACTTAGCTTAGAGCATAATACTTAAAACTGTACATTTTTAAAAAGGAAGAAATTTAAGATCACATTTACCTGAGGCAGAAACGCCGTTATAAAGAATAAACTCAATGCTTGCGACAATCCCATGTTTGACAATGACCGCAGGGATTCAATTAGTTCTATACAAGGCAGGCAGACACAAAAGGTGTTCTGGATTCCTTTGAGCTAATGCACAGGTAGAGTCACTGCGTGGGAACCAATCAGTACTGACTAAATGGGGACAAGTGGTCTCCTGGAGCCGTTGGGCTTAAAGGTATCATAGTAGAGGAAAACACACACAAAGGCCAATGAGTGTGTGTAAGTGCATTACATTCAAATGCATTTACTCTGATTTGCCTAAATATTACAGATAATTACATTTATTTGTTTTCCTTTGTGATGAATCCTATGAGTGTTCAAAATGACAGAAGGGATCTCAGTTTGAAGAAAAAAAACTGGATTGATGATCTGGTACCTTTTTATTATTATTATTATTATTATTATTATTATTATTTATTGGGGAATTTGTTGGTTTTACCCAGAATCATTTTTTGCTCACTTTGTCAGCAGGCACCACCTCTACTCAAGAAAAACTAAAACAAAAAAGGGGGGAAATTTGTATATTTAACTGTGGGTTGGGTTGGCATTGTGTGTTTATTTCTGGTAGGGCCCATAAACGGAAAGCATGAAGAAACAGCCATTCCATCATCATTAAGTCAAACTTAACAGAAGCATGTAAGTATTGATTTTAACCGGGCAATCTAAAGTTACTGTACAGAACATTTTAAGTTCTTCAAAGTCTGATCTGACTGTAGCAAGCAATACAGAGCAGGAATTACCTCCAGGAAACACCGGATGCTCTGAATTGCAAATGAACTTTGAGTTGCACTGATGCACAAGGCTCTAGGAACTAGGAAGCAGGGTTTCTGAGTCAATTTTTGTAAAATCTTATTTGGTTTTAAACATAAATAATGGGGTCTGTATCTGCTGGTTAAACTGCAGCCCTCGGTGTATGAATGTGGGCTATGCGGCTGCCTGTAAGAGAGCCTATTATCTAATGACAATGAGGGATTAACAGCACCTAGTTCCTGACACTACATAAGAAAGGGTGAAGCTAATATGAAAGTGAATATGCCCCCTAATTTCAGCCAGGAAATTTAAGCTGCTCCTTAGACAATGATCAGATGTTCAGAGCTGCAATGTTCTCTGCCTGAGCCAAACTGTTTTCTTACAGTCTCTCTGTGTTAAAAACGAATGTGAGTGATGCAGATATTTTATCAAATCATTCCTTTTATGGTGGGCATATGGAAAACATAACATTAAATATTATTTCCTTCTATGACAATGCTCATGTGCTATTTGCACATACATTTATTCTACGTCATGCATCATGTTTTCAGTATTCAGCTTTCAGTATTTGCTGACAAATAATTCTCTAAACAGGAACACTTATGCAGCTACACTGTAAATATTTATGTATACCAAGAAAGTAAGATTACCCAGGTTTATTTTGCTGATAAGTTAAACTTCTGGAAGATATCTCACTGGTCATTTGCAATACTTTCAGGTGATCAGATGTCAAAAAAATGGATTAATGACTTGTGCTACATTAGAAAAACTCCATCCAGGCCAACTCCACCTTCTGCAGTTTAGCCTACAGTGGGACATAAATAGGCCTGCTTGTGAATCAGACTTTAAAGGAATGTGTTTTGTATTTAATATGTCGTAAGTTAAACAAAAAAGTTACTTCTTGGGAGTTTCAAATTATTAAATATTACCATGTTAAAAATGTGCCCTCGTGTTTACCACTCCCAGTTGCCTCTTGTTAGTTCCCTCGTTTGTGACATAAATACTGTACATGCTTCCCTGTCCTGTGTTCCCCAGTCCAGCCATTGATGCTGTACTTTCTTGCTGCTTGTGCCCTTCTAGTCCTCTTGTTTCTGAACCCTTGTGATCCTGTTTGTTTACAGTCCCTGTTCATGTATTTCAACCTTTTTCTGTTTTGCCAATATGCCAGTCCTTGAGTCTTTCATCCCTCAAGGCATGGCACACACACACACACACACACATATGAATGTTCTGTCCTGATTTAGTCAATGAGTCAAACGACGATATTATGCAAGGCATGTGTTTTATTAAAAGAACAGGAAATGTAAAACATTGTATTTGTTAAATTCTTTATTATCATCTTAATGAGAAGTGAGTCTTTAGTTCTGAATGTGTTTTTGGCACATTTTGTTATGTGGCTTACTGCTGGGGGACAGACTGGTTTTTGATTATCAGAAAACTCCAAAATGAGGAAGAGGTTTTTTTTATGTGACTCGATTGTATATCCACTTTGTTATCAATTGTTTGCAAACTAAAATTGCATCACTATGAGAGAAATACACAGTGCCAAAAATCACTTTTATTCACAAGTATGGCTGTCTTGTGTTTTTGGTCACAAGGTCTTACTTATTATTATATGGTTCAGAAGTAGTTGTATATTGCATGGTAAGGTGAAGTATAAAAGGAAGTTTTTGGGGGAAAATTTAAGCAATTTGCAAAATTGAGAGAAAGAAGCAAAACAGACAAGAGAGGGATGCATGGCTGCTTCTCAGTTTGATGCTATCTGGATGACCTGTTTGCAGTTCCTTTAAATTCTGTGGATGAAAGCAAAGATTATATGAAAATATATGCCACCAGATGATGATCACAGTCCTCCAGTAAAGATTGGTTCCCCTGTGGCGTTTAGGCTAACTGGTACATCAGTGAGCTGTCTAGGCTAGCTGAGGGGCCGGGAAAACCCAATGCTCTTATTCAGATTATCGATCCTTTAAGGCTTTGAAAGGGTCTTAAAAAGGTTACTGAGCTCTAAATAATGAAAGAGCAGAGCAGACATATAAATCATGGATGATCACACTCCATTTCTGATTTGTGCTGAGCATAAAGTCACGTGATTATTTTTGGCTTTTTGTAAAAGATGCTTTAAAAAAATACAGCAATAGTGACGTAAAGATTCTACAGAACTCCAGGACAGAAATAAAGCACTTTTAAATGTGATTCATATTGTTATACTATAACCATTCTCAATTGTCTGCTATAGTACTTGCTCGGAAAACGGTTACATATATTTCCCAAAACTAAGTATAAAAAGGCAGTATGGTGGATATTACAGATACAATTATGCCATAAATTAAAGTGTATATATATACACATATATATATATATATATATAGTTCATAAGACATCAGGGTGTGTTTAAGTGCCTCAGATACATTATATACATACCATATGCTAATCCAAACTTCTCTTCCCACGATAAATTACTGGAAAAAGAACATGATTAAATTTAAAATGTGAAAATGAAAGAATTCACATGGAAAGATACAGGACACTAGACTAATTAAAGACTAATTAGACTAATCTAAACCATTATATTATACACCTATACCCCATTATTCTAATTTTTTCTTTACCATATATATTAATACACATCGAGCATCTCAGCGAAAACCATTAGAGAAAAATTTGAAAGTCACGCAAATAAAAATTCAGGTAAAACACATTATATAAATTGTATTTTTTTCTCTTTCATATTACATTCAATTCTCATGTTTTACATAAAATAGACTATTAAATATCCCTGTTATCACTACAAAATGTAATGTATAGCACTACAAAAAGTTATCGTATAATAAATATCGTATGTCGTGTATATAAACACACAAATCCAT
Organism: Pollimyrus isidori; assembly: GCA_019775955.2. Lineage (NCBI taxonomy): Eukaryota > Metazoa > Chordata > Actinopteri > Osteoglossiformes > Mormyridae > Pollimyrus > Pollimyrus isidori. The sequence goes on from JABFDZ020000037.1 coordinate 15,405,440, forward strand.
TTTTATATGATTTTTTTCGTAATTAGACCATTGGTGTTTCAATTGTTCTTTATCATGCTTAATTGGTTATCTTTCAGTGCTGGGAGCAATTATTAAATATCCCCATAAGAAATAATGAGAATAATCACAGAATATGAGTGGTTTCTATGATTCAATTACAACCCAATAAATGGAGTAGAGGTGTACTCTTTATTTTACATTTCTCCAGATGTAAACTTATTATCTATCACATTTATACATACCCATTCCTACATTACTTCCAGAACAGGATACTGAAATAACAGAAGAACAAGTCAGTCGTTTAAGCAGAAATTCTCTTTTTCAAAGATGGTACGATTCAATACAAATGAGCAGGTCATCTTTAGACCTTTCAATGCTGATTATAATTCAAAAGATGGGAAAACAGTGATAATAGTAATATTAACTTTTTTAAAAGATGATATTTACCTGAATACATCCTTTGGGAGCAAAATTTGATTTTGGATCCTTGTGACAGAGGGGCCACGACCACTGTGTAAACGTCACCACACATGATGTCGGACACATCGCAGAAGTTAGCCCCGGCCTGTGGCGTGCAGGTGTAGTTGGAGACGCTGCCGTACAGGTCAGCTATGTACGTGCTCCGTGAGTTGGAGGAGTGCCAGAGCACCCTGATGATGTTATTGGTCATCCGGTAGAGCTTGACACTCCAGGGGCAGCAGGTGGCTAACAAAGACGGGAATAGGACACTCCAGTTACTTCAGCTGCACCAGAAATTCGATCAATTTGGCTCTTAGCTTGTGCCTGAATGCTTGGCCTGATCTTGGTACTGTTTAAGCAATATGACATGACGGCTATGCATGATCATGGGTCTGATGTGTCTGCCCATAACATCCATCAGTAGCTCTTTACCGTGTTTAGCATCAGAGAGAGCCTGAATCGCTGGGTGCATGGAAGGGGACACCCTGGATGAGCAGTTTAGAGGCAATATTTTCAGCTAATTATACTGTAATTTCTATGGATCAAAAGAATAAATCAGAGAACATACAAACTCCACACCTACATAGCTGTTGGGTGGAATTGAAACCACAACCTTGTAAGTGTTAGACAAACAGTACGAACCACAGAGCCGCCATTTCGCCTTGAGTTCTAGTGCAGAAATTTAATGTGGTTCTGAACTCACTGGAAGAGAAACCGTAATAGACACACGACGATCTGTGCCCCGTGCTACTGAGGATCTCCATGGAAACAGTGTAGTTAGTGCCACAGGTGATACATCCCATCAGGCAGCTGGTGCTCAGTGTGCGGCACTTGGCATTTCCACGGGGCGAGGTCAGCGTGGTGATGTAAGTCTTCGCGCCGTTGGATGGTGACCAGGTGACATTTGTCATGGCCTGAGTCACCTGCGTCACGGTGAAATTTCCCGGGCAGCAGGGAACTGAAGAGAGAGTCATTTCAAGACTGATATGGCTCATCTTACAACTTCAACGTAAGCATGCAGAAAGCTTTGTTTAGGCTGTGCAAATGCAAAACAGAGTAATGACATATTGGATCTTTACTGCGCCCCTTGCTCTGGACTTGTCAACCCCCCCCCCCCCAGCCCATACCTGTCTCCAGGGGGATGGTGAAACTGGGAAAACTGGACCCCGCTGAATTTCTTGCGATGACACTGATGTCAAACATGGTGCCACAGGGCAAGTTGGTGACTTCACAGAACGTCCCCGAGGAGCTGCACGTACGAGAGCCTCTACTTTCCACCACATAAGCCGTGTACGTGGCGTCTGTATTAGTGGGTTCCCAAGACACGCTCACCACGAATGGCTCAAGCTGCTGGACTCTTGTGATTATGGGTCGGCAGGGAGCTCAGGTGGAGAGGATGAAAAAAACAGTGAAGAACATACTAGTATATGCAGAATCATTCAGTGACTCCTACTTATGTTTACTGAGTCCTCAATATTGAGGATTATTGGTATATACAATAAATCAACTCATATAATAACCACATATTACATTATATTATATTATATTGCACATATTACATACCTTGTATGTATGCCATTCAATATTTGACTGCACTATCTAAAAGTTCAGTGCTTTACCTGTCTCCTTTGTTGTTGCACTACAGTTGTTGTTACAGCCACGTTCGCTACATGGACAGACCACAATGCTGTACTTGGTGTTGCACCTGAGGTCTGACAGCGCACACACTGGCGACGTGTCATTGCATAGAATGAGGTCTGAAGTGCCGATGGCCCTGGTCTCGTACACCTCAGCCCCACGGACGGGTGCCCACGTGATCGCCAGGGTTTCCGTCGAAACCAGTGATACGGACACATTCTTGGGGCAGCAAGGAACTGCGGGAACACACAGGCTGCGGGTAGTAAGTTCTTCCCATCCGATTTGATTTGTCTCAGCTTGTAAAGAGCAGGACAATCGACAAACATTTAGCCTCGTTTCACATCTCACAGGTTTCCCAGCTTTCCAGCCCCTTGTTATCTTCACGAACGTCCATTAATGTGTCAGACAGAAACTCAATCCAGCCATGTTAAATTATTTATGGGTTGACAGTGATCCAGAGGCAGACAGTCAAAAGATAAGGGCAAATTACAGTCAGCAATTCATACAAACAGGATGTGTTTGAGATAGTGGAAAGAAATATAATTTCACCACGAAAACAGTATAAATTTACCAAGATGTAAACGGCTCCTCTTGGTTAACGGAACAATGCCAACTTGTAATCTGTCAGGAGGACTAGAATAAAACCAATATTTGTTGAAGAGTTTATAAACTACATATGATTTCTCTCATAATCCACAAAAGCGTGTAGGCGCCACATTTGTTGCCACTTACAGGTTGTGTAGTTGAGCACCTGGCCTGGCGCACTGGGGCCTGCTCCGTTGTAAGCGAAGACGTTCATGAAGTAAGTGAAGCTGCACTGGCAGGTGTAGCTACATCTGGTTCGGGTGGTATTGCAGAGCTCCTCAGTCCCGTCGTCCCTCTTGATGAAGGCCATGTAGTACTCCACCCACGTCACTGCGCCCCAGTAAAGCGTGCAGTTGCCCGGGACCGACTCCTCCACCCTGAGAGCCTGTGGAGAGCAGGGGACTGGCAGGGAGAGAATCACCATCCTCTCATCAGCCTCATTCATAGATTATGGCAGGTTTTGCTGTAATCACATGCTGTGTCCTGTTGTGCTTTTTGCCACATATAAATGACACAAAACATGATAGGTAAATGAATAATACTAAACTGATGGAAAAAAGAGCAGTTAAATCCAACTCATTGTCCCAGATTTAGAACCTATGAAACTTACAACTTTCACCCTTATGTGTAAAGTTTCTTTTATTTTAATTAAGTAAATGTGAAAATAAATTTTGGGAGGCCATACGCCCAGCTGCGCCAGACTACCTAGTTTGTGCTGCACGCCATACGACAGCTGCTGCTGGAAGGTACTGCACTACGAGTAAAGAGGCACTATGGCAGTGTGACCATCCCAGCCTCACGTGCATCTCCCAGCCTCATTCTCACACCTAAAAGCCAGAGCGATTATCCCAATCCAACATACGTCCATTTAAACACATGACCTGGCTGTCAGAATGGAGCCCAGCTGTAATGTGACAATAGGCTCTGATAAAAAGTACAAGAACATAACAGTGACGAAGCAGGAAGCCTGTCTTGGGTGAAAATGAGGTACCAGGTACTCACTTGTGATGAAGTTCATGGACTTTGAGGGGCGACTGGGGCCAGCCTGGTTTATAGCTGTGATGGTAATGGATTGGTTCTGACCACAGCTGACTGGCCTTAAGGTGCACTGGTTGCTAGTGGAGGTGCAGTTGTTGCCAGTGGAGCTCAGACCTATGTAGCGCACTGCTCCCTGGATCTCCTCGAAATTCACCACTATCTCCTGGGGGCTCTGCTTGATCTGCAAGGTCAGTGGCGGAGAGGAGCCTGTGCAGGCAGATGACAAATGAGTAGAACAGTGAAAGCTTGAAGGCCATGATCTTTCAGGAACAGTAATACATATCAGGAATAGATGTTTATCTATATATTTTTGTCTTGTATCTTATTACCCATTTATTTCATTGTCTTAAGTGTGTGTTTCTCACATCTTCACATTCTGTTTTACTTTTTTGCATTGTAATCAATGAAAAATGATACTTCCTTTCAGCGTATGACCTTTGTACCATTAAGCTGAGATGACAATAAATTTAAGGTCTTAGGCAGTTAAAGAAAATGATGCTTAAATGATCGTGTTTTTGGAGTCAAACTTGCAAGGAAGTTGAACGCACCCAATGACCGGACTGGGGAAACAAACTGAAACGCGGACTTAATATAGAGGACTAATGACAACAACCAGAAACAGCTGATCACATGGGGATCCCACACAAGGTTAATGAAGGTCCGTGGCACACAGAAGGAGTGGACGATCGGGGCAGGACAGGGGTAATGTTAGGATAAGATCTTTATTGTTTTGGAAGCCATTAAGAAAAAAAATGCTCTTCTTGTTTTATCCTGTTCATTTTGCGTTTAAATGCTAAAAAATAACATATTTTGGTGTAATGTTGGTGGGTCGGGAACCAATTAATTGGTTTTCCATTATGTCTTATGGGAAAAATCTGATGAGAACTCAAACTTTTTAGGATCCGATCCGGAGTCTGGAACGGATTAAGTTTGAGAACCGTACTGTACTTTGACTTGACCTTGCAACACTCCCGAAGGTAAGTAATACACCATGTCTGTTAGAGAATATGTTACTTTGTAACGTTAGTGTTCTTCAATGCAGTGGACCCTGCAGATTCCTTACGAGTGATTTGGCAAACGGTGATGTCATCGCCAGGGATGTTGTCCACATCGAAGGCATTTCCTTTGGTGCAGTAGGTGGTGCCAGCCTGCAGATTGGGTATGGTCACGGATAGCTCGGTGGTGTTGAGCCTGATACGGATGCCGGAGCCGTCCATGATGATGATGTCCAGTGCATAGAACACTGCCTTCATCACTGGAGGCCAGGACAGCTGGATGGTGCTGTTGTCGGGTGAGGCTGCAGTAAGCTGCGGTGCTGCCACCACTGCAGAAAACAGGATACTGCGTGAGACATTCTCGATGATTAAACTGGAAATAATCACTTCTCCCATCTGTGCAATCATAAACTATACAGAGGTACAGCCAAGTGTGTGGGAACTCAATCATGATTAACAATTGTGGAAGGAAAGCAATGTGAAACAAAGCAATGTGAAAAAGGCCATAGCATTATCGCCAGCCATAACGTCTGAGAAACAAGGATAATGAAGTTTGTGAACCAATAACAGCAGAGCTGTGGAAATACCACCATAGAGTGGAAATGTTCTGTCTAATGGAAGGCATTGATTTCAGATGCTGCATGGGAGGAATGAAAAAATAAAAGTCAATGTGTGACTCTATCAAAGAATAAAGAAAGAGGTCTAAGAAGATGACCTTCAGACCTACATTCAGATTCACTTTTATTCTGTACTTCTCCATGCACCCTTGCAAAAAATACTTGAGATAGAGACTTGCTCTGTGCCTCATTTTTTCCTAATTCCTTCTCCTTACCAACAGTAGTTGTAACTGTAAATGAAGGATTGCAACTGCTATTTTACTGTCTTCTAACAGCTCCAACTTTCAGTAGCTGCCAGCACCAATACTGCTACTCTGCAAGTCAGTGCTAGGTTACCTTGCAGACATCTCACTCCAGGTTAGCATCCCAGTGAGAAGGGGGCATCAAGACACAGTCTCAAACCCAGAAATCCTAATCAACTAACCAAGGCCTCTTAGCATGCATGACGACTGTGTCGTATAGGTTATAATATTTTAAATATAATTTACATGACACAAAAGAAAACGACTGTAGGAAAGATAATCATATCATGTCTAGTTTAACCAGCCTGATCTGGTATACAGTTACTAGTATACGGTTATTGGTATACAGTTATACCAATGAACCCTCTCCTGTTACTCACCTTGATAACTCTGGGGACTACAAATGTAGCTCTTATGGTTGAATATTTAAGTGTATTTGAAGAACATTAGTCCACACAGTTCCTAAAATATCAAAAGGACTTGTAGGGAATTCAAATCCCATGGCAAGAAACCTGACCGATCACTTTGGCCATGAGCGTGGAACCTTCTATTACTGAAGCCCACCTTTCTGGGCCACCAATCTGGAGCACCAGGTGAAGTTCCATTCTACCCTAATAATTTCTCTTAATTAGTTTACTTTCACAAAAGTAACTATGACCCCAGAGAAGACTGGAAACCAGCACATACTGCAGTCTCCAAAAAGCCAGGACTCCCAACCGCTGAGTGAAGTAAACAAAATCCCAGAGAACAATCGTGTTGTTGTATTATTGAGCCGACTTTCTTTGAAACGTACAACTGTAGTATTTGAAGACAATACCTGTCTTTGCTTTCTGGGGCAGAGACGGCTGGCTTCTTCCGCCGCTGTTGACGGATATAACACTGAGCACGTATTCAGTGCAGGGTTGAAGGTTGAGCACAGTCCCTGGGGAACTTGACACCTCGGTCTCGGAGAAGAAATTGGCAGGTTCCGACTCGGCCCGAAGAATGTAAGAGGTGGCCCCTTGCACTGCGTTGAATTCCACTGTAACGCTGTTACTGAGCTTCGAGTAGGCCTTGGAAATGCCGGGCACATCCGGGGCTGCGCAGGATCACACATCATTTATTATGCAGCATTTCAATTCAATTTATTTTTGGATAGCACCTTTCATAACAGAGTCACCCTTAGGTGCTAAATGATAGTGCGGTTGGAAAGCCATTATTAGGTCAAATTTTATTTGTGAATAATTTACAAGTGATTGTTTACAAATAATTTCATATAAAATCACTGTTTAAAAGCATTTGTTTACGGTTATTAGTCCTATTATTATCTTATTCATGTGGGGCTCTTATTATTGCTAATTTTATAAATAAAAAATGAATTCTAGTCATGTTTATGGATATTGGCAAAAATGTAGTAGGTTCACTCGAGAAGTTACCTGTGAGTACTTCAATCCCAGCTCGGCTCAGGACATTAGAAGTGTCGTCGACAGCTTCGACCTCCATTATGTAGATGGTGTTTGGCTTGAGGGAGTTGACGGAGCCCACCACAATGTTTCCGCCAAACTGTGAGTAAGATGACGATTCCATGGAACCTTTCGGGGTAGCCTTGACCTTGTATGAACTGGCACCAGCGACCTTAGTCCACTGGACCACCACACTTTTCGATGTTACCGTGAACACAGACACTGTAAAAAAGTAATGCCCACATTTAATTACATAATTACTTCTGAATTTCTACACAGTGTAGTCACATGTTATTGTCTTACAATTAAAAAGGTTTGGGACTTTCCACTGTCTTTCACAATTGACCACACATAACCATGACTAAATCAAATCGAAAGATAGCCTATTTATTGTATACATTTATATAGCATTCTATTATAGTAATTTTAATTAGCCCAATGTTCTCTCTCAAAAATCAGAACTTACCATTTTGAGCAGCTATCTGTGAATAAAACACAAAAATTACTTTTTAAATTTCGAATATCTAAAATGATATTAAATAAAATATTAATATATACCTTTCTAGCTGTTATTACGAAACCCGAAAACGAAAACCCGTTTTTGTCATGTCTGACATTTTTCTTTGATTTAACCTGTCAACTGGATCATCGTGCACTTAAGAAAACTCCCATGTTCTATTTAATAATTCATTTTTACCCTACGAAGATATAGCGATCCCATTGAAATACCGTCTCATCGAAACTGTTTTCATTTAAATGCAACAAATGCAGAGACGCATTACCGACTGCATGCACCACGGAGTATTATTTAGTAACATTTAAATTATTTTACATAGAATAATCTTACCTGGGAAACCATGCCGAATAAAACAACAATAAGCGACTTTAAACCCATAGATCTCATATCTTCAGTATTTGTTTTCCCCCAAAAATCCAAAGGTCTTGGCATTAATTAACTGTTAGTGTTAATTCTGGTTTTATACTTTTTTTTTACAGTTTGTTAATAAACGCGGCACCCCGTTAATCTTATTTTCTTTCCATTTACTGCACCGGTCTATCGTCGATACGGCTTTAGCCGAGATTGCTTATATGTGACCCCTCCTCCCGACAGCGCAGCGCCTATCAGCGTCAATCCTGGGCGCCTTACCTGCGGACAGGTGCGTCTGTCTGCACCCGTCCGCCCGGAGGGCATCGTCTGCGGACGCAGGTATACATAGCCTACTACTTGAGAATTTATATTAAAATATTATTATGATATATGTTGTACGTACATTTATGTTTTATATACCAAAATATTAAAGGAAAGTATGTGGAACATTTATATGACGTATGATATATCAATATTGTGTTCAAATTCGTTAATTAAAAATATTTAGCCTATATTTTCTATTAGCACGCATGTGTAAAGAAACTGGATGTTATGCGCTGTGACTAGTTTTGAAACAGCTTTTGGATACTCAGGTACTCGGTTTTATTTGCTGTCTGTTTATCCCACAGCAGGTCGCCGCCGGTGCAGCATCCTGGTGTCGGCGCTCGTGCCCGCGTGATGTCAGAGCTCCCCGGGGGCGCGCCACACATTCACAGATCTCCGGGGCTTTTAAAAGCCACTTAGAGGAAAAGAAAGTAAGATGGCAGCGGAGGCGAACCGGGGGCTGCAGAGGGTCGTCTGGCAGAGTAAGTTCGGGTGACCATCGCTCTTCCGTGGCTCCCGGACGTAGTTTAGACGCGGCGTGAAAGAGCTGTCAGCGGTAAAATGGAGACCCCCCCGGTGCGTGTTCACCCTGAGCAGCCGGCGGCGTTGCGCTCGGTGCGGCTGCGGCAGGTTCCCCGCACCGCCAACAGACGGGGAAGTTTGGAAATGACCTTTTTGCGATCACGAACTCGGCGGTCGTAACTCATTGATACATTGATAAAAGGCATTTTGTAATGCAAGTCTTATTGTTGCTGTAAGTAAACAGGTTATTGGAAAATTCTTAATATTGGTTTTTTTTTTATTTATTTTTTTTTTTGCAAGAGAGAGTGAGTCCGGGTCACAAGAGCATGAGTTAAATTATCATTCTGGATTTTTAAAAATTTGGATTGTTTTGTGGATATGGTAGTTGAACAACTTTTAAGCCGGCTAGTTTACACTCTGCCGCTAGCACAGCTATGACAGGGGCTGGTGTATCTCGAGCAGCCGCGGGCAGCTGGCAAAGCGCCAGTTACACCGCAGTGGTGTAGAGATGTTTGCGTGTATGTAACAATGTATGAGTGTGTGTATAATATATACTTATACAATTATCTAAAGTATATTAAAGTATTGTTTATGAGTGTAGGGAATTACATTTAAGGAAAACCTTTTTATTTTTTTTTATTACTGAGAGCTGTTTTGTCTTTACAGGAATCCAAGACAGTATTATAACAGATTGTCAAAAGTCAGAAATATGGAAGGTGGGATCCGTGCAAGTATTACATTCTGATGCTTACCATTGTGTTTGACTTAATGTACATTTCCATATTGATTTATATTTTCCAGTTGACCTAACGGTTTTTTAAAGATAGTTTATTCATGTATTCATATACTCTCAGGGAAATCCAAATGTCCAGTAGCTCAAACACATTGTAAAAAATATTATAAAAACCCAGAGACCAAATGTACATAAATAAAATAAAACGGTGGTTCTGTTATGATTATTTTGTAAGGTATTTCTCATTTTGTTTTTTGGCTGATGTACACAAATACTGAATACGTTCTTTCTTTTCTTTTTCCTCTTAGTTATGGTCTATAACTACAACTGGTTGTAAACAAGGCAAATGACCCAGTGGTATTTTCTGTGCCATTTCAGGTGCTGATTCTCGACCACTTCACCACCAAACTGCTGTCCTCATGTTGCAATATGTCTGACCTGATGTCGGAAGGCATTACCAGTGAGTTACAGTAAATCGAAATCCATCCATCCATCCATCCATCCATCTCTGCATCCATCCGTCCACCTAGCTGCTTCTCCTGATCAGGATCATGGGGTGCACACATAGACACAATGTATCGGAATTTGCATGTAAAACATGCCAAAGTGAGTATGTGAAAGCTGCAGAGCATGCAGAGGATGCTACGATTACGAAATCAGGAATGAAACGCTTAAAACTGGAGTAAAAATCCTATGTTAACAAATAATGAATTGTGGGGGTAGGTACACAACACAAAATTGTCAGTCGTTGTAGCACCCATAACATTTGTGTATGTTGTAAGTAAATGCAGGTCTCAGTTTTTTTTTTTTATCCAAAACTGAATATTTGGTTTTAAGTTATAAGGGTGACATGCTTGTGTCATTAACCCCAATCAGTCAATCAAAGTGTATCTCATTCACAGTTGTTGAAGATCTCTATAAAAGCCGGGAACCAGTTCCAGAAATGAAAGCTATATACTTCATCTCTCCGAATGAGAAGGTTTGTTCCATATTAATTTTGCAGACATTTTGTATTCCCTTTGGGTTTAAGGAGGTGAAAGTTCAGTTACAAAATAATGGTTTAATTTTTTTTTCTGAATATATTGATAAATTTACTGCAGTAAAATGACTGGTTTGTGTTTACAATTTTCTCTTCCAGTGTATTGATGTGTTAATCACCGACTTCACGCCCAAACCCAAATATAAATCTGCATACGTGTATTTCACGGACTGTGAGTATTGTGCTGGAAGGACAGTGTGAGTAGGAAGTAGTTTTCCAAAGTCTATTTTACAGATACTGTTACTGGTAAAAAGAGCCGTGAAGGAAGTATTTGAAAAGAGTGTTTTTATTGTCAGTGAGATGATATTAAAAACCATCATGCACTGAAAGCTGCAAACAGTCCACTAATTGGCGGTGCTTTCAGTGCATGAGATATATTTCACAAATATGCGTCAGGCAGATGTGTGTGGTGATAATTGCACCCTTACGCTTTCAGATTGCCCTGATCCACTTTTTGACAAAATGAAGTTGCACTGTGCAAAATTTATACGAGTCTGTAAGGAGCTAAACCTCTCATTTTTGCCCCAAGAGTCTCAAGTAAGTTTTGCAGTTTATTAAAAATCACCCCGAATGAAGTGTCAACCGAATGTTAATTTTCCTCAAACATGATATCTTCACTCTTTGCTGGTCAAAGCAAATATCCTATAGTGGCTTATGATGTTGTATTTGCATAATAAGCTCCCTTATACGGCTCCAGCTGGGGGGGGGGGGGGGGGGGGGGGGGGGGGGGGGGGGGGGGGGGGGGGGGGGGGGGGGGGGGGGGGGGGG
>JABFDZ020000037.1:15416809-15428436 GCA_019775955.2 Pollimyrus isidori
CAAAAATTTTATATTCACTCTTTGATGGTAAAAGCAAATTTCCTATTGTGGCTTTTGTTGTTGTATTTGCATAATAATCTCCCTTTTACGGGTCCAGCTCCCCCCCCCCCCCCCCGACCCAGATAGATGAAACGGTATACATGGATGGATGGCTCCCTTATACACATTTTAATTTTGAATTTATTTTTCCCCATTATTATTTGCAACTCTGAAATGATGATGGATGTTTGAGATTGTCAGTTAGAGAATGAAAATTGAAAACAAAATGCCTTATTTATCTTATATTCTGAATATTTTACACACACGGATTGGTATTTTTCACAGGTTTGTTTTATCATTGTTAAACATGACTGTTTTTAGGATTATTGCTGTCTAACGTTGGGACAACTGAATCTGCAAAGTCCACTGGGGTGGAATTATTATACATTGTCCACCCCATGGCTGGTTGGTTACTATAATGATTCCCTTTTGTTGAGATTGTGCAGTGACTGACATACGCAAGCCCCGCCCATTTCTCCCATCTGCAGTGTATAGTCCTGTTGTGTGTGTGCCATACTGGCATTTGGAATGAGTGTGGGTAATTAGTCAAAGTGCTCGCAGGTTTTTAGTGTCATCCCTGCTCTCCTTTGGTGCCCCCATTTTTTTTTTTTAGGTCTTCACCTGTGACAGTCCTGACACCTTCCAGAACATCTACAATCCGCACAGCCAAGACAAAGTCCGGACACTGGAAGCGGCGGCAGATCAGATAGTCGCACTCTGCGCTGCGCTGGAGGAGTATCCTGGAATCCGATACAAGAAGTAAAGGATCCATCACGTTACTCCGGGGTTCATTTGTTTATCTCAGTGCAAAAACATAGAACTGCACGTTATAGTAATTATATGCGTTTCCTTTTGTTGTACAGTCAGGTGTGCGTGCGTGCGTGCGTGCGTGCGTGCGTGTGTGCGTGCGTGCGTGCGTGCGTGCGTGTGTCCATGCATCGCAATGGAACTCTATCATATCCTGAATGTAGCTCTGCCTTGTTCCCTGTGCTGCTCTGCTCAGGATCAGTGGTTGGAAGATGGATGGATAAATGAGTGGATGAAGGTCAGTGCATCTTTTTAATTTCTTCTTATGTATTTTTAAATGTTTTCATTTTAGGGACTTGAAGGTAGATAATGCGAAGAAGCTGGCTGAGCTGGTAGACTGCAGACTTACGCAGCATTATGAAAGGGAAAGTGGGAACCAACAGAAAAAGGTAACTTGTGGCCTTAACATGGTTTTTCGATGATCGATGATACTGTGATGTAAAAAAAAAAATACACGTTTCTTTCTCATATTGCACCACAGGGGAAAACACCAGCCCAGCTGCTCATAGTGGAAAGAGGATTTGATCCAGTCACTCCAGTCCTGCATGAGCTCACATACCAGGCCATGGCCTACGACCTCATCCCAATAGAGAATGACACATACAGGTCCGTCCAGTGGGCCTGTTAACCGCAGAGCTTATCCTTTAGAGCTTATCCGGTCTCCGAAACATGTTCGGAGAGCAGAAGCAGGCTTGCAGTATTACCTGCAGCCCTATGCTCGTCACATTGACCTCGATCTGCTTGACTTTAATTGGTCGTCCAGGTACCGCAATAAGGACGGTACGATGAAGGAGGCACAGCTGAACGAAAGCGATGACCTTTGGGTCAGACTTCGACACCTGCACATCGCAGATGTTTCTGAGTAAGCGTGTCAAAATTACAGTCTGAAATAAATTTCTCTTGTTGATAATTTGCTCTGTATTGCTCCAAACTCTTTACTTATGCAGGAAATGTAATACTTTTAGACAGATCCCTAAGCTGCTGAAGGAGATCTCTGCAAACAGGAAACAGACAGACGAAAAGGTGTGGTGGCTCTGTGAAGCTTTAAGGGCCTTGATCTTATCTGAGTTCACCTTCAAGCAGCAGCTTATTCGCTGTTGTACTTTTATTTTTTCTTTTTTGTTTTTTTAGATGTCAATCAGTGGTCTGGCTCAGCTCATGCAGAGGATGCCCAACCACCGTAAGCAGCTTGCACAGGTTGGTGCCGACGTCTGCTTCCCTGGCTGAGGGGATCAGTCTACACTGTGCTTTGATATTTTGTTCCCAGTGCTCGTTCGTTTTCACCCTAAATTGCTTTGCATGGCTGCTTGAGAATAATGATTTGTATCTGTTTTATTCTTAATTTATTCATTTTGTTAATTCATTTTCGAACAATTGTTGGCTATTGTTTCCTAGCCCTCGAACAACTAATAAAGTACATTTGTAGATTATTTTGCAGCACTGTACAGTACTGTACTCGGCCTAATTCTGAAGAGGCGGCTCGAACAATATCATGTATCAGGGGATGACGGAACCATGAAAATCCATGTTTTTTTTTATATAGAACAAACACTGTTTTAACATTAATCAGGGAGAACTCTAGAGGCAGACTGGATGAGCAGTGTGAGTTTGGGAACCAAGGGGAATGAGTCGTACTGGGTGGTGAGTCATATTGGGCATGACTGGGCCTGTGGATTTACAGCCTGTACTTGCAGTTTGAAACTTTTGAACCATTTATTTCTGGAATTCTCCAATTTTTCTTCAGACCACAGTAAACCACTGAGGACTGTAACTGGTCCCACTGTATTCCAGGGGTGGGGTTGGAAAGTGATGATAATCTCTTCAGCTATGATTCATTTATCCAGTAGATAACTGAAGAATTCAGTTTGTATTCACTAGCTGTCTTGATGTCATGGCTCCTCTCATTGCATTTTTATGCAGCTAAAAAGCTTGGTCACCCTCAGATTTGAAGATTTTGGTTATTTCATGTGTGCTGAACCTGACATGTGCAAGATGTTACAGGTGACTTGATGTTTTTCATTTTAATTGCAGAAAGCTACTCACGTTACATTAACAGAGGACTGTATGAACTGTTTTCAGAAGAATGTGGAGAAACTGTGTAAAGTTGAACAGGTAGTGTTTAAATAAAAAATGTTATCATTAAGTCAAACTCTGCAGTTAATGTGTAATAGGCTTTGAAATATACAGCAGTATGTCACCGTTGTAATTAAGTAATTAAGGTCCAGACAGGGATTTTGTAATTAAAGTCTCTCTGGACTTTAATTACCCAAATCTGGTTATAGATCAGTGGAAGATGGATGGATATTAACCGTTAGAAATCAATTGGTATTGTTTGCAATGCTCAGTTATATGAATAATGAATATTCAAAAGGTCATTCAGGTGGTTTCTTAAACAGACATAGGTGTAAACATTCGTTATGAAACGTGGACTGCTCCTTTCCTCAGGATTTGGCCACAGGCACTGATGTAGATGGTCAAAAAATAAAGGACCCCATGAGGACCCTTCTTCCTGTGCTGCTGAACCCTCATTGCACCCGAGACAAGATTCGTGCTGTGCTGCTTTACGTTTTCAGCCTGAACGGTTCGCTTCCAATTACGGCACGCTTTTCCTTTTAACACTGAAAATGCAGTTTTCGGTCGTAAACTGCCTCCATAAGACCCCCAAGTCTGATATTTGTCTTGTCTGCTCCTGTTGCTCAATAAATACAATACTTTGTTGATAACCCTAAAGTTGTGTGTTCAGATTCCAAGGAACACACATAATTTGTAATTCTTCCATGAAGTCGCTTTGGATAAGAGTGTCAAATGAAATTAATGCTACATGCATTTATTAACACGCTGTTCACTGATAGAGTTCTAAGCATTTATGTAAGTCACTCTGGCTAAGGGTGTCTGCGAAATGCTATAAATGTAATTACCAATTGCCATTAATTTTTGTTACAAAGTACGGGATGAATAAAGTAGACTTCTGTGGGGTTTTTTTTTTTCCCCATTAGGAACAACTGAAGAGAATGTGAATAAACTCCTTGAGCACGTTAATGCTGAGGATGCAATGGAGTACATCCTGAACTGGAGAGAGCTTGGAGTTCCCATTATCACTTCGGTACGTGTTTTGGGGGTTTGCGTCTAAACCCACTGGTGTGGATTTTAATGCAAGTGTGGTGTTTTATGTATATGAGGCATGTTCTCACAGTGCTCTCAGTCTTCTTCGGCATGCTCTGGCTCCCGCTCTCAGACGTACAGTTTAGGTGACCCTCTACTGCAGGGTTTCCCAGCCCAGTCCTCGGAGGAACCCCAGAAAGTCCACGTTTTTGCTTCCTCTCAGCACACCTGTACCAGGTATTCGGTGCTCCTGATTGGCTGGGAGGGAGCAAAAACATGGACTGGGTTGGGAAATGCTGATCTACTGAGTAAAAAGCTGTGGAGTATAGATGGATGAATATCCATATATTTTTAAAAACTTTTTTTATTTCCCCCAGCTATCATTGTTCTCGACACGCAAACCATCGCGGAGGGACCGTTCTAATGAAGAAAAGTACAACCTCTCTCGCTGGACGCCGGTCATTAAAGACGTGATGGAGGTCAGCGTCTTGGAAATCTCACTAGCCCCCTAGAAATCACCAAACTGCAAGGCCAAACCTGTGTGAAACACGGGCATGGGGCACCGTAATGGACACGTGACAAGAAAAAGAAACGATATCCAATGTCTCATGTGCTGAGAGAGCATGAGCCTTAAAGGACCACTTCTCTGTCTAAGTGTAGGCCAACATGCATCACTACACTACTGGTTCTAAGCCTTTTTTGAATTTGCAGTAGATTCATTGGTCTGAACTCACACGTTCTTCTTCAACCTAGAATTGTAATACCTGTAGGTTAATGAAGTAGAAAAAACACTTCACCAGCCATTTAGTCTCTTCTTAAAGCTTTAATGTGCTTTACTGCAGCCTTTGAAAATGCAGCTTGGAAAGAGAGAATTATTAAGACTGGGCTTTGACTGGAATTTGTGTACTTCTGCATAATTAGTGGGTCATTACGGTTGGAAGAGAATATTTTGATAATTAGGGTATTATGGGCTAAAACTGTATATTTACAGGTTGTATGGCAGAGTATTACCCTTATAGAGAGTACCCCGTGGAATGAATGATTTATCCCCCCAGTGAGTTTTAATGAAATTCAGTGGAAGTGTGACGGCTGTTCTTGCTCGAACCTCAGGATGTTTTGGAGAACAAGCTGGATGCCAAAGAGTGGCCCCAGCAGTCAGAAACTGCCTCTGGCTGGCACAGCGCTGCCGTGGTGAGGTACGAGCGCATCTTCGTGACCGGATCAGGTGACGCAGTGGCTAACAGCACAGGCCCATAACCTGAAGGTCATTGGTTCAAATTTCGGTTGGTGTTTCCATGTATGGCACCTTACTTAACCAGGTCTTATATGTGCTTAAAAGGGGGGTTTCTCCTGTTTGCAAGCCCATATCACTGCCTGATTCATAACACTCCTTGTTGAACAGGCGGCGGTGGTAAAAAGTGAATTTACTAACGGGAAACGGAATGTGTAGGTGTTTCCCCTTTTGGTTATTTTATCTGTCCTTACAACTTTTGTTTTCACTTTTGTTACAGTCAGAAACAAATGCAACATAAATAATAACCTTAACAAGCATGTTGCGCTATTTTGTGCAGATTCAGGGAAAGTCTGACCCCCACCACAGCTGGACTGTGGTAGAACCAGCTGTGGTGGTCTTGGTAAGTCTTGCACCAGGTCTTGGTAGGTCTTTGCACCAGTCTTCTTTCCTGTTGTCACAGCGCTCGGCAGAAGCAGAAGTCCAGCAGCCAGGAGCTTCTGCGCGCCAGGTCCCGCCTCATCATCTTCATCATTGGCGGGATGAGCTACTCGGAGATGCGTTGTGCCTATGAAGTCACGCAGGCATTCAAGTCCTGCGAGGTCATCATGGGTTGGTATCCCTTCAGTTCCTCGGATGGTTTTTAAAGACTGGCTGCTTGTAAAACCATCATTACTACCTGTCGTTTTAGGATCGTCGCATATTCTGACGCCCACTGGTCTCCTAGATGACATTAAGGCCCTCAGCCAGCCCCCTAAAGAAGAGATGGCAATGCTACAGGTGGCAGAGTAGACTCTTTGTCTCACTGTTTCCCACATAAAGCCCCCAACAGGAAGTCACAGTGGGGCTACTTCCTGCCTATAAATCTGATGGAGGTGTGAGTTATTACTTGGTGTGTGTAATTTGGTTTAAAGAAAAAGATTTAATGACCAAACCGATGAGAGCTACTGTTACTGTAAAGATGACTTATTGAATTATTGAGATACAAACTTTATAGAGTGTGTGCATGTCCAATACAGACAAAATCTTTCAGTGGTTTGGCTTTCTGAATACTTGCAAATATAACCAACCAGAGGCTGTAATTTTTAAGTGAATGTCTTGTATATAGTAACTGGTTAATAAGCAGATTATGTTGATAATTACAATTGTTTGCAACAGTATTCCATATATTTATTACAGTGTTTTCTCTTTAGTTACACATAAAGGCTAGATTTGGTGAAATATGAGCCATTTGAGTATTATGTGAAAACTATGTGTTTAAACATCTACTCCTCTTCATCCAGTTTTGTAAGAATATATAGTTAAATGAAATGTGATTTGAAGTTTTGAAAATAAAACTTCACATGAAGAGCACATTCTGCATTGCGTTGATCTTCCATGCCGTCTTTCCAGTAGAGCATCACGGTGAGCCGGGGCTCAGAAACACCGCTCAGTTTAGTGACAAATTAACCAAAGTGAACGCTTTGTGACTCAAAGTGAAAATCTATATAAACGGAGAACGAGCTGGGATGGAAGTAAGTCCACAACTCCTGGAGCTGTGAGCATACAGTATTAACCTCGCTGTTGATTTTGTACTCATTCAATTTTAAAGTATGTGTATATCTCTGTGATATTACTGAGTAAAGATTAAGTGATCAAACGTCATCATTCAGGAAAGTACAGCAATTTTTAGGGTGTATTTCCTCAACAGCTTGCCAGCTGATGATTCAGACACTTTTATTGTTAAAGAGTTCTGGACCAGGAGAATTACAATTCGTCACAAATCTGAGTATGGCTCCGTCTTTATTCATTGCAAGAACTGGGTCTTCTTCAGTGCAGGTGTGGAAAACAGGAAAAAAAACAGCTAATCAGATGCCACCCCACAAACAGAAGTAACACAATATTTTGCAACAAAATATTTTCCTAAGCTGGCATTACAATAAGCGTAACCACAAGTTCAAAAGAAACTGAATAACAGCTGGTGTTGTCTGTGATATCGGGCACTGGAGGTGTCGGATGAACGAGTTGGGTCCCGGACAATGGGTAGCTCTCTTTCTCAGACCAACTTATGAAGCTGCCGTAATGTAATACGCTACGTGAAATGTGCCCTACTTTATATCGACGTCTTCTTTTTCGCGTTGCCTCAATCTGTTTCGTTGTGTCAGACGCGTACACTAATACGCATAGCTTACTTCATCGATTAGCATGTGTTTCTCAGGTTATGGCTGATATGGAACTTGGTGCCTCTCAAGATTTATATAGGTAATGATAATTGCATCTGAAAGGCTTGCAGTAGTCAGCATCTGAAGCTATCAGTAATATATTTACAGACTGTCTATTTTTTTATGGAACATTCCGTATTATTTAATAGACATATTTCTCTATTGCAGATTTACACTCTAGGGACACTCATGGGCAATGTCAGCCCTTTAAAAGCATCGTATGATAACTGCAGTTTGATGGATCTGAGCAAAAGTGTTGCAGGTATCAGAGAATTTTGGAATACCATAAATAACACATTTTCACGTACTGTTTTAAAATTAATTGTAAGTGAATGGTGCACCTCTTCCACGATGCGGGTGTAGCTGCCAACCTTCCCGTCCAAAACGTTCCCCTAGAGAGTCTGTGATTATTCTGAAATACACTGGAGGACTGCAGAAGCAACAAAGAATATTGATAGATCCTTACCCTTTTATTTACGTATTATTCTGCAACTCCATCCCCAAAGAGGAGGCATGGATTAGCCATGAAGGTATTGCCCCTCTCCAACATTCAAGACCACCAACCAGAAATGTTATTTATGCACCAACATTTTTGCTGTTTTTTTTTTCTTTTAACTTTGATTCTCATGCATTTTTTGACAACTTGTAGAGCTTCTTACTTGCCAACCATTTCTGTATCTCTGTAGAGTTGGGCCTTAGTACTAGGATTGGAGACGTCTAAGACAGAAAAGAATTGCTGATGAAACTGGCCAGTAGAAGGCAGTGTTCCCTGCAGACCAAACACCAACACAGTAGCAGACTGAAGGGGGTTTCCTATGATGCTGACTGACCGCGGTTATTAAAGTCACAGGGACATAAGATGCTAAATTTGAAAATCTAGATGTCCGTGTAGATTTCATTTGACTATTTTAATTTCATTGATCTTACATTTACTGCAGTACCAAAGTGCACAGGCACTACACATAGTGCAAAAATGTGGATATGGTACCTACAAATATAATCCTGAAAAAAGTATAGTATGGAATATTAATGAAATAACATATTAACATATTATTAACCTATTATTCAGTAAAAATAGAAAACCGCATACTTTCTGACGTGTTATGTCTGGCGGTTGGGGTGTGGGTGGGGGCGTGATGGTAGGAGCAGACGTGGCAGTGTCTGATAAGAACGATTCCCTGTGGCACTTTTGGCATACAATGGTGGAATGTGCTGGTGGCTAAACATGCTCCATGATAGCGCCCCCTGCAGCGCATGTGCAGAGTTGTTCATAATATCCATTTTGCCAACATCCCTTTCTCTGCTATTGTGCTCACTGTCTTGCATTTGCTGGATTTGTTGAATCTTTGTGTGAAACATCATCAGTAAGTTGGCATGATGGGTGGGGGGTCAATTCAGCTGGAGTCCAGCTGGCCTGAGGTCAGGGGAATTTGGAGGTCAAGTCACATGATGCAACAGCATTAACTATTTCCGCAACTCCTGCTGCAGCAGCTCTCCTGTGGGATCGGCCCAGATGGACCAGCCTGCACCTCCCCTGCTCAGCAGTGAGCCCTTGACCCCCATAGTCCTGCCCATGACCCGCATGACCAGTTAGTGCTCACTTTTGGCAGGTACTGACCACTGCACACTGGGAACACTCCACAAGACCTGTCGTTTTGCAGACGCTCTGACCCAGTTGTCTAGCCATCACAATTTGGCTGGTCAAAGTCACCCAGATCCTTATATCTGCCTATTCTTTTCCTGCGTCCAAAACATCAACTTCAAAAACTGACTGTTCTAATATATAATGGAATCTTTGACAGGTTATTCACTTCACCTGTCACTGGTTTTAATGTTATGGGTGGTTGATGTATATACAGCCACAGAAAAATTTAAGAGACCACAGCACAATTTTTTATTTAACTCGTTTCTCAATTTATGGGTGTGTGTCTGAGAATATAATATATATTTTCTGCAAACTCCAGCCTGGTTCTTCTCTGTTTCTCATCAATGAAGGGTTTCTTCCTCGCTTTATAGTCCTGCTTCTAGGATCCTGATACAAACTGTTCTATCTGTGCACTTCACACCTGCACTTAATGTTTCATATTCCTTTTGAAGGTCACTTTATGTCGTCCTACAATTTATGAGAAACTGTAGGATAAGTTAACCGTCATCTCTGACATTAGAATGTCACTTCCACCTTTTATCTGGCTGGTTTCTGGTCGTTCTCAGTGTCTCCTGCTTCACCTTATTCCTGTGTACTGCTGTCTTAGAAATTCTGAACCTGGAAGCGGCCTGCTGCTCAGAGCAGCCTTCTGCCAGCTGAACCAGGATTAAACCAGGACATAAAAATGCAGATTTGTCTAAAAATATAGAGTGGTCTCTTAGTTTTTTCCCTGGCTGTATGTTGAATGAAGTTGCTGCAACAGAAACATTTTCCACACAGTGATTAATAAAGTATCATCATTGGCGTCCCTGAAAAAAGACAACAATCCAGGAAAGGCTTACAAAGCCACTTTTAACTATGGTAAAACTGTCCTGTGGCACTAAGCTGCAAAATCGACCTGAAGTGACCTGAGAGGGAAGTAGCGGACAGTGATCATAAGCTGACCAGCCGCCTGGGTTAGCTTATGGAGAAACTGGTGTAAACACAGTGATGATGTCAAGGCTATTAGGCAGGAGCTGCATTGTCTCCATGGAGATATCACATGCATGCTCATTCAGGCCCTGTAAGTCAGCGTTTCCCAATCCGGTCCTTCTGAACCCACGGACATCCCATGTTTTTACTCCCTCCCAGCACTCCTGGTATGGAGCAAAAATGTGTACTTGCTGGCAGGGAGCTGGGAGGGAGCGAAAACATGGACCGCTATGGGTCCACGAGGACCGAGTTGGAAACAATGCTGTAAGTACATGATTATTCTATTTCCGTTCCCATATTTGTGAGAAAATGGGTCACCACAGATAGTAGGAGCTTAGATCCTCTATATCTGAATGAGCAAAAGAAACCTCTAAATTATTATTGTTTCTTACAATAAGTTCTCAGAAAAGCCTCGAGTAATGTATGGTGTCAGAGTTGGGATGAAATGCCCCTGTAGTGCATTTCAACAGTTTATAATACTTTCAGTGGAAACATAATCCCTCCATAAATCATCCTGAAAGCCTTAAGACTGAACAAAAGAATCTCAGTCTATATATTACAGCGTTATATAGGGCATGGAGAATATATTTCACATAATCAGAGTACAAGAACCAAACTTTTTGATTTGAGCCAGAATCAAAATCACAAAGACTGAACATTTGCACCAATAGGCAAGGTGCTTGAGGTGTTAAAAACATTGCTTTCATCTGCAGAAACAAGAAATACTGGTGTGATTTTTATTTTGATCCAGCCTGAAGTATTAAACAGGTAATTCAACATTTGACAATTGTCAGAATCTCCTGCTTATACTGTAGTTGATTGTATGTCCCTGGCTAAAATTGCCTGTAATGTGATCTGTTCCCATAAATTACACTTGTGGATTCATAAAACTCTCCTCCTTTCAGTCCTTACACTGCATATTAGAATTAATAAACCAGCAGCCACTAAACAATATATTGTTTATATAATGCTGTAAAATGTACTTAAAACATTAAGTCATATTTTAGGGAAAAACTGAACTAAAGAGTTGGCAAATGGTCAGGTGTAAAATTTCTACACTTAAAATGGTTCTGAAAAATGTGCCAAATAAAAGAGGTATATTACTTACTAGACAGAGACCCTGTTTCCTTTTAGTTAACAATAATAAAATCAAGTTTTAGGTTCACCAAGGTGCCATAAAATACCACCCATTGTCCACTCATCCAATGGTGGGTATCAGAGATTAATCATCAGGAACATGATAGCCTGCTTTGGAGGGCTGGTCCAGACCAGCAGATTTTCATACACTATGTCCAGTGGCTCCCCCTTCTGCCATGGGGGTGTTACTCAGAACCATAAGGGAAGGCTGTGGCCATCTGGGCCAAGGCGGTCACTTGCTGAGCCGGATTTCCCGGGTTTTTGCTGTGATCTTCCTCTGACGATGCTCCCAATCCCTCTACGGGTAAAGTAGCCCCTTCCAGGTGGTACAAAAAGGTGTCTGTTTAGATGGGAAAGGTGGTGGTGGGATTAAGTTCAATATTCACTGTGTGCCCTGCATCACTGCTGCCCTACATAGTGTATATATATATATATATATATATATATATATATATATATTTTTTTTTATTGTTGAGTGTGTGTTTACTGTTTT
>JABFDZ020000037.1:15428536-15439467 GCA_019775955.2 Pollimyrus isidori
GCCTCCGTGACGACACACCTTTGCCCTTATTGGCTGAAGAGTTTAGTTACACGCATGACGTTTGTATCCCAGGCAGTCCCGATGCGTAATCTGTTATTTCTCCCGAATATCACGTAAAGCAGTGAGGACTGGTTTTCAGTTAATTTACCTGGTAAAATAAAGTTGAAATAAATTATATAAATGCTCTGATAGTAAACGTAATTTAGTGGTTTATTTATTGTTAGTTATTGTAATGTTGCACTGCTTTATTTGGTTAATCATCCAGTCTGTGAAGGAGGCATTCAAGCAAGAATTGCTTTAGAACTGCACTATGGAGGAAATGCATTCTCGGCTATAGAATGTAACTTAACCGCTAACACGGGTCACACTGGTTGTTCTTAAATCTAGATGATCATATTAAAAGTTTCAAAAGTTTATTTTAAAAGGTGCAAGACAACAAGGTGATGCGCAGCTCTGCAGATCAGACAGCTGAGCCTGTATCTGGAATGTTGTGTGTTTGAATCTCATGACCGACGCCCTGGTTGCTGAAGCCGGGCTCTTAACCCTAAAGGTCCCAGGCACTGGATGCTGTGTGTGTGTGTAAAATAAAAGGAAAACATCATGATGCTGATGCCCATCTTGATAATGAATGCATTCCTCCTTAATGATAATACTTGAACTCTGATGAAAAAGTCAACAATACGTAGTTTCAGGTTGTACTGCCTCATAATTGTAATGCAGAAACATTGCAGAGAATGTGGATACACGTATTTGTCCAAAGTGCAGCCAACCCATCAGAACTGATTCTGGACCTGTGATACAAGCACACTAAGTCCCATGTACTTCTTATTGTCCATATAAATAATGAACCTTTCTGTCAGGTTAATGTCCACAGCAAGAAGCTCTGTCCTGCGTGTTCCCTTATTCGGTGCCACTTTAAAATAAGGATACCCATATAAAGAGTTTATCAATGGTAAGTAATCTGGTCATGAATTATGTTGTAACACTTTGTAAATTATTAATAGACAATTTTAAACCTTATAAGAGTTTTCTTTCTGAGTCACTACCGTATACAACTGGCAAAGGGAGCCTTATTGTAAAGTGTTACCTCTTATTCTTCACCGAGGCTGTTCTTTTTTTCTCCCTCGGCCATGTGTCCGTGTCTCTTGAAGCATTTTCATCTCTTTAATTTTGCCCCATTTCCTCAACATACAAGTAGTGTGAGAAGTTGCCAGGAACTTGGAGGAATTTAACTCTGAGCCCGATGAGGCCCGCTGAGGCCCGATGAGGATACAATCATTCATAGAAATATAAAAGAATTTTGCGACAGAAAATCACCTTGGACAATAGCCCCTGTCACACCAATGAAAAATCAAAACAAACAAAAACATTCATACTCATGGATTCACAAACACGGGGGTTTTGTATGCCAGGACGATGTACTGAAACTTTTAAAGGCTCATTTGGGAAGTGCAGTAAAACCTATTGTTATTATTTAAACAACATTACACAGAAGGGCAAAAACAAACTTCTGTACATCCTAAATGTCTTTCCAAAGTATAAATATAGTTGTTTGTCAAAGTTCCATGGATGCACAGACTAAAAAAGAAACTACTCTTTGCTAAATGTTTTTAAAGGCATTCTTTATAATGCACATTTCTGAAGTGGTCCCATTATATTACAACAGATTAGATTCAACTTTATTGTTATTACACATGTACAAGTACAAGGCAACGAAATGCAGTTTAGGTCTAACCAGGAGTGCAATAAGCAGTAAGTGCAGGATAAAGGTACAAGTTAGAAGTGCACTTAAATTGGATATGTGCAGGAAAAAGTAGGGGTAATATTTACAGAAGGATATACTGTGAGCATAATATACAGATTGCTGGTGACTATAATCAGACATTTACAAATATATGAACAATATATACAGGTTGCTACTAACTGTAATCAGGAATTGCAGATAGATATGAACATGGTGTACAGATTGCTATTTCTAGAAACAGGAATTTACAATAGACATTTACAGATATATATAATCAGAAAATTACAGCTGCGTTGTGCAATGGATACTTGCTTTCCAAATATGTATGTATGTACGGCATAGTGCAATAAAGATGAACTAATGGAGAGAGTATAGGGGTGGGTGACGGGGGCAGGGGTCAGTGGGGGGCAAAATAAGAAGATGGCTGTGGGAAAGTAGCTGTTCCTTAGTCTGCTGGTTCTTGACCTAAAACGCCTGCCAGAAGGTAGGTAGGAGAGAAAACAGTTTGTGGGCGGGATGAGAGTAATCCTTAAGAATACTGCACGCTTGATGCATACAGTGTTTCTTCTGGATGTCCTCAATGGCTGGAAGTGGAGTCCCTATAATGCGCTGGGCCGTTTTCGCCGCCACCCGCTGCAGTGCCTCACGCTCAGCAACAGAGCAGCTTCCGTACCAGACCGTTACACAGTTGGTTAGGATACTTTCTATTGTACTGCGATAGAAGTTCGCCAGGGTGAGCCTTTTTGACCAGGCTAGAGGTGTTGGTGGTCAAAAATAGGTCCTCCGAAATGTGGGTCCCCAGGAACTTGAAGGATGAGACAGGCTCAACAGCCATCCCATTGATGTAAATGGGCTCATGTGAACCTCTTCTTCCCTTCCTGAAGTCCACAATGAGCTCCTTGGTCTTAGTGGTGTTAAGGAGTAGATTATAAAGATCTCTGCTTAATTTGATATAATTTGTTGTAATTTTAAATATCTTCCCATCCGTATAATATACACGTCATACAAAAGCATAAGCTTCCTATCTAGGGTGCACCCCTGCCTCGTGCCGTTTACTGCCTGTCCCCCACGACCCTGACGAGTGTTGTAGCAGTTGATGGATGGATGTAATTTTATCTGTGACAGAAATCGGCACAGAAACTTCAACTGGGTCATTTAGCTCGTTTACAAACAGTTGTGGTTATAGATCTTACCTAGGAATATATTTTTAAAAAGATGGATTATTATAACATTAAGTATTTATTACAAACAAATCGAAAAATATGAAAAAAAAACAAAAAAACTTTTCAAAATAACTATAACAACAAACATACCTTAACTTAATAACAAGACAGCCGGTGCTCTTCACGGGAGAACAGCTGGAAAATATATATGCGAACGAATTTAGAAAGTGAATTTGACTTATAGCTTTTAGACGAAAACCACGATAATTATACGCCTGCAAACAGCTGTATAGGCCTACATGGGGGAATAAATCGTCACCGTTTTGTTGCTAAAGACGGGCTTTATTGATTACACTAAGTTAATTCTGGGAGTGGTCTATATCGCTCCGCTAACGAGATTGGTAAATTTAACTAGCTAAAAACAGTGTTGAACGTTTAACTTTCAACGAAATGCCTTTCGCTGAATGTAGTGTTTCTTTATGATATACATGTATTTTTGTTTTGCGATGGAAGGACACTGTGAAAGACTGCGAAGAAGAACCAGAGTTGCGACTGCAAACGCGACCTCACACAGGCGACTGCTTGAAGCGAAGTAAGTATGATTTAGAATTTTCTCAATTAATGCAGCCTTGTTATTTGCTAGTTAAATAGTGTCAAACGACTTACTTTGCTATCCTGCATTATCTGTTTGATTCATTACCGAATCTTGTGTATATTTACTTAGATCAAAGACTCGCACTGCGCTCTTTTATACATTGTGCTGAATATTTTTCACGACTGCAGCATTATACTCGCTGTTGGAAACAATATGGGCTGCAAATATAGCAGGAATTACTAAAACTGATGTATATTTGTAAATAAACGAAGCAATGTTTGAACAATGTTGACCATGTTGCCTCATGGTCTGTTAGATACTCCGGCAGTAACTTAAGACGAAGCACAAACGTAAATCCTTATAAACCTTTCAGGTCGTTTTTAGCCATAAGCCTAAAGGGTTATCTGCTTAAACAAAAAGTTAAAGGAATACATTTTGAAATGTAGGTGGTAACCTGAAGCAGACCACAGCTCTGTGTGTGTGTGTGTGTGTGTGTGTGTGTGAGTGAGTGAGTGAGTGAGTGAGAGAGAGAGAGAGAGAGACTTTTTTTTTTTTCTTTCTTTCTTTTTTTATTCATGTTCTGCGTCTACAGTCTGCACCCCTCCTAGACATCGGGTTTAGGTAATCCGAAAATACTTGATTCCATGCAATACAAGCTCTGGAGATAGACAGGAAGTTAATTTTCTGTGAAGATACTGTACTATTTGTTAGGGTATAATGTAGCCATTTTGAGGGATTTAAATAAAACTAATTGGGGATAGGTTTTACATTGCTCCAAAATGTGAACTATCCCTGAGTTTTTATTACAATTAGGCCTATGTTCTATAGATTTGTTTGTATAATATCTATCTCTGAGTAAATTTTAGCAACTGTGAAATCTAGGGGAGAGTGGGGACAGTTGCTCAACTTTTTGCATTTCCTTCAGTATCTGAGACCATTTGCAATAGAAAGACAACATTTTAATACATTAAACCCACATCTGTCACCTATCCTATCAACCCATACTGCTACAACATGTGTAAATATAATAACATTAAAGTAAATAACATTTTAATGGAGAGAGAGAAACGTTGCAACCGTCCCCACATAGGGTGACTGCTGCAACAGTCTGGAGGGGGAGTTGCAACACTTATTAATATGTAATAAAAAATCATTCTTGACAAACATTATTCACTCTTTGTTTCATTGAGTTCACTGAGTTCATAACAAAGTTGAGAAGGAAATAACTGGTATTTACCATAGGTGTACGTAACATCGTTACAAAAACACAATGATAGACTTCTATTACTTATTAATGAAATTTGATTTTAAGCAAATGATAATGGAAATCCATTTCTTCCTAAAATGACTAAGATATACACACATTGATTGATTGACTGAGAATTATTGTTACATTCAGTAAACCGATGTGAAAACATATTTGGTTCTTTTGATACAACCTAACTGGCATTACACTCACAACTCTTGAGTTAGCCTTGAGTTGCATTGTCTCTGCAGCTTGAGAATGCGTAGAGGGACCCCGCTATCTGTTTTTCTATGCCTCTCTCATGTCATACTGAAAAAAACAGGACATATAATTTGGAAAATATTGCAGCTGAGACTTTTTCAAAGAGCAAGTTATTGATATACAGGAGGGAGCATCTGACTATTGAAATGTGGTCTTATTGGCTTGATAATGAATACATTTATTTTTAATATACAGTATATAATATATAATTTTTTAAAATTATTATTGTCGTAAGGGACAGTTGTAATAACTCGCGTGGCCAGCCACTTTTAAACTGGCTATTCTAGCTTGGCACATTAGCTTTGAAACATGGTAGCTAAGTCTGTTAAAAGCTAGGAAACTGCAGATTCAAGTGATACAATACTTCATGCAAACAGTTTAGACACTATGAGAGAAATTCTGATCATAAAAAAATTACTTTCTTAACCTGCTTTTTGGTTCCCCCAGAAGACATGATTAAAACTGGCTGCAATCTTGCAGAAAGATGGAGGACTGAGCATTTGCAGTGTGAGTGTCATAACTGTAGCTTGTTTCTAAATGGAGAAATCTGCAGTGTTGCAACTGCCACACGTTTCAACTGTCCCCGCTCTCCCCTATTTGTAGAACTTACCTATTGGAAATTGTGTGTTTTTAAAGGAATGTATTAACATCTACTTATAACTAAAATATTTCCAGAGTACTGAGTGTTGCTAATCTTTATTTCATGAAGACTCACAAAGCATTTTCCTGCCTGGTTTGTTTATGGACACTAAGCATTGCTGAATGCCAAAGAAACTGCGAAGCCTTTTGCAGTTTAGAAATTGTTTGCACTTTTGCCTTTTTTCTGTGGCAGATGCCCGTTGCTCCTGACTGGTTTGCAGTCGCCCTTTTAAATACAAATCCAGCAAATCATTCCAAACCAGTCTGGGTCTTCAGAAGTGAAGTCACTGTTCTGTCTTTTTCCATATTTCGCAGAGACCGGTCATTAAGCCAGAAAGGCTGCTTTTGCTGCTCAACTGTGTCTCTGTGGCCTGGTCTTATTCTACCCTCGTAACACAGTGCAGCTTTGTCACTTGTAAGCTCTGCTGGCACACGATACTGGAAAAGCTACTACACACTTTGCCATTCACATCTGGCTGTATGTATAGCATAGAGATGGAGGGTAGTTGAGATTAAATTGCCCATGAACCTTGCTGGAACTTTTGCTTTTGCCGATTTAGTAACTGAGAGAGCTATTTCTGTCACATGCCGGTTGCACGTATTCTCAGTGCTTTGGTTGTTCTCTCAAAGCTAATATGTTACACTCAAAGTTAATATGCGTCTGTCATCACAAGTGACAGACGGCCTATTTGGTTCCATGGTCACTTTGTCCTGTTTCTGTTCAGAAATGGGCGTTTTCCATGCCACTGAATTCATGTTTTCACCCACAGTTACTTGAAGGTGAACCTCCATAGCTGACTGAACCTCTACCCTGACTGAACTGCTTGCTACACACTTTAAAGCGTTTGCATCTTTGGAATGATTCCTGGGATCTGTACTAGGTTTATGCATTTTTTTTTTTTAGCTCAAGATCAGCATTTGTTTTATAGATACTCAAATACTTTCTGAAACGTTTGTGTGCTCTGTGAGGGATTGGCATCTAAACCAGGCTGCCCGTGACCCTCTGCTAGGTAAGCAGGCAGAGGATGGATGGATGGATGTTGGTAAATTTATATACAGCTATTGCAATACAATCTCTCCTGGGCTGGTTTGTGTATGTAAAATCAAAATGGATTTAGTTGTTTTGGGTGTGTTTTTGAACAAGGCAGCTCAATTTTATATAGTGAAGGACAATATGTAGTACATTATTGGCATCTCCTAAAATATGCATTTGTGTGTGAATATGTAAATTAACATGGAGAAGGACTGGCTAATGTTATATCTGGTCAAATAGTCCATAGGTTACCTTGGTAACCCAAGGTATCCATGTGGTGCTTTATTTTACAGGATGCTTAGTCGTCTCCTTTTTCTTTAATTTTTGTTCCAGATTTAAAACATTTTTAAAAATGTTTTTTTAAAGGCGAATCATCATAAATAAAAAGTTTTAATACAAAACACCGCCTTTTCTTTTTTCCAGTTTTCTATTGCCATTTCCATCACCAATTTTACATTATTATCAAGTACTTCATGTTTGTGTCTATGCCTGTAAAATAGGCCAGATGGCCTGTCAGACCCTCGCAAGGCATTGATAAACTGTGTCTGATCATGTAGCCAGGCATCCAGTGTTTTGTTTTAGCAGTCAAAGAACCAAGGCCCCCTCCACCCCGAGCTCATTAGAAACCTTTATAATCACTGCAGTGGATTCCTCTTAATGGGAAGTGACAGACTCTCTGAGGTTTTCGAGGGACAAGTGAGAGGTAACGATCACCACAATCAGATTAGCCCAGATTAAACTGAACATTTATCAGGAAATCCTAACGTTACCCTGGCTTCAGCATCAACAATGGTATGGTGCTCTAAGACATGCACCTGTTGAAGGACTTGAAGAGGACAGTCTGTTGGTGAGAAGCGCTACAGGATAAGGGTGCTTATTATTATATATTTTTTTAAAGTTTTTTTTTTTTTGCTACCCAAAAATAAATTGTTGGGTGGCTGATGGTACAACCCATATGTGTCAGGCCTGCATTCCTTAGTGCGTTATGTTCTGCGCCTCCTTCCTATCGAGGACTGTGTATGGAGCTAAATTAAGCGGAAATCCCAAGTCAGAACTGTGGAACATCCTGAACGCTTGACATGTCGCTTGTTTCCAAATGCCTGGATTGTTTCAGAGGAAATGGAAGCAGGTATGGTGATATTTTAGTGGTGAAAAGTCAACAGCCATTTTGTTTTTCTTGTTGCTTTACTGTAAATAAATAGAGAATTTATAGGGATAATTGGTCTTAACTATGGCTGTGACTACTCTGATAAAACTTGATACTTTAATAATTAGGTGGTTTAAAATAAAAATGCAGTGTTATGCCTGGTTTGATTCTCAGTTTGAAACACTAAGGTATAATTCAGGATGCTGGGTAATATTTTAATGTTCCATTGAGGTTAGTTTCTATGGCTGAAACCTGAGCCTGGAGATATTTGGGTACCTGGGTAAGCAGCAAAGTTGAAAGTTGAGTAAAATCTGCTTTCTGAATGAATCTCTGTGTGCAGTTCTGGTACCGTCCTGCTGTCCAGACAGAGCTGCCTTCATGGATCTTTCACTAAAGTAGCTCCTTCATCAGGATTTTAAGGACTGGAAGAAAGGAAAAGCTCCTGCGTAGACTTCAGGAGAAGGTCTTCAAAAGCTGTTGAGCACAAATTTTCCGGAACTGGACACCCCTTAGTATGGAAATTTCGTTTCAGATTGTTCCTGCATTTTTGCATTTGCCTGATAAAAATCCAGTTACTACATTCACTCTGATATTCACATCACTACATTTATGTATAGTGTGCAACATCCACTGTTTCAGAGGAAGGGTATTTGTTGGACTGTGTTGATTTTGTCACTTTGATGTTGATAGCTGGTGGTGTAACATTAAATGTTGTAGTACAGGCAGTGGTGACCCCCAGTATACCTGTAACCATCCCGCAGGATGGAGACCTGCCTGGAGTTGGCCCTGAAGGGAGAGCAGCTGTGCAAGGTGGGCAGCTATGGTGCTGGTGTCTCCTGCTTCGAGGCCGCCATGCAGATCGGGACTGGTGACCTCCAGATGCTCAGTGCCATTTACAGCCAGCTGGGGAACGCCTATTTCCACCTCGAGGACTACGCCAAAGCTCTGGAGTTCCACCGCTATGACCTCACCCTCACCAAGTATTCTGGTTTTTTTCCACCTGTCCTTGCGTAGGTCTTATTTAAATTTTTTTTCAACTAGTTTTGTAGATTCTTATTCATCTGTTTACATGCGCAGGACTATAGGAGATCAGCCTGGAGAAGCCAAAGCAAGTGGAAACATCGGTAACACTTTGAAGGTTTTGGGGAGATTCGACGAAGCAATATTTTTCTGCCAGAATCACCTGGACATATCCAGGATTCTTCACGATAAGGTGAAACATTGATAGTCGTGGGGTTTTTAATGCGTTTTTTGGCGTTGCCTGACTGTGGAATTGGAGATAAGTAGTTACTGTAAATAACTGCAGAGCTTGAAGAACTGGGTGTGACCACAATTACCGGTTCACATTGCAGGGCTGCCCACAGCTTGAAGGAGCATTCTAGAATCCTATTTTGATTCAAGGAAACACTGTAGAAATCGCCAAACTACTGACTCTGCCACCATGCTGTCGCAAAACCGTCTACTAAGCAAGAATTAAGAAGAATTTAGTTTGAAAGAAGTTTTAAGTGTTAAAGACTGCTTGTGTGTTCCGTTCCTCTGAAATGGCAGGTTGGCGAAGCCCGAGCGCTGTACAGTTTGGGGAACGTGTACCACGCCAAGGGGAGGAGCTTCTGTTGGAGTGGGCCGGACCCCTCTGACTTTCCAAAGGACGCTCTGCTGGCACTAAGGATGGCTGTTCGCTTCTATGAGTGAGGCCTCTGGCTGTTGGCAGTGCGTTGTTGGCTTGTTGTGTTTTCATAAGGCGCTTTCACACCACAGGAACCTTTTTTTCTTGGACCATTGACTTCTTTTTGTTGCGTTCACACTGCAGGAAGTCGGCCCAATGTGTAGCTCTTCGACTGCCGTTCCGGAGCCCTTTTTTAGTCCTACCCCTTACTCCAGAGTAGGTACTTTTCATTAGAACACAAATTACTGCGGAGGCTGCTGGCACTAACATGGAAGTTATGCAGGAGTGCAGAAAGATAGATGTAGCAGAGCAAACATTGAGCAGATCTAATTATTTTTGTATCAAAATTACATTTAATGCATCAGATTTTTTGCTCGTGTCTCCATACTTATGTTTTTGAAAAATCCATCACTATCCAATATATCTGTCTAATATCACTGGTGCTGGGGGGTGAAACTCACCAGCGCTTATTTCTGGGATAAAGTTGCGTTTTTTTATTCTACAGGAAACGGAAGATTGATCTGCTGGCCAGATTTAATGAGAATCACAAACGCGTAGCGGGTCATTTTTGAGCTCCGTCCATCCCCCCGATTACTAACAAGAAGACTTGTGTATCCTCCCTTTGATTTGACGTGGCAGCGTAGTTTAGCATATGAGCTTTTTGAGTCTCCCATGCTTATTTAGCGTAACATTTTTTTAGCTACAAAAGTTCCAGCCCAAGGACATTGAACTGGTACCAAGTTCCGGAACTTTGGTGTGAGAGCGCTCCTACTTTCTGTTTGAGTGTTACGTTTTAGAACCAGAGTAACACCTTTATTACTCTGTGTGACATGGACCCTTTTGCGCGTGATCTGCTTCTATACCGGTCATTGCCTCTTAAATGACAGTCCATAGGGGTGTTGGGGAGGGAGGAACCAAACACCCCCCTCCGTCTGTCCTAGCTGTCTGCTGTGGAAGACCTTCTTGTGTCCTTTCATTCCTGTCTGAAGGGCGAATCTGCTGATAGTGACTGAGCTGGGGGATCGGGCAGCTCAGGGGCGAACCTATGGCAACCTGGGTAACACGCACTACATGCTGGGTGACTATGGCAACGCGATTATGGCGCACGAGCAGGTAGGCCTGGCAATCAGCCCATGGGTGGCCCTATGGGTGGTCCTATGGGTGGCCCTATGGGTATATCTTAGTGTCTTTGTCTCTGTCACACTTTGCCATTTTATTATTGCAGACCCCTGAATTCAAAACCATTTCACAAATTCATTTTGTACTTGTAGTATTAAGCTTGATTTTGTATTTATTGTTTTATTTTAAGATTTCTTTTCAATGTTACTATGTCTATTTAGTTAGATAAATGTTTTTTTATTGATTGATTTTTTTGCTATCCAGTAGCCATAAATTGTGCCATGCCATTAAGCATTCAAGCGCCAAACGCTCTGCACG
>JABFDZ020000037.1:15439567-15452898 GCA_019775955.2 Pollimyrus isidori
TGATTGATTTTTTTGCTATCCAGTAGCCATAAATTGTGCCATGCCATTAAGCATTCAAGCGCCAAACGCTCTGCACGCTCTAAATGCAGCCAGATTTGGTTATTTTCTTAACACGACGACTGCCTGTTTTAGCCTTGTCGTGCCCCTCGTCTCACGTCCAGATTTTCAGTTCCGAGATGAGTTCCAACGTAATGCCTCTAAAATAACTGGGACCTAAAAAGTCTCTCTTGCTTTCGAAGCGGCTGCTCATCGCCAAGGAGTTTGGGGACAAGGCTGCGGAGAGGAGGGCGTGCTGCAACTTGGGGAATGCTTACATTTTCCTTGGAGAATTTGAAGTGGCAGCAGAGCATTACAAGTAACGTTCCTCCTCGAGCCGCTGAAGATGCTGCTTCCATGTGACTAGCGATAGTTTTTCTCTTTTTCTGGCTGCTGGAGCGAGGCAGGTGAAGCGCAAGGCCTGTCCAGGTTTTTCTCGCGGAGCTATATTTGGGGACGATGATTCTTTTTCCTGAAATGACCCAGTTCTGAGAGTGTGGCTGAGGTGAGTGTTGGCTTGGCTTGCAGGAGGACATTGCAGCTTGCTCTGCAGCTTCAGGACCGGGCGGTAGAGGCCCAAGCCTTCTACAGCCTGGGAAACACCTATACCCTGCTTCAGGACTATAAGAGGGCCATCGACTACCATCGCAGACACCTTGTTATCGCACAGGACCTTAACGACAGGTTGGTCGGCAAAATTAGCCTGGGGTAGGGGGCTTAATGTCGCCACGCGAATTCAAAATCGAAGGATGATCGGTGTGAATGCTTTCTGTGTCGCGGAGGATGGTGTAGTGGTCGGTTTGTGAACGTTCTAACAGACTTTAGTTTTCAGAGGTTTCTTAAATTAGACACACTGTTGGGTGTGTTTCTGTGGCCAGAGTGGGAGAGAGATGTGCATACTGGAGTTTGGGGAACGCCTACACCGCTTTGGGAAATCTTGACCAGGCTATGCACTTTGCTAAGAAACATCTGGAAATTTCCAAAGAGGTACTTCCGTTTGTCCAGCAATTACGTTATTGGAACGTATATTGTCCAAAAGTATCATGTACACTTAGAATTCTTTTTTTTAGGTAAAAGGGAACGATTCCAAACATCTGGTAATTTTTAAATGGGAAAATAATTAGATACGCATTATTGGCGAGAGGCTATACGATGAGTTACGTGTCTGCTGGCTCCCTCTGGTGGCCGTTAATGTGCATGTTGATATGTCCTGCCTGTTTAGTCAGCCTGTGTATCCAGTAAATTTTTACGCACTCAGCTGTCCAAGTACGGAATGATAATCTCCTAAAATGTATCTGTCAGCTTTGTGACAAATGTGTTGTGGTTTTGGGAACTTGAATCACATTTAAATTATGCTTAACTAAACAAAATCCATTTTGTCCAAGTCTGTATGCGGACATGATAAAACTTTCTTTGACAGACAGGAGACCAACGTGGTGAGCTCACCGCTAGCATGAACGTCTCGGACCTTCAGGCGGTTCTCGGTCTCCACAACAACTCTGACAGCAGTGCGGCCTTGATTGAAAACGAGGGGCTGGACATTCAAGGTGATCCTTAATATTTTTTCTCCCTGAATGCCCACATTTCATAGCCCCTGGATGAATCGGGAACTGGTTGTTAGTGCCAACCTCTGTTCTTGGTTACTCAGGGGAGAAGTCCAGAGCAGAAAAGCGAGAAGGCATGGAGAAAATAGAACTAGTGAAACAGTGTCCAGACAAGATGAGTGTAAGCAGACTATAACCGTTAAATGTCCTGTAGGCTTCCTTTATAATATTAAGCATATGTAAAGGTATGTATTTGATTATTATTATTAGAGGTGTAGGCCTGGATATTTCGGCCTAATTTTGTTCTCATTATCAAGCTTTTCCTTTTTAATGTTTCTTAGATTGTGGTGTTTTTGAGAATAACACTTTTTTTTTTTTTGGATGAGAGAATTTAAAGAACCAGATTGTCATATTTTCCCATCTATTGTCTGTAAAGGAGCAGAAGCAGAATCCTGACATCATAACCAGCCAGGCTAAGGTCTCGTTGGCCAAGACGTCCTCCAGGCTGTCCTTTGTCAGTCGCCTCCGAGCAAAGATGCACAGAAACAGCCGCTCCGCCCCAAAGGCCCCTCAGAACTACAGTAACGGCCTGGATGTGGAGGGAGACCTAGAGGGGGGAGAGAAGGTAAGCAGAGGCCGTCATGTGGTGCCAGGGTGGCTGATGGTGGACCCACCAGAACTGGCTACACCTTCCAATAAAGTGAATTGTAAAAGTTTTCTTGTGAAAAGTACCCAGTAGCTCAGGACAGCTTCCAAAAGGTTCCTTGATAGCACTTGGCTTCTTTTTTGTATATTTTTTTCTGATTTCATGTGTGTATGTGTGTGTATATATATAATTTTATATAATTCTGATGAACTGTCTTCTCATTCGCATCCGTCTTGAGGGGTGTGTCATACTCTTCATCCATATAGGTCTTCAGTGGAAAGTCTGTCTGGACTTTTTTTATGGCAGTGGCACACTGTAGTGCTTTGAGCTGTGTAACTGCTAAGATCTGGGTACTGGTTATTGTGCGTCACAGGCCCATGACGAGCCGGGAGACGAGGTTTTCTTTGACCTGCTGAGCAGATTCCAGGGCAGTCGAATGGATGACCAAAGATGCAACATTCAGGAAGGCAAGAGCCATCTGTCTGTCCCCAGCAGCCCTACCCCACCTTTGCCCAGGCCTATGAAGAAATGTGAGTTGGTTTCTTCTTGGCTATCCTGTCCAACAATGCTAGCAGACGGATACTAATCCAACCATCTGCTCCCCACCAGCTCACACGATTTTGGCATCCTCACCACACGAACCCTTCTTGGATGCAATTGCCAGCTTTCAGAATAGACGTCTGGATGAGCAGCGGGCCAGTGCAGACCTCCTCCCAGGCCTACGGGTCAACCAGCAGCACCATCAGTCTGTTCTCAGCCGCCTGAAGGAGAGCGGCGATGCCAAGGAGCCCGGCGAGGACTTCTTTGATACTCTGGTCAAGTGTCAGGTTAGTTTTGAGTAGACTGAGATCTTGCCATTAAACTTACACCAACACGCTCATTTAGCTACTAACTCAGGCCCAGAGGAGTCTGGTAAGGTCAGGAAGGACATGTAGATATCTATGGAGGACTTTTAGGTGCTGCTGGACTCAGCTTAGCAGCACATGGAGGAAATAAAACCAGATGAGATTTGCAGTGCAGTAGTGTGGATGAAAGAGGACTACAAGTGTTTTATTTTTTTGCAGATTTCATTATCTTGAATAGTGAAAGGGTGAATAAGGTGTAGTAATGGTAGGGAGAGAGTGTTGATAGTATGTGGATGAGATCATTGTTGGAGAATTCTGAGCTTTGGTGGATTAAGATCCTTCCGAGAACAAAAGGAAGGAAAAGCTATCAGCTGGTGTCCTCAGGGAAGGACCGGGTTCAAGCATTATTGCCAGGATTAGTCTTGTTTGGTGGCGCCAAAGCACTTGTGGTTTCTCTATGCCACCTCATAGTAACAGTCAGAGACAGTGTGTACCTCTGGCACTCATGCCCATAAAAATGGCCGTTCACTGTGTCAAAGGCCCAGGAGACTAAGGAAGATGTACACATGCATAATAAGTCCAGCAACTATGGAATGAAGGGCATAGAGCCCTTGTTTGGGTTTGGCTGCAGTCCAGTTCCCTGTGCTGCAGCCTCACACATGCACCTTTCCCTTATAGAGCTCCAGACTGGATGACCAGAGATGCGCTGGGCCTCTGTTGACCACTAAAAGCCTGACCGTTCCAGATGATGACTTCTTCAGCCTTATCTTGCAAGCTCAGGCCAAGCGAATGGATGAGCAGCGGGCCACCTTCTATCCATTCTCACAGAGGCCCAGCTCCAGCTGAGCTGGCCCACTGCTGTGTCCAGTCGTCCGTTTTGATTACAAGTATCACAATCTTCTATGATTAAAGAATCAGGGTTGGAGCATGTTTTCCAGAATTTATAGTGACAAAGATAAGTGTAAGTGTGGAAACTTAATCGTTTCATTAGGAGGCTCCCTGCGTTTTTTTAAGGTTTTCCTGGATCCTGATCTTAGTTTTTGATAGTAGGATTTGCAAGAAAAGGTAAATAAAACAAAACTGCTCACTTTCCATCTGCTATCAGAGGAGTCCAGCTCCAACTGAACTAGAAGATGGGTCATCCAAAGAACTCTCTGGGTGCAACCCGGCGCAGAATCCTGCTGGGACAGAGGAATTGTTCATGCTCCATGGACTAGGAACGGCATCAATGGAACCTGCTGCTCCTTCATAAGCACTGAAATGCCAAGACTGCACAAAACCCACATCTGACAAAATGCACAGACATAAGATCACAAGAATCTTCCTATTGAACTAGAAATTTTTCGTTTGTTGTGAAATTTGTTGATAGTATTTTATAAAGCAAACTGGATACGCAGTAAGATCTTGCTTACTGTAGTTACATCTGTTTGGAGCTGTAAATGTTGGTTTTGCATCAGAAATGTACAGTATTAAGTAAATTTGATTTTATGACTAAATGTAGTGACTATCCAACATCGTCCACTCCACTACGAAGACTGCTAGATGCTGTTGACTCGCCAAGTAAATAACTATACAAAGTAACTTGAGATCCACATCCATTTAATCTTTGGGTCAAGTTCCCATTTAACGATATTACAACGGTTAAAATTATCACAACGTGAGGGTTACTATCGTTTATGGCATATTAGTGGTAAAAACTGTATGATCTCCTTGCCACCTCACCACTACGCCCCTGACCCTGTTATTCAAAGGGTTTTCCTCTCCCCTCTTGCCACGGTGACCTATGGCTTAGAGCTCACACTGCCACCTAGTGTCAACCAGCACCACAACAACATAATGAATGGCTCCCACAATTTCAGTAGAGGTCATCAACAAAATGATGCAAATTCACAATACCGATTAAAATTCCACACTGATCATGCTGCCATTGCTCCGATCTTTTTATATTTAAACTATAACATAGGAGAAATAAGAAAAAAATGTTATTGGCACATGTTCAACAGTAGCATATAGAAAACTCAAAATTTATATGTTAAAGATGTCACTTTCTCTCACTTTAGAAGTACAATAAATGTTCTTGTTTGTCATCTTCCATTGTGCTTCAGTGGCCAGGAATGGCTGGCTGACTTTCTGGTGTGGGTGGCTTGATGAGCTCATAATTCTCATTGTAGCAACCCTCCATCCAGGACTGCAGTCAGGAAAAGAACAATGAGTCAAGAAATTTTAAAGACTGGCTTGCAGGTACCACAGTGCCCTTAGGGATAAGCTTATCAAAAGGGAAGGAAATACTAAGCCTATATAACTTACCGGACTTGGAAGACGGGGAGTGGTCAGTGTCACTGAATAAAGATATTCTGAACACAAGTTATTTCCCAGGACTCTCACATATGAATCATGTTGACCTCATTTATGTTATGCTTTTATCCAAAACAACTTACAATACAGGGAAGGGTTAATTTTTTTTATTGTAATTTTTTTTTTGTGTGTTCCTTGAGATTTGAACCCACAGTCTTTCCAGTGTAGTTGCAATGCATCTACTACAAATTAGTACATTTTCATTTAATTCACTTAACTGATGCGCTTATCAAAAGCAATTTAGAGTACATGTACTCCCTAGGATTACCATGGGAAAATATATTACCAGTGTTGGTATGTTTGTTTTGGAATTGTGTGTTCACTGAAGCTAAGCACTGTTAACCATGAGCTATGTCACGTACCTGTTGTTCTGGATCAAGGCGATTTGCTGCTTCAGGCCCCAGGACCTCAGTGGGCAAACATGGGGGATGTTCCATGCTGTGGTGTCCCTCTTCATCCCCCGGTTGGCCATCATTCCGGTAAACAGGGGGCTGGTTGGCTTCAGGATGCTCAATTTCTCTATGCTCCTCCTGCTGCTCTCCATTTCTTCTGAACCACTTTGATAGCTTGTAGACAAACTTTATGAAACAAAAGGGAATGAATATTTGTTAAAGCCAGTGAAAACCTAGGTTCTGTAAAATCTATTCCAGAAGAAAACCCACTTTAAAAAAATTTGACCATTCATTATATGTATGTTACTGTGATGGATATCAAACGCATATACTTAGCAGCTGACTTTATGCATGTGTTCGGTATATCCAATTACCAGTTAGGATCTGATGATGTTTCATGAAGAACCACAGCTAAGGTGGAGATGACAAGGAAAATTGCAAAGACTATTAATGGAAAAATGGAATAAATGAGGTGCAATATTGTACACAGACTTTTTGCCTGCGAGTTGCTACTTTAGTTTACTATCAAGTATGAGTTGAATAATGTGTATTTCAGATGTGTCCTTCAACCTAAAACAACATAACTGCAGTAGTGTCCCAGTAGTATTTTCTGTGGCAAGGTACACAAGACACTTGTTACATGCTTAAAACCTAGTGGGTTTTTAACATGCATTTTTAGTGCGGTTTCCATTATTTTTGCAGTTACCTAAACTTTGTAATTAAAACGGCCATTTACAGGTTAACATACATTTTTTGTGAACAAAATGTACAGTTAAATTCTTCAAAATAATACAGAAGGAAGATATGTAAACATTTTATGAATGTGGTCCACAGAAAACATACTGTACACCAATATTTCTCAAATCAGTTCCCCGAGTGCCCGAGATGTTACTCCTGTTACTAGAACAAAGTGATTATCGTTTTACAATGTTTGCCAAGTAAAAGTCTAACGAAAAAAGTCTCAATGTGTTGGGGACAGTCTGCATGTCTTTGCTTGCGATCCAATACCCTGCTTAAGTGCTAGTGCCAGACATTTCTCCGGAAAATGCAGAAGCTGCCGCCATCTTACCAAGGGCAGGAGTGTCACAGCAAGGAGCAGCCAGTGTGTGTTTTGTTCTGACAAGAAAGTCGTAATCTTCAATAGTTCTGGCGCAACGCTGTCTGACAGCATCTGCATGAAAGGAAATGTCAGTGGTACTTCTTGAATCAAAGCGAATTGTTTTTAACAGTAAAAAAAAAAAAACTATGAACTTACCATTGTAGATGTCCTGATTTTTATACAGTAGGTAAGGCACTGATTTAGAATAGTATGAAAATCCTTGTCATTCTGCTACAAAGAACACAAACAATGCATTAATTCAACAGTGTTATAAAACTAAGCTTTTGCATCCATTGGATTGTTCAGAGTGGCACACTGACAGTTGATGGAGCCGCCACCCCACATCTCTAGGTCTTGAACAGTGTCCTTGCTGTGTGTGTACAGCTCACATTCCTCCCGTTTTGAAGGATCGCTCCCACAGTCCAGAAACACGCATTTAGCATCATTGCCTCCTTTGAATTATACCCAGATTATGTATGTACCTTTGTCCTTTGCTGGCTTGGTTAGGCTCCCCGTGACTTTGTACTGGATAGTTGATAGGCAGTTGCATGGTTTGCATTCATCTTAACCCATACAAGTAACCTTAATAGCTGGGAAATAATCATATTCATTTGGTTCAGTGGGTTAGGCCTCATTATCAGAAGGGCGCTATTTCAGATCCTAGGGACGAGTGATGTCACTATTGGGCCTTTCAAAAAGGGCCCTTAAGCACAATTTCTCAAAATACTGACTGACTGACACTGCTTTCTCAGTCGTGTGGCACCTTGGATAAAACTGTCCGTTAAATTAATAAATGTAAATATCTGTGCTTCTGAAAATAACAATGTAGTTTGCAGACTAATCCTTGGGTATGACGTCCTACCTCCGGTCTTGAGACTAAGCTTGAAATGGAACTTTTAGAATTAAACGAGCAAGTGTATGCACCAAGATTCTGACATTACTGCAACTTAATAAATATTATATACTTAATGAATGCTATTGATATTGGTAGCAGTTATGCACTGGTTGATTTAGAGTAGAGCAGATTAACTAAATTGGGCACTCATTTATTGAAATCAGCTACTAACTAAAGAAAAGCACCCCCAGCAAACTACTGTATTGAACTGTTGCAAAGATAGATTTTGTTTACATCTATCAAATGTTAATAACAATCCAAACAAGTGCTTTACTCCCGACAATGGTTACAGATTACAATTAATTGTTCTTTACCTCTATCAACAGTTACACTCCAGTCATCTTAATTACTGTGAAAAACGGGTAACATCTGTTCTTACATCAGTTAAGCGTTGAACGCTGTTGATCAGCTGGGCTAGTTTGCTTACTGGATCCAGGTTCAAACCTTCTTCTTCCATAAAATCGCGAGCTTTCAGTTTTACATTTTCAATCTAAAAAAAGCCGGTTGAATCAGCACAGTATGGTACACATTGCACTCAATATAAAGTTAAATAACTGAAGAGACATGGACGAAACGTACTGCACATAAGCATGAGATATATATCATGCAGACGTTTAATTGGCGTTAACGCACATACCTCTTTCCGTAAGAAGTGCAGCGCCTTTAGACATTCACCGACTTCTGTATCGCAATGGCTTTCTTCCTTGTTGTTCAAACAGACAAATAAAACGCTAGTCTTCCATACCTTTTTCCAA
This sequence comes from Pollimyrus isidori, assembly GCA_019775955.2. Classification (NCBI taxonomy): domain Eukaryota; kingdom Metazoa; phylum Chordata; class Actinopteri; order Osteoglossiformes; family Mormyridae; genus Pollimyrus; species Pollimyrus isidori. The sequence goes on from JABFDZ020000037.1 coordinate 15,448,135, forward strand.
GAATTCTGTGTAATAGTATCTTTGCTTATTTCTAATTATACATTTTATTTTAAAATGATTATTATTGTGTGCAGGTGTTATAACGAGTTGAGCTACCTATCGAGACGTGCTACCGGGAAAGGGTTTTAGGATTATTTGGGGTTAGGAATATCGATTAGCACTATGGTAGCCAAACTCGACAAAGTATCTGAACTCGTCAGAACACTGACCTCGCCAGATTACAGACTAACCGCGTCTAGACTTTACTCTAGATAAACAATCGAAGGACGAATAGATTAAAATACGTCTTTAAAATGACATGAACAACGAGTAAAACACTGGTTTAGTATGTAGCTGGACTTGCCTGATGTCTAAGCTTTCGTTTCATTGTTTTCGAGGTCTCATCATACTGGAACATGTCGGTGGGGTCGATCCATTCATCGTCTTGTCCCAATACGGCCACGAAAATATCGCATCCCAGCAAAACAATCATGTACGCTTTCCCAAACGTAAATGTCATATTTACTTTTAGGAAGTAAGTACGCGCTCGCCAGCCTGCTATATTTAATATTCAACAGAATGAAATGCTGCTACTTTCACCAGCATGTCACGACATTGTAATTAATATATCGATGCAGCCATTCACAGAAAGTTACATAATATTAATAACACCCGTTTCCATTTCGAATCTCATATTTACTTTCAGTTTCTGATGTGACGAAATGAAACGCGCAAAGCATGTCGGTACCGCGCTGTTGTCCTTATTTAACGTTAATAAAGTCTATCATCCGTCAGATGTAATCAGTCTACACCATTTAGGAATAAAATTACAATTTTAAAAGAAGAATTAAACGTAATTTTGGTCATTTAATGACGGCGTATACAAAGACCGTAACTTGTTTGAGAAGCCTTTCTTGAGATGACAGCAGGAATAACTCTTCTCTAGCCATCCAAGGAAAAACAAAAAACTTTAAAAATATTTTATTTGAAATATTCTCACAACATTTAAAGTGACAATTCCAGAAAAAAAGCACAAATAAATAACGTTTTAGGTTGAATTAGCTTTGCATCAAATTTACCTTGACAAATTGCAAAATTGATATATAGGAGAAGGGAACATTTTTTGCGTAATAGGTAATTAATCTTCAGCATTTCTTTCTATTATATTAAACATGTCAAATTGAAGTGTCATGCTGTAAAGCTAGTTGGGTATAAATTTCAAAACAGTGACCAAGATTTCTGATCATATTACAGTTTTTACTCGATTGCTAAAACATTAAAACCAATTTTTAGAACTAAAATTTCAAAATCATAATGTTATTTTTCGAAAAGCACACCCATTTTCCTGAACTATAAACACTATTCCCCTGCTGTAACACGACTCTGATCTAGTGTACTGGTACTACAACACTCTACACACAAATCCCTACATTTTTCAGTGCTTACACCATGGAGTTATTTTTGGCATGGCTGTGGAAAGTGTACGACAGAACCTTATGTCCGTGTTCACCTCCTCCAGACCATGGAAGAAGCCTGCCTAGACATATCAGTAGATACATGCCAGGGGTGGATCAGGCATGCAAGGGGATCTTACCCCTGCTGCCTGGCTAGGGCCAATATAGCCTGTGATGTGGATGAGATTCTCTGGCCTGACCCAGACCAAAGACAGGATGCTGAGGTGGAATGTTTTTGGTGTGTGTTGTACTGTATAGTACATGAATAAAATGTGCCACTGTACATACATTGGTTGCGTCTTTTGTGACGACCCTGGCCTTCTTAGCCTGTGGTCTATGGGTTTCTGTGTTTGTCTTTCCAGGTGATTGTGGGCGGAGTCCAATCTGGTTGACCAGGTGCACCTGGGCAACCATTTAAAGACCCTGCAGTTTGTTAACTCTCTCTCTTCTCCCGTCCTTTGGCTGCACTTGTGAGAGGCTGGTCTGCACCTTTGGTTGGCTGCCGGGAGCTGCTGCCGGCTGCGGTTTCCTGGACTGCTTCCTGGGCTGTTGATGCCATGGCCTGCCACAACCTCTCTCATGCTTTGCTTTGTTTTACATTCTTTTTTTAAGTTATTTCATTAAAACCCTCTAACTGACAATGTTAATCGTGCGTCTGCCCCACTTGATTTGTTGCGGCTTTGAGCCGGTCGTAACACTTTTGTTCATGTGAACAGATTTTTGAGGGGAAGAACCACAAGCAACATAACTTGCCAGTTTTGGAAGTATTGTTTTTAATTTATTGCACCAATGTGTAAGACTGATGTAGTATGTGCTTTTGAGGCCATGTGTGCTGTCTGTGGGCAAAGTTTGATTTTTCAGCAAGAGTGGTTTTGAGTGTAGAGCTTCATTTTGACCTGAAAATATCTTTTGGAAACTGGGTGAGATGTTATGGATTTGTGTTCACTGTTTTGAGAATACGAGGAATAGTTCCAAGAAATGTGTTTAAGCGATCGAGAAACCGTAATACTATACAAGTAAATTATTTGTCACGGTAAATGCAAGTACAGCATCAATTGTGATCATTTGTAGAATAGGATTTAGATCCTTATCATTCTGCACTAATAACACCACAATTTAAAAATCTGATTCTTAAGGGGTCCCATAAGGATTCCAAAAGGAAAATAAAATGCATTTCTCAAAATTCCTTAGTTATGCTGAAAAATCCTTAATCTTCAGAATTTACAGTGTCTTAATGGCTGTACGGTAAATTCTTCAGAAACAGGAATACCACTAATTAAAAATGTAGGAAACACAGAAGCGCTAGCTTTTCCATTATCTCACAAAAGAATAGTCACACCACAATTATCACACTCAAACTTCATATTATTGCAATGAGATGCATTCTTATAGGCTAATCCAAACATACTGCTCTCTCAAGGCACAATATACAATCTTTTTTACACTATGATTTGAATGGATAATGTGACCAGGAATACAGTTTGCGACATTCATTTCCTCACTATCAGATGTATAAACGTACCTTCAAAAACAGAGCAATGGAGAATGGTGAAATCTGAGTGATCCAGCTGGTTTCCGAGAGACCATGACATCACATTTTTTCCTCAGGCTTGCTTGGGGGGGGGGGGGGGGTCAGCGAAAGTGGCGATTTCGTATGTTGACCTTCATGGGGAGTCTTCTGCCACCGGTGCTAAGGTCTGTGGGCCCAGAGCGTCACGGTCCTGTCGGCGGACGACGACAGGAAGCAGAGGTCTTGCACGTGCCACCGGCACTGGATGACCTTGTCTGCGTGCTCCCCTGCCACCATGACCGGCAGCTGCTTGGTCAAGTCCCCTGAGGAGATACAGCATGTGGCCTTTTATAATGAGCAGCTGCTACTGTATGGTCACAGCCCCCCCCACCCTCAAGTGGCAGACATTGCAAAATTACTGCATAGCAGCATCCTTCACAATGACTGAGGTGGATGAGTAAGTAATAGCAACAATTGTTCATATAACTGGCTCTGATGCACTGCTGTACACCCCAACCTGCCCACCTTGCAAGTCGGTGACCTTGACCTTGCCGTCATAGGACCCGGTCAGCAGGTAGCCCGCCCCTGGGGAAAAGCGCACTGAGCGGAGGTCGCTGGCATGGGGCCGGTAGGTCTGCACAATCCTGCCTCCCCGGATGTCGTACAGCATGCAGCTGGAGTCTTCCTGACCCGTGGCCAAGAGCCGGGCACTGGGGTCCACGGCCACGGAAGCTACCGCGCTACCTGGAGGGTCAGAGCGGTTTATTTTGGCATGGGGGTGGAGACGGGACTAACAAGACGGGGAGAAGCAAAAACAAAAACAGCTGCTTTGGGGTCAAGACAAAGGAAACACACAGAAGAGGGGCCACGATGGAGAGGGGGCTTGGGTGAACATTACTCACGTCACACCTTGTAAGCAATTTCAGTACAATGTATAAGCATGAAGGAGCTATGGGCAGCCCAATGAAGAAACAACAGTGACATCTAGTCGACGGTCTGAGCTAAAACAGGGTGCCTTTTTCGCTAGTAAGATCAACCAATTTGGAAACACCGTGGAGACGTACCTGTGCCGTGCAGCGTCGTCCCCACCACCCTGACACAGCTAGGGATCCGCAAATCCCAGAATCGCACGGTTTTGTCCTGGGATCCCGACGCGATCATCCACCCTCCCCAGGTGAAGAGGGACAGGATGTGGCCTGGAAGCAAAAACAAAGTAGACCGGCATGGAAGTTTCAGGAACGACCCGCTTCACTCTTCAACCCCAGTCCCAGCTGACAGGTGGGATGCTGCCCCTCATACCCGTGTGCCCGCTGAGTGCATGCAGCCCCTGGCCGCGATGGCAGTCGGTAGTGTAGATGTTACAGTCTCCGGCCCCGGCGCTGATCAGGATGGCACCCCCGCTCTCTGGCCCCTCCATGAAGGCCAGGTCTCGGACAGTCCCATTGTGCATGCTGAACTCCAGGTCTGGACCTACACACATACACAATTCATATATTCCTATCGTTGTGTCGGTATGGGGAATCTCCATTCATTTCTCTGGGCATAACCCAAATCCGAACTACCATAACCTTACCCAGTCCTAACCTTAACCATAAGTAACCAAGGTACAAGCCTTTTAGCTATTTAAGTTTTTTGATTGCGTTCACCAAGCTGCCGTTTTATAAATCAGAGTCACTGGCTACATCAAGCAAGTTTCAGTAAGACTTACTGACAAAATGTTTCAATATTTTCTTAAAATTTTCTTAAGGAGGTAATGCTCTTGACCTGGTTTTCAGCCACCCCTCTCCAGCCTCTGTCATCACTGCTACCCCTCTACACATT
>JABFDZ020000037.1:15461413-15486532 GCA_019775955.2 Pollimyrus isidori
CCCACTCGCACGCTGGGGCTCCTCACACGCTCTCCCACTCGCACGCTCTCCCACTCGCACGCTCTCCCACTCGCACGCTCTCCCACTCGCACGCTCTCCCACTTACATGCTGGGGCTCCTCCTCAGCGGACATGGCATTGTTCACACAGAGAGCCTCCAGAAACTTCTGCCTCAGGATAATGTAGCGGAATCTGGGGACGTGCAGCAAGGACGTGGGTTTGGTTTCAGCACTGGTGGGGGCCAAATAAGCCCCAAATCCCCAGCCCCCCTATACACACCAGGACCGCCCACAATAATCATAGAAACACGTCCAGCTCATCCACACCCAAATCTACGCCTTGTACATTCAGAGAAAGCAGTGAATGACAAAGAAATACAAGCAAAATTAAACCAAAAAGGAATATCTAGTGACGAAACTGATCCAATAACTATAATCTGTCTCGTTTAATCAGGGTGACTGATATGCTGAATTTATCCAGCTAAGCATAGGGCGCTGGGCGGGGTGTGGTCTGAATGGGTCACCAGTCCAGTGCACTGGGCAGGGTGTGGTCTGAATGGGTCACCAGTCCAGTGCAGTGGGCAGGGTGTGGTCTGAATGGGTCACCAGTTCAGTGCACTGGGCATGGTGTGGTCTGACTGGGTCACCAGTCCAGTGCAAACTGCCCTAGGAATAAAATGTATAACACATTTACCTTTATTGTGATCCATTCAAACAAATGGCGTTGGTGCAGTGTGGACAAAAAAAACCTAAACTGGCTGAAGTACAGTACTGTAATATATCCAGTACTATACAGCAAGTAATAATGAAAAGATTTATTTTTTCATTTATCACCACTTTATTATAAAGCGATTGCACTTAAATTTTATGAGAAATTAAGCAAGAAATGCACCATGAAATCAAAAGATGCACAGAGTACAAACATGACCAGCTGAGGAAAGAAAATGGCACCTGAAGCTGCAGTGAAATTATGTTTTATTGGGCAATTTTATTGTGATGTCATTTCCTGTCCATGTAACAAACTGGCACAGTACAGGTACTGTATCTGCATCATATCTGCTTATGGTAGCTGTCCATCACATAGACATTACTGCATGCAAACTGTACTACAATTAATTATGGGCAGTGGGTCAATATATGGCTGGCAGTGCTACCCATTCTCCTGCACCTGGTACACTAAGCAATACACCCGCTAACATGCTACTGTGCTGGATTCTGGCATCTATCTATCAGTGTATATTATTTAATATGGACCTCGGACATAAATGCAGTTGGATATTACTTGACATGAAGCAGGTCAATTTAACTATGCATCTTTCAGGGCAAAAAAAATGTATTGGAAGGACAGATCAAGCAAAGTTTACTTGCGGTGCTACAATAAGGCTACCGGTTATTCTTACCATATCTGTCGAGAACCTACATTTATTCTATGTACAATCTTACTTTAAGGTTTTAATTGTAGAATAGACCCCAATAGCTGCTACATTATAACATTATATCAAATGCTAGGCTACACAATCTCTGTTACCTCTTTCGGTCAAACTTTTCCATGCATTCCAAAGGCTGGATGAACTGAAGGACCTCGTCCCATTGGCCATCCAGCACCAGCTGCCTAAACCAAGAGATTGACAAATTAACAAAGGATGTGAAGGCTAGCAAAGGGTGGAGACCACATCAGCCACTGGGAGCCCTAATAGCTCTGCCCCGTTAGCCTGGCAGTCTGAATGGAGGTCACGGAGTTGAACTGAGTTACAATTTTAAGTAGACCACTTGATCTCTGATTATAAAATGCCATTGTTACAACAAATGATACGACTATAGGCATGAACAGTAATAGAAGTCTTTCCCTGAACCTTTGGGGTACAGGTCTTTCCACATAACCACCATTGCTAGTTACTCAATTTTTGAGTAGTTTAATAATTGATTTGATATGCAAGACCCACCATCGTCAAGATCTTTATAAGGCAAATAAGTGAGAAGTCTAATATAGAATGCATTATAATGCATTATAACACTAATATGGTATGGCGGGCGCAGGAAGCTGACACGCTATAGATGTACTCTCAGTATCTTTTACTTAGTAGTGCAGTGACTCTCACCTGAGGAAGAGCATGTCGTCTGAATAGAGGCCATTGATGACCCCACTCTCCCTCTCCAGAGCCAGCATGCTGATGTGCAGTTTGCGAGAGTTGAGGAAGTCTAGGATCAATTTTATGATCTCTGTCTCCCTGATGTTAATGACCTCCTCTACAGTCATGTTGTCCTACTTTAAGATGGAGAAGAAGAAAAAAGTGAATCAGGTAATAGGTTTAAATGAACCTCTAGGTCCTTTAACCATGCTGGAAATGCCAGTATAGCTGAAGATGTTAAAGAGACTGATGGAATAGTATAATATGGACATAACATTGATAGACGCCTCTTTAACTATATTTCAGACTAAAGTTCATGCCTATTGGAATGCTACCAATTGGACGATCTCTGAATAGTATATTTTGCATAACGTCCACAGACGCCACAGACCCCTTAACAAATGAGAATGAGTGATACTCCTCATAATAATAACGAGAGGAAGGTGGCGCTCCGTTGCAGGTATGTTACAATATCTTATTACGCTTCGACGATTTAACGCTTTATCATGTATTGTCAATTTAAGGTGGTCCACACCCCGGAATACCTAGTTCCACATATTTAAAACAAAAAAGTTATGCCAATTGCGTATTCTCTTTTTTAGTACAGATATTAGGTTTTAATTATTTTAACTACCTACCCAGTGTCCCTGCTAATAAAAAAATAATAGAAACAATTTAATGAAGTGCATTAAAAAAAACAGAGAAGAGGAATGAGATCAGATAGCGATCAAATGATGTGCGATGAAACTGGACTAAATAGCAGCTCTGCTCAATGGGTCACTTAAACCTTATTTATACGACTACTGAGCAACCTGAACAGCTTCACAAACGCCTCACTGCGACACGTCGTCAATTTAAACAATACAAATAACGATAAATACCAGCAATCGTCGATTTCACTCATCCAGTCCCCCCGCAAAACACAGCAGTGGCGCAGCGTCGGTGCTCATTAAATTCATGAAATGACCGCAGTTAAATGTATGAAACTGAATATACGCCATCATCGACAGAAACGCTGCGGATCAAACGCGCCCACCAAGGCATCGGAAAAGCGATCGATGTAACATTGTAACCCTGCTCTGGAAACGGAATCGCAATCTCACCTGGCCGCCGCCACAGACACATGAAACGGGGGCAGAGATCGCGGTTCTCCGGTACAAATATCGTTAGCGCCCCTTTTTAATCCGGGACTGTATGAGTTCAGACAGCTACAAACCCCCCGCTCTCAGTTTCTCTATCCCCAGCATTTCTCCGCCCATCATTTTTTGGTAACGAACCTCCTAGTTGCCAAGAAGATCGCAGCATCTACCTTCCGCACCCAGGCGATCGCCGGTCAAAAAGCACTCAAGAAGCGGCGGAGCGGGGACCTTCCCTCCTACCCCGGACCTCGGCGTAGGAAAAGACACTGTGCCCATTTACCTGCTTTGCTGATGGTTATAGGTCCTTGAAATATCTTTTAAGTAAAAGAAAGGTTGGGTTGGATTGTGCGCACACAGACCCTCAAACCTCCGGGAATTGTCTCAGGTGTACATGCGGTCTGAACCTCGTCACTGAAACATAATGAATTCTGCGCCGAATTAACAGGCAGGTCTAAAATGATGTTTGTCATTGCGTGTTTTTAGTAATTTCACGACTTTATTAACAGACACCTATAGACCAGAAAAGTAATGTCCAAAAGCTGCAAACGATAAACCCTCGCAGGACGTACAAAACGGAAACAACAAATGAGGCGTCTATGCGGGGGTCGGGACAGAAACAGACGTTATTCTTTAATAGGAAATACATGATCAAACCGGTGTTCCGGGCAATTCGATTTCCCTATGTTTCCCCTGTCTATCAGGAAATAATGTTTCCCCTAATATTAAAGCAAAGAGGTAGGCTTATGTGAAATGTCTGAAAATCACTCAGGTAGGCTACATTATTACATGTGAATACTGTATTGTTATTATTACCGAGGCACAGAGTTGCTATATACCCGTTTTAACAGGGGGGAACCAAATATCCTGTATGTCAGGAAATATTTTTTCTCCTAATATTTAGTATGTCAGATGTCTGAAAATCACTCAGGTACATTATTACAAGTGAATACGTTAGATAGTCATGTATAATATAGTCTTACAAGCGATACAATACCGTCTTCATCAAGAAATATCTATCCAGCGAAAGAAATGTATTATCTATAAAAACAAACATCGAAAATACATATGATAGTTTAAAATATATGCCCTATATGTCATATTACGTAGAAACGCTATAGTTATGCTCAAAGTAAATTTCTGAATGCAAATTATTTGAAGTATCTCCCTAGTGCAACATAATTACCATTATTTTGTGATGTTTTGATGCAATATGCAATGTAAAAAGACAACCAAGATGTTCAAGTCAATCCATATCTAGTGAGTTTCTAGTTACAGTCCCCGCCAGTGACTTTACCCCTTTGTTTCTTATGGCGAAGAGGTTGCCAATGCAGGCTTAGCATGTGCAGATGATCTAACCGGAGTAGTTAAATGTATGATGCATCTCCGCCGCCAAACCCCATCTGTCTCTGCTTGTTTCGTGGACTGCAAGCTGGGCCTAGTCAATTAGCACCTTTTCCATGTCCTCTATCTCAGCTTTGGTGGCCTTAACCTTTGTAAAATGCAAAAAAACTTCTGCTGTGCCATTTATGTCCCGTTTCACAGAATTATTCACATATTCATACGACAAATATAATTAAACTGCACACAATCATGAATGGAGGTAAAATATTTGAAGTCTTATTTTCTTGATCGGGATTGATTAATACAGATTAATCGGCAACCATCTGTACACTAATCCTGGTGACGTTAAGATTCCAAAATTGGGTAGTTTTGCAGTACAACATCAAGAAGTGGTGGGGCCTTATTGTTTTTTTCCCCACAGGGAATTGGCACTTCCCCCTTAAGCAGACACCTATATGGCATGGTATTCAACCCCCGAAAAAAAGGAGCAAGAAGTTAGAAAATACGGGTTAATTTTAAAACCTTTTGTGTGTCATTGTCTTTTTACATAGAATGTTCAAACACCAAGCTTACATATCCCCAAAAATAAATTCACACATAATTATCTTGAATATTAGGTCATGTTTTGATAAGAACATCTCTTTATAATAGAATAACCACTAGTTATAAGTGATCTAACAAAGGATGTTCCAAAGGATGCTTTACTTTAAGGAACATCTAAGGAAAACATCCCAGGTGCATCCTTTTAAAACAAACTCTGTCTCTAGGCAAATTTGTTTAATTCGAAAATCACTTTCAAATATAAAGTTTAGTTTGTTTAAAGTGAACATGCTGAAGTGAAAAAAACACTTGAGGCCATGCTTACTTTATTTAATGCAAAGAAAAAAAAACACCAGCAATATGTTGACACTTTATGACAGCACAGCGTCTAAAAAGAAAAAGGTGAGGCGATGCTTCGGAATGACGGACATGAGCTCAAAGATCACCTTAAAAATCCCCCGTCGTTCTCATTTACAATAGTCGCCATTCTCGACTTTAAACAGCCGAATAAACCGAAATATATCAACCATGTACCACAGAGGCTACAATTATGCATACTGCCTGGATTAGAAGCATTTGCGATTAGCATGTATGGCACTTCTATAAATGTATCTTCCGACTGAGGCACCACACTGTTTGTGGGGGTACTTAGGGTTACAGGAAATACAGCAATCTGCAGGTCAGCTTTAGGAACCGTTCTGGTCCAGTCCCACACCACTATACCACAATGTCCTGCAATTAATGTTGGCATCTTTTGCCATTAGACGATGGAATGTAAACTTCTTTTTTTACTGGATAAATATTGTTTGTAGAAGTTAAAGTAAAATTCAAATCACTTTAGTTGATAAAGATGGGAAAAGCTGATATTTCTGGCAACAACCTTAAATAAAGTGTAAAATTCTTTATATAATTAAAAAAACAATTCTTTGTGCAATAGGTAAATCTACAAAAACAATACATTCTTTTAGCCGAAAAATGTAAATTTAACTGGTATGAAGGTCAGTATATATAAAAATTTTATCAAAGCATCTCACTCGTGTAAAGTTAATGATGGAAATTTCGCCAGTGTTAGTTGAACACTTTAAATTTAATTTTTAAGGTTATGTCTTCATGCAAAGGTAGAGGGGTCAGTATTATAGAGAATCTGTCCTATACATCTGTAACACGACAAGTGTTGATCATGGGGAAAGTGGGAAAAGTAGCAAAAGCTGATAACAGCCCCTTTAATTAAAATTACAATAAAAGCGATTCATTCTGAAACAAGACAAGATGAAAACAGTGGTTTCCGATAGATGCTGAACAAATATACAAAAATAATTACTGAATGCCTTGACATATTTACAATAACAGGAATAAAACACAATTCAACTATATATACACATGAGAAGCAATCAAACATATAAAACAGCGTAAACAGAACATCTTAGGTGGTGAATGTTACTAATAGGCAAAACAGGAATCTGCAAACTGTACTTCTGCTCTGCATACCAAGTGTGTCATTTCCCTTCTGTAAACTGCTCCACAAGAACATGTTTCCTGGAAGACCATGTAATTAGAAAAGAAAATAAGTCTGGATATACCAAAAATGTACATTCTAAAACCTTTGCGAAATTGAAAGTATTTTTAAATGAATACAACATTAAATAAGAAATATTTTGGATAAATACAACCCTGAAGAAATAACGATTGGATATATTCTTACGAATCATGGTGCTTGATATGAACTGAAACTGTCTGCATGGATTCTAATCCAGTGTCCCCAAATTAATTAGGAAGTATTAAGTTTTTCTGTGTGGTGTCGGTGACAGCATATTATTTTGGGATGGTAAACACCTGTAAAGGGTTCATCTAGACATAGTTTGGAATTAATGATAACCTAATACACACAACAGATTCCTGTGCCACCCTAGGCAAGAGACATTACACTGTGGCATTATTCATGTGAATGAGTAAATATTTTAGCCTGTGAAGTCGATTCAGACAGAATCAAAAGTGTTATGCACCAGCCAGCCTCTGCACAAATGGATGGTTGCTGCGTGTTAAATAAAATACGAAGTCCATATTTCTACTCTTTTCCAGCAAGCTAGAAAACACGGTATCTGTGATTTATTTTGGCCCCCAATCTCCAGACCATCTCAAAAAAATGGATATAAATAATTACAAAAAAAGAGAAACTTGACCTGTATTGGAAGCCATCTTATGGAATAACTTAACGCCTTGTCAAGGCAACATTCAAACGTAAACAAGCACAAGGCCACAGATGCCAACAAAGATCAGCAAGCTTACTCCATACAGACGAAAAGCGTTCAGTGCTCAATGTACCAAACAAACATCACCACTATACCCAAATTGCTGGGTTTTGGCACTTACGAAAAAAACACCAACACACATATACTATATAATACAATTAGTTAATCATTTCTCATACTTGATGGATATCCTTAAAAAATACATTCCAGTTGTGCATAAGTTGAGCAGAGTTGTGTTCAGGTTGAAAAGAGAGCGGAACGAAATAAATGTTTCTCAATTATTGTTGGAATCGCGTGCAGTACGTCGTCATGGATACAGTGAAGTGCAAATGAATGTGAATGTTCCTGGATTTAAAAAATAAATTAACCAATAAAATGAGTTGTTATACTACGATTGGATGGATACTTTTTTGGGTGTGCCCGGCTTCTTGGTCTGCCAGAGGTGGCTGTGGATTGTAATGGCGTCAACGCTGGCCGACATGGTTTTAGCCGGGATATGACTGAACTGCTTCCGGTCTGAGTTGTACTTGTATAATCCCTCAATCATCTTGCGGCTGATGCTCTTTGGCCCAATGCCCACCAGCTTTGTGATCTCCTCCATCTCAGGCCAGTATGTGTAAAGGGACCTGAACTGGCAACCTGAGTCTCTAAACAAAATCAGGAAGTTGTTGGCCTCCGATTTCTCCATTTCCTGCAGAGGAACATTTGGCAAAGTCAAAATCCATGTCATTAACATGCAACAATAAAAACGTGTGAATTATCATGACCGGTCTACTTGAGTTAGCATGAAATGCTAACACAACGTGTTTGTGCCATGTTGCATAAATCTGAAATGAACTGTTGCTTTTCAAACGAGAGAAATTCAAGATCTTTTGATTAAATGGGTGTGACAATGACTCTTCTTGGGACCGACTGATGCAAGGAAATGGCAACTACAAACAGATATCTACAAAACTTTGTTAAAATAGATCTAAGGTACAGTTTAATAGAAGCCTGTATTCATGAGCATTAGAAGCAAATGGCACAAGTTATTTTCTCAAGCACTGACTTTCTCAAGCACTGACTTTGTTTTGACTTGTGTGGTTTGTCAGGTGCATGTTTAAGCAGCAAAAACATGCAACCTCCCTGAGAAAACCACAGTCAAACCTCAATGACCTCCTCACTTTACAGAATAATTTGATATCTGATTAAAACAGTGACCTCTCACCTCCAGTATTTTGTTCTTCTGGCCCTCGTTAACCTTACCAGCCAAACAGCAATGGGAAAGAGCATTTTGGATGATATGCTTGTTAGACTTGGCACTCGGCTCCTTATACAGCTTTGGGCCTGTGCAGGAAGTCAAGAACGGCATTAGCTTTGCACAGTCCCGCCTAAACGCAGCAGATCCCTCTCGGCACACGTCTCTCAGGCGTTTGCGCCGGGTGTAAGCAGACTCAGGTGGGCCTCGATCTATTTTCGGGACAGTGATGGAGCACCGGACTTTCCCGTCTAGGCACCTCGCTAAGAGGGCCTGCTGGTGCTCAGTGTCTTTGATGCGAAACGAATTTTACTTCCACCATCTGTCCAGGCCGACCTAAGCTGGCTCGGTGTGCATGGAAACAGCTTGTGGGGACGGCCGTACCCGTGTACTCCGTGTTGGAGGTCACAGACGAAGTTGTGGAGGCGTTCTCCCATTCCCTCTCTCCGTTGCGACTTCCGGTTCGGCAGGGGGATAGAAACCCATCCGCGGAATCAGACCTGTGAGGGGGGGGGCAGAGACAAAAACATTACAGAGGGCCCTCTCCTATTTGAAGAGTAGCAAGCACATTAGCCTATGTTGATGTGAAAGATTCTATAATAATAATAATAATTATTAATAATAATTAATAATAATAATAATAACAATATTATAAGACTGACTTATTTTCAGAAGAAAGCAACATCAATGACTACAGGCCAAGTGTCCTGGACAGCGAGAAAGGGCAGTGAAGTAATGATTGCAGCATTTTCGATACAGAGTGGAGCAACTGGGCCATGTGCAGCGTGAAGCCTAGCATCAGAAATGGCGGTAAGGCAGCTGTGATGACGTATGAGTGGAGCTGATGCTTTACAGCGGTTGCAGGGAGGTATAACTGATGATGCCTTTGAAATGTCAGGTCAAAAAGATCCCAAAGTTTTTCTTACGCACTCAGTTATGCGCTTGGCTAACTGAGCTGCAATTTGGTTCTCCGTGGTTCCAAAGCCTAGTCTCACACAGCGATGCCGTCGGCATGGTTTATGGCAGAAGGTGCGGCAGTGGAGTGATGGATTAGACTAGAAGGACTGACCTTGAATTTTTCACTGCTGTGGGGCTCAAAAAGAAGCAAAGGTTTCCTGAGGCTAAGCTACTTCTTCTAATAAATTCAGAAAGCAGGGAGAAAATGTGGAAGAAAAGACACAATACGTAGACATTTATTGCTTTAGATTAACAAATGCTAAGTGGAGAGAACACAAAAAGTACAAACCTCTCTCTAAGTTACATAGTGGAGGTGTTGTATTGATAACGTATTGAAATTGAACTCCAGCATAGATTACACCTGCCTTGTGCCCTAGGTCGCCTGGGACAGGCTCCAGACCCCCCCCCCCCATGATCCTGTATTGCTCCCCTCCTTTTGCAGTTGGTAGAATGTCCACTTAATCCCTCTATAGGTCCGCCCTCAATGCACAGTGACCCTACCATCATAGAAGGGACGAAGGCTGTGTATTTTCTCAGACACCTGTATCTTTTCAATTTGTGTGCTACAGGCTCCAGTGAACAAAATGCTCAGAGAAGAGCATTGTGCTCAGTTCCACCCTGCATGTGCGCCACCAACACTAGATGTCACTGTTTAGCACTGAGAGGGAGTGACACTCAGCCTCCTAACCTACTTCACAGAATAAAGGACTGTTTTTCATTCTCTGGGCCTCTCTGACTTACTGACATGGGCCTTTTGAGACTGGCGTGTCACTGGGAAAGTCTAGAATTTGTTTTAAATAAAATACGGTATTCTATTCAGGGGTGGATAAACTTATCTGGGGGTTACAGCCAGACAGCATGGACATTCAGCCAATTTAACCAACCGTTCCATTATTCCCAAGCAAGGCGGGGCCTTGTTTGCTGGGACCCAAGGCTATAGCCTAGGACAGTCTATGCATTAATCCACGCCAGATATCATTGGCTAACAAACAACATGCGTATCTGACCACCTGCTTCCAAGCTAGGCCTGGGCTTGTCGACCCTGAACTCCGCGCACATCCGGGACTGATTCTGTGCTACACGACTTTGCCGCGAGCTTTGCTGACATCAGGGCGGGAGGCTCACCTGGGGCTCCTCCTGTCAGACTGCACGCTGGCATTGTCTCCCAGGTTAAGCGAAGCCAAAGACAGACTGGAGACTGAAAAGACACGGGGCCGTGAACCTGGATGCAAGACAAAATGTCGGCACAGAACAAACAGTCACAACAGACACACAACGAGTCTGTCCGCTGAGCTTTGACAGACCTGCACAACCTGCAGCTGCTCTGGGGTGCCTCATATTCATTTGTAAATTCATTTATATGTAAAAAATCTATTTATAAAAGCTGTGTTTAATCCTTTTTAGCCACTTCCACTTGTGGTACTCTAGGCACAATTCACCACTGACCATACCTTGAATAAAAACCCATTTTTAACCATCTGGTAAAGAGACTTCCATTTTATAATAAACTGTATAATCAACACATCCATCGCAATCGCAAGCAATTTGCAAATTGCAGAAAAGAAAATTTCTGCAGATCAGGCTCTATCCAGGGAGTTAAATCAGCAGAACATTGATTCAAGAAAAATCGAAGAGAAGTGGATGGTTTGAAGCTAGAAGATGCAGATTAGTAAATATGTGAAAGATTAATAAGTAAGGATAAAGCTTGCATTCAGTAGGTCCTTTGGGTGCCATCAGGTGATGCCAAGAAGGACTAAGAAAGAGAGGACATGCAGTGTTAAGAATAAAAACAGCGGCAGCAAGAGGTTTGCAGGTGGGTCTCAGCAAGATGCCCGCCAGAGGGCAAGGCAGGGAACAGACTCCTTGCTAAGCTGTGTCCTGGGTTACCTGCCCCTGCCTTAGGGGACTCCAAGCTGTCCCTGTGAATGGACTTGGGGCGGGGCTTCTTCTGCTTGCTGCCGGCCGGACGTGGTTTTATGACCGTGTCCATGTCCTCCATGAGCTTGAGCTGCTTCCTCCGGAGGTACTCCTGCTTGATGAACTCCCGACGTGCCTTCTCATCCTCCTTCTTCTGACGCTCCTCCTCAGCTTTCATCCTGAGGGAGAAGGTGAATGATAATGGAGCCCCCCAAAAAAATTAATGAAAACACACAAAAACAAAACAAACATGCAAACAAACAAACAAGCCCAATACGATAGAAATAAAATCTGCCATACGTGGCAACAGAAGATCGATAGACTAAGTAACCATAGCAAAACCCAGCTTCTAATAATAAGATAAAAGCCACACAAGCCAGCTGTGGTGCTCAGACGATACTTCAGCAGCATGTTAAAGACTCCACCAATTGCCTGGTTTCAGGTACTTTCTTGGCTCCCAAAGAAACTGCTCAACAGACATTTTTTGTTCCTGTTGAAGTTCAATTTTGTAGATACCACACTCCATCAGGTTCCTCCGTCTTCTGTTCAGCAGAGGGCTGACATTCGGGCAGGATTCCCTAATGGCTTTCATTTTGGGAATGGCCTAGCCATGAACTCACCGCGCCTCTTCTTTCTTCTGCTCCATCTCCGCTTCCAGTTGCTGCTTCCTCTGCTGCGTCTCTCTCTCCCTCCTCTGCCTCTTTTCAAATAGCGCCGCCCGCTTCACCGCCATGCCATCCTCCCCTTTCATGTCATCCTAGAGGAGATGCGTTGAAGACACACTATGAAAAGCTTGAAATCAGCCGCTGATTTTTGTCAGGTCAAGACAATAGTGTAATTCATCCATCCATCTTTCTCCCGTCGTGTAAATGGCAGCTGAACTTTGGTGCACCTGCTTGATTCCAGGGCATGTTCCATGTTTACATATTTTCACATTAAAATAATGTTAAAAATGGGCAACATTTATCATGGATCAACCGCAGACTGTCAGAGATCCACATAGCCAACCCCACAACAATGAAATTTAATTATTCAACAGCAAAGTCTCCTGACCTAAATCTAAACTCAGACTATTCAACTAAAGTGAAGAAACCTGTTACGTACTTCTTTAAACACCACACAAAATCCACCATGTTCGCAAAAATGAATTTCCCAACAGCGAAGTTAGGAGAGACCAGTAGGAACTGAAATTATGTTAGTCAGTAAAGGCAAGCTATCCTTTTAAGCACAGGTATAAGCCTGTAACCAGGTCATACACTGATGAATGGACCGCGGTGTAAGCGTACCTTAAAGAAAAACCCACAGCACATCTTTTGGTCATCTTCATAGACGTCCCCACTTCTTTCTCTGCTGTAATCTGGCATCTGTCCATCCAATGGCTTCAGCACAGACAACGGCACCTCTATCAGATTGCTTGTGCTCTGAGCAGCTAGATCAGTTGGACTCCCAGAGGAGGTGATCGTGAAGGTCTCTGTAATGGGTTGTGACAGGACCTCAGACACTGTCGATTCTATGGGCTTGAATTCCAGGTGTTCGTGCTTTGCCACCTTATCTGAACTGACTTCCAGTTGCTTTGGCCGAACCTCTTTGGTTGGAGACGCTGGTAGGCTCTTTGTGACACCATGGGGTTTAGCTTGATGTAGGTCTTTCTCTGTGGCCTCAGTCGCCATTGAAGGTTTAGCATCTTCTCCCAGGTAGGCAAAGGAGCTCACCTGGGCCTGACTGGGGGAGAATCTCCGCAAGCGTGGGAGACTGTCCACCGACTGTGGGACAGTAAGGACCCGATTGAAAGGGGTAATCTTCAATTCGCTGGGCCTTGGAGTCCTTTGGGATTTCAAGTGGAAGGAAGCTGACTTCTTCTTGATGTTAGTTGGGGATAGGTGGGTGATGTGAGGAGAGTCTGCTGGGGATGGTGACCCTGAGGAGCGTGCGGCATGGCGAAACTCCCGCATCTGCTTCTGAGGGGAGGGCTGGGAAGGAGAGATTACCCAGGACTGCTGCTCCCTCATCTGCATGATTACTTCCTGCTGCTGGGCCAGCCGCTGCATTTCCATCTGCAGGAAGTTGAGTGAGGCATTCAGCTTCTCGATTGACTTAGTGTACTCTAGAAGATCTGCCTCTCCAAAGCCGTCCTCATTGGGTGACTTCAACAATCTGGCTTGACTTTGTTCAGCACCATCAGGAACATCCAGTTTGCCCATCCTATGTTGTAGGTTTTGATCATGGGACTGAGGGTCTGCAGAAAGCTTGCCATCTTCAATCTCCACAGATTCCTCTCTGAATGTACCGGCACCTTCCTCTTTCTTCTTCACGACAGTGAGGAACGCAGACCTTCCCATCTTCTGCCGGTGCCGTGAGAAAGCTGCCTCCACCTTCTTCTTCTGGGCTTCTATGGCCCGCCGCTTCTCCTCCAGCTTCATCTTCAGCTGCACCATCTCTGATGCCATTTCCTGGGCAGGATCCTTTGGCGACTGGGGCGTGGGACTTGCCTGAGGTGTTATTGCCCAGGATACCACGTGTGGGACATTGATCTCGGCGCTCTCCGGCGTGGTCTTCTGGGAGCTGCCTCCACTACTTTTACCCTCAATTTGGTTTCGCTTCTTGAACTTCTGCTCAGCAAAGCTTGTCATTTTGACCCCAGAACTGGTGGAGGTTGTGCTTCCAGCTGGGGACTTCGCACTTATCAGACTGGTGCTAGGGCTGGGAGTGTCTTGGGGGCAGGCTCTTGTATCATAATCATGGTCCATATCCAGGTCCATGCTCATGGTGTAGTCCCTCAGGGATGAATCTTCATCCAGGGTCTCTTGAATGTCCTCTGTCTTCACATGGATCCCAGTATCAACCTCTGTAGTGTCTGGAGTTACAGCCCCCTTTGATTCCGACACTGAGTCGAAATCGCCATTGTCTGTCCTCATTCTGGAAGCCAGAGCTCCTCTGTCCTGGGAGTGCAGAAAGAACCCATTGTTTTCTTGGTCATCGTGAAAGTTGTTCTGTGATTTATCAGAATTGTGGATGATTTTCAGAGCCTCTTCAATGCTAGGAGTGGCTACGAGTTCTCCATGCTCATCCAGGGCCTGTCCGTTAGGGACATCCCGTTGGTTTCTGGGATGGGGTGCTGTTGGTTGCGTCTCGGAGTGTGGTTTCCCCAGATACCCCTCTTCCTCATCAATGCCCTCTGCCTTGCTCAGCCCATTCACAGGCTGGAATGACAGGTTTCTTTTCAAACTCCTGGACATATAATTGACCTTGAAGCTCAACCCGTCTGTACTAATGGACCTGTTCATCCCTGGATCAGGGGGTGTGGATGCTTGAATCGCATTCTCTTTATCTAGAGGGATGTCAAAAGATACTGCTTGCGCAGACGATCTGTACAAGAGAATGATAGAATTCCCATTATATCATGAGGGACAGCCTGATGTTTTTATCTTTTAACAACACTACCATCTTTGTTCATTTAAGTCTAACTGATTGTGTTATCTAAGTCAGAGCAAGATGCTGTTTGAAGAATTACCTTTTCTCTTTGGGCCATGTTCCCACAGAGCAATCTGCAAGAGACATCGAGGCTGATCGTGCGATTATACCTATAGAACGAAAGAGATCTTTGGCACACAAACGGGGCCAGGATCTATGAGGATCATTTCAATGACAAAAAAAAAAAAAAAAACACAATAAAAATGAATATACCTGATGCTGATGACTGAGGTTGTGGTTTCAGTGGCAAACTTGAAGAAAGACAAACAGAGCACATACAAAAATGTTACCAATCTGGGAAAACAAGAAGGGAAACAATTAAAGAAATAACATGTTATATGCTACAATTGAGCCACGTTATAGCCAGATGTTCTATGGCTGTCTGAGTGCAAATGCTCTTTGACAGCAAATACAATTACATAATTAGGCAATGACACTTTAATCTCTCCCCCCCCCAATTTGTAAATTGTTGTGTATTAAACTTTAGAAAGATTACTTAGATAGTAAGGATAAATACAAGACAATATAAAGAAATTGCCTTTCACGGTGAACGGCACATTTCATATTTCAGGAAAGGAGAATGAGATGAAGGGAAGAGAACCTGGGTCTATCTGACGGGGGAGGTTTCTCCATGAAGCTTCTCCTGGTCACATTGGAGATGGTTACAGAAGGCATGCTTTTCAACACAGGGCTCGGTTCTGGGCCTGGAACCAAGCAGGTGCACAGGTACAGTTGATTCTTTCAGACCTGCAGGTGTCTGTATGTTCAGCTTCCAATTGCATGACAGGGGGCAGCATTGTAGACATTATTATTTTCTTTTTGTACCTTCAGGATCTAAAACTCGGGGTCGCACAAACGGGGGCTTGACGACCTCAAACCACCAGAACAGCTCGGCCATAAATACAAGGAAGTTATTCTGTAAGAGATCCAGACAGAGAACATTAGAATACAGGTGTGAAACAGTTACAGGTAACTATGAAATCACTAACAATGGGGAACAATACACTCTTCCATTAGCGGATAATCAATCACTCTCCGCCACAAAATGCCTGTAATAAATGGACAATTTATGTTTCTGTAAATTAAAAGAAAACAACTGCCTTGAAGTTTAAGCTCATGGTCACTAATCCCCCCGATACAATGTGGTGGTATATTGCCAAAAGTAAATCATGTTTTCACATAACGTACAATCTTTACCCCATCCATCCATCCATTATCCAAACCGCTTATCCGTACTGGGTCGCGGGGCAATCTTTACCCCATAACAGAAAAACTGTTTTATCAGAAAAACTGATAAAACCGTCTTCACAGGAGGCAAAATGCAAAAATATCACTTTATGCATTAACTAGACCAGCGCAGATTTCTTTTTTTTTTATTTGTTTCCTGCTACAGAAACGCAATACAAGATAAACATCAGCAGCTGATTGACAGTACAGGCCATGGTTAGACCTGAAAAACAAGGTAAAGTTCCTAAAAGGGAATTAAATGATTAGGACACGGAAGTTGTGTCACTGCACACTGGTACTAGTGTATGAGTAAGTATGTCACAAAGGGCTGTAACAGTCTCAGAGGTTGTATAAAGACAGTTATTTCCATTTATTAAAGTGAGTCATTTGGGGTCTGACCTACTGTGACAAACAGTGGTGTGATGGTAGGAGACCGGTGAACTAAACACCCATATTCAGTATGATAATTTTGGTAGAGGTCACCAGCGCCTCTTAGAGGCATTTCATACAAAAAAAAAGATTAAAAAAGTTGCGGTTTATATTAAATTGCTGCTACCTGATATGTACGATTAGTGTCAAACTAAAATATAAGCAGCGGCAGTGTAATACTAATAACTAGATGTGTGAAGCTCAAGTGGAGTTGTGGCTGACAATGAGCTGCACAGCCTATTGCTAGTGGCAGTTCCACAGCGATTGAGAAATAGCTGCTGCAGAGAAAGGCACTATATAAATATATAAAACTTATTATTACTCTTCTTCTTCTTATTATTATTATTATTATTACTATTATTATTATTACTCTTATTATTATTATTATTACTCTTATTATTATTATTATTATTACTCTTGTTATGATTATTATTATTATTATTATTACTATTATTATAACAGAGAGGGGGGAAAAAACAAGGTAACCTGGTTTGACCCCAAGTATTTAAAATGCTCCCCCTTTTAGTATAATGTAATTTCCTCGCCGTGTAAGCGTGACGGGTACAGGCATGAATAATCCTTGCATGTCGTGGCAGCGCGTCGATGGAGATGATGCATTTGGATTGCAGACGTGCGTCATTTTGCGTCTGCTGCAGCCACTGCATCATCCAGTGCAATGCGCTCTGAAGCTGAAAACAGATATATAATCTACCCTCAGCCTTAGTTGCACAAAAACATCCTCCAGTTGTGAGAAAAGGGCCTTTTCAATAAATAAAAAGACAACTATAACTTTGACTGGATGGAGCTGCAGCTCAGTCTCCTGTGGGCGACGCTGCAATGAGTCCCAACTGGACCCCACCAGTCACGACCGGGGGGGAGGGGAGGAGAGTGAGGTGCTATTCATGGGGTGCTGGGCGCAGGAGTCATCTGAGCGATGTTGCAGCACATCTGCCAAGTAAGCATATGGCCACGCCCCCGTGCAGGTATGCTGCATTTATTGCCCGACATGCTCCCCACAGCTGCGCTTTACGTTGCAGAACCATAGCGACAATCCTCAAGGTCAGGCCGTCTAGGGGATCCTTCTGAATACGCGGCCAAAAAAACAGCCCATAATAATCGTTATTTTCCTGTCGTCTAGATCTGCTGATCTGCTCTGCTTTGAAATGCAAAGCGCAGTAAAACACAAAGAGAACATTTTAAAACCTTTTAAACCAATCTGGATACGTAGGTCGACGCTTGCTGGTGGTGGCCCTGGTTCTTCATGCTTCCACTCTGGGGGTTCGAATCTGCACTGCGCATGTGCAGCTTGCGTTGTCTCCCTATATCATGCGGAGTTTCTTCAGGAACTCCAGCCCTCTTCCCCCCAAAGACATGCAGTTAAGCTAAATGGCATCTCTAAATTGCCTATAGTGTGCACATATATGTGCCCCCCAGGTCATGTGCTCAATGCCACCTGGGTCCTCAAGACCCATACCAGGATAAGTGGTTAGGAGGAGAATGGATGTTTGGTGAATGTTTGCTGAGAGGTATAAGTACAAATATCTTTCACATATATAGACCTCAATTAATTACCATCTGTGAAAAAGCCATATGCACAGAATAGCTTTTAGGGGACAAATAGTGACACGTTCATCATTGAAAAATAAACATCAGCTGGGAACATTACTTTGGAAATGTAATTCATTACAATTACAAGTTACTCTATTTAAAATGTAATAGTAGTGTCCATCCATCCATTGTCCAAACCGCTTATCCTTACTGGGTCGTGGGGGGTCCGGAGCCTATCCCGGAAGCAACGGGCACGAGGCAGGGAACAACCCTGGATGGGGGGCCAGCCCATCGCAGTAATAGTAGTGTAACTATTTCAATTACTATATGAAAGGAATGTAACTAAATACATTTGATTACTTTTCTAAATAATGAATGAATATTCAACTGTTAACCATTTTTAAATTTTGTCACCTGGCGGTTTACCTTAAAACAGTACTAAACACTGACTACTGTCAAACTCCTTTCAATACATGAATTAACATGATTATAATTGATCGATTTAATAAAGACACCAAACATACCATATAGGCCTAATAATGATTTTAAACGATGGCTTAAGAATCGATCCTCGCTTCATACTCATTGAAAACCCAGATTCCCTCAGTGTAACAAGTCATAACATTAATGTTACATAAAATATACCTAAAATGTAAAAAAACAAATGTTAAAACTCCTACAGTTATTAAATTTTAATGAATGTTCATAATATAAAATTTTTGGAGTCAAAATAAGATAAACTACGAGTGATTTAACCA
The DNA here is from genome assembly GCA_019775955.2 of Pollimyrus isidori. NCBI lineage: Eukaryota > Metazoa > Chordata > Actinopteri > Osteoglossiformes > Mormyridae > Pollimyrus > Pollimyrus isidori. The sequence goes on from JABFDZ020000037.1 coordinate 15,480,354, forward strand.
CTCCGTGATGCTTCAGGATTACATTATGATACAAACATTTTATATACTTGTGAAAATAAATAGTTCCATTTTACTTCTGATCTGAACAGTTCTTGCATCATACAGGCTACGAAATTTCAGATGATTGTATGATCACTAACTCTGTTTAAATCAATTTTTCAATCACAAGTCACGGAGTAGCCTAAAACAGTGTCTCCGCAGCACTGTAAAATAAAATGGGTTAGCAGAGTGATAATGCTGCTTCGCCCAGGGGTTGGCTAGTTAGTGAATTTGAAAAACTCAATACGACATAGCATGCCCGGAGTGCTAATATCAGACCCAACATAAATTACCAATAACCTTAGCATACTGAAGGACATCACATTTTCTGTCAACAGGATCTGCCAGTGTGGCTTTAAAGCGTGGTACTCACTTCGAGATTCATTGTGGTGTTTACGCATGCTGTCAGTGTTCACGCTTGCTGTTAGTGTTTATGCATGCTGTCAGTGTTTACATTTTGTTTTGTTGTCCTATGCGCTGTATCTTATGATTGAGTTGGTGTTGTCGTCATACAGTTATCAATACTGTTATTAAAGATATTAACAAGGTTTTGCATACAATCTTATGATCTAACTAAATATTTCCATAAGTAACTGTAATTTAATTACGCTTTTTCCACTAGTAACTGTAACAGATTATAATTACATTTTTTTTGCAATTAAATTATGTAACGCCGTTACATGGAACTCGTTACTCCCCAACACTGACAATCAGGAATGGGAACCTAGGCTGCTTAGGGAATACATGCATGAACTATTATTATAATCAATGGCACTGGATTTTCATAAATTTTGCTTTAGAACGGTATTGTACATTTCACTGTCCTCATTGGTGGTGTATCTAGCTAGTGGTCGCAATCGGGGTTTAATACCCTTACAAAGACGTACTGCTGTAATATCAGGGATTTAATTAAGACTGGGCAAAGGTTACGGGACTAATACTCATAATCGCACAGCAGCAGTCCTGCAGTTGTGCGCCAAGACATTCTATGTACTACAGGCCTGGTGTTTGTTGAAGAGTCAGTTATAGGACAGACATAGAGGCATGTGCCACTTCCAAAGCAGGCAGCTGGTCAACGAGACACAATAGAACTAATTCAACGCCCCGGCAGCTCTTCAAATGCTTTCACGCCCAAGCTGAAAATTCCTCAGTGACCCGACCAATGGAAGCCCATCTTCCAGGTAACTCGGTGATGTCATAATCATAGCGTGAGGCTGTATAAAATTACGCGCCTCTGCTGCCTCATCTCTAGGCGAACTTGCTTGAAATACTTAAAAATGCTGGAACAGATTCATGTGAATTTACTTTCCACTATATTTGTACGCAGAACAAGTTAAGCTGAGAATATTCAATCAAAATTTCCTCTCACATTAATGAAGGAAACTAGCCTGTTCGTGTTAACATGTGACACAGATGATTATCTCCGGGGACAACCTCAACCATATATAGTAATGATTTTTAAATGATTTTTCAAATTGCTAAATGATATCACATAACTACACCTACTTACAGAACTGCAGCTTGAAGGTTTTCACCACAATTTCTGGTATTACAAATTTAAATTAATAAGATTAAATATTAGGTGGATAATATAGCAAGTTACTTTAGATAAAAGCTTTGCTGATGTGAACAATTAATTACGACAAACATCCTCTTGATTCCTCCCCCACAAGTACAGGCCGTCGTCGACTTACGATCATGATTGGTTACGACTGACTGGTCGTAACACGATTTGGTCGTAAGTCGCATATGTATAGCCTACTGTACAGTAATGTATTGTTATAAAAATCTTTAAGCCATACCTTATCATAATTTTCTTTGTTCATTATGTATTGTTATACATCATACTTTTCTCTGTTCATTATTGTTATACATCTTGATTTTCTTGGTTCATTATAGTTATACTGTTACTGGGATAACAGTTAGCGGCTTAGCGCACGCGGGAATGGTAGTGCTACCAGGAACTGGTGCGCAAACTGTCGTACACCCAGCTGGGCAACATTTGCGCTGCCAGACATACGAGCTGCAATCATGGTCGTAAAGTCGTTTGGTCGTAAATTGGATAGGTCGTAAGTCGACGAGGACCTGTATATAAAAATCTGTATCTGCATCCACAGAAGTCTAACCTGTGTAGTGATATGACACAAAATTAACTGTAAAATACTAAAAATACATCAGATTGATCCATGATTTTAATCATGGAGTGTTGAACATAGGGACTACCCCAACAGGAGTGAGCTTTGCGTAAGGCCGCGTGTGGAAGCTCTTAGCCTGGATGAAGCTGATCGCCAACCACTGTGATGCAGCTCAAGATGACAGCAGGCTGTTAGGAAAAGGCTTGGCTGGGGGTCAAACTGCAAACCTTAAGCACGAGTAATCACAGTAGTATCCTTAATAACAGTAAACGGATAATGGTCACAACTATACTAACAGAAATCCTTTTCAATCAGACGGACGGTCTCTGCATGTTCCAGGATTAAGAGGATCAGTTTTAAGTCCTTCAACCAGCTCTGAGACGGCACCTTAGTTCATTCTGGTAAGGAAATGACTGGTATGTTCAACAACAATTCAAGCATGCAAGGATTAATAAGATAAAAACTTAATTTCTGCATTTTCTGATCATGCCAAATTAATAATGAACAAATATACATATTTTGAGACATTAACATCACTAATTCAAGATTTCCACCTTTTGCAGAAATAATGCTAACGCATGCTAATACCTCCATTTAATCCAGCATTAAATAACTACGTAGCACTGCTAGCTTCTGGCTAGTTTGGAGGTGGCCAGGTGGCGACACTCTGTCTGCCCCACGTCAAACATCAATACCCCCCTGTCTCCGACTTACTGCTAAAGGCTACATGCCGTTCGTTCAGTCACAGAAATGGCTAGCTGCCCCCCCAGCAGTCATGGGAGCGCCGTCTGAGGAGCGAGTGTCACCCACACGAGATTCAGAGCAGAGCGTTTGCATATTGTGGTTATTATTTTATCAAAAATGACATGCACTTGAGAAAGCAGGAGCAGCCAGTTCCTGGGGTGATTGGCGGGTTAAGGACCTTAAGGACCCAAAGGTGACGTCACTCTGAAATTCAAACCAATTAATCAGGATGCTGTGCCTATAACTCACTGAGATACACACTCGATAACCCTAGCCCCAAAAAAGTAGCAAGTGTTACCGAATGAGCCTTTTCTTACAGCCAATGCTTAAGTGTGTAATTCAATCAAGATATACTTTCTACACATCAAGAGGAACTACGACATTCCTCTTCAAGAAGAAAGGAAATTGACACCATTATTATTATTGTAAGCCTCAAGCACTTCAGGGTCATGACAAACAAGATGCTGCACCACACTGAATCTTTGTGGTTCTCATAGAAAGAGAAAACACTATGTAACCACCTCAGAGTTTCCTTCTGCCACAAACAATCCAAAAGAGTCCCGGTTAAGCTCCAGCCTGACTAATTTTAGGCACGTAACTATTACCCTGTCCACCGCTTCTCTCACCAAATGTCTGCGGACCAAACTGCAAACACGTGAAACGGCCAAAAGCAGTTAACGTACCCGGCAAAGTCGTTACAGCTCCTGACAACAAAGCCCATGAGGGGCCTTCCAGCAAGCGGAATGGGTGCTCTCACTCTGACAGCCTTCGAGCTCGGCATGACTCAAGGCTGAGTACCGGGGTGAGGAAAAAAAAACTGGATCTGATCATGTGCCCCTTCCCCCGCAAAAGCCGCTCCCTGCCTCAATTCCCCTGGTGTCCTCACGCCGTGACTCATGTCTTCCACCGGGGGTCGTTAAATATGTTTGGCACATGGGGAAACATGCGGACAGTGCGTGATTAGCCCTTACCTTAATAGAGGAGGCAGCGTGCAGCATATCTTCCAGGGTAAAGTGGCAGCACCGGTTCAGATACTCTTGGCAGAAGTCCTGAATGAGCTGCAGGTTACACAGGCTGTCTGATAATGACATGGTCTTCTTCAGGCATATATCTGCGAGGGAGGGACAGAAAGCCAGGCTGTACCATCAGCAGACCCTGTCTCGGCTGATAAATCCAATCGCTCCGGCCGCACAGAGAAACTCTGTCTATCTTAGAACAACAGCCGTATTTGAGGCGCCGAGAAGCCGCCAATCACACCCTCCCCACCGTGAGTGGCCATGGCTTCCTGTCAGCATCTGAACGGCGGGAAACCCATTCTATTTTCCATTTAATCTCTTTTCATTTAATGTACTTATCCTTCAAAATAGCCGGGCTCCGTGGGGATCTTATCAAGCATGATTGTTTTCAAGATTTGCCTGATTTCATTTAGAATGAGCCAATCACTCGGTTATAAAGCTTCACCCACCCCCACTCATCTCCCCACCAACTGGAATCTACATGGAAAAAAAGGCCGGTTTTGATTCGGCACCGGCACCGATGGTCTACTGGTGTGAGGACCTTCTCGATTTAGCGCAGCTCGCGAGGGAATCGTAATGGTACTGTGGGTGTTGGGGCGTGAAAGAGACACAAAAAGGAGATGACCTAGAAAAGGTGGGAGATGGTGAGCAGCTGCTGGGTGTGTGTGTGTGTGTGTGTGTGTGTGTGTGTGTGTGTGTGTGTGTGTGGGGGGGGGCTGGACCCCAACCCTGGGACACGCACCTTCCAGCTTGACTATGTCGGGGCAGTAGAAGTGCAGCAGGGCGGCCAAGGCGCAGCCATCGGCACAGTCCTTCAGCAGGTTGTCCACAGCTGGGATCCAAGGAGCCTGCTTAGGCAGGGCCTGCTCCTTCCTGTACCGGGCCTGTCACATGACAGGAAGTGCAATCCGGTTAGATACGCTCTGCGTAAACAGAACGCACAGACCCAGTGCTACAAATAGCTCCGCTGAGAGTGTATTTTTATTTAAATCAGGGCGCTGGAATTTTATGAGACAAGATCACAGAATGAGAGAATACTTGTTTCTGAATGCAGATCTATGATTAATAATCCAGATAAATGCACTAAACTGTCTCCGCTACATCTGCAATTTTCGTTTTCCTTGGTTTAAATTAAGGCAAATGACCCAGTTTTCTTATGGAAAAAAAACCCCCTTAGATCAGGCCCAATCCTTCCTGTACTAATGCTACAACTAGACCTGCTCTGTGTGGCTCCAGTTACTTCCAGCTGTCCTTTGTCTGGCCATTAAAAACCAGGCCATGTTCTCTTAATAACCTTAATCCTTTTCCTGTAATAATTCAGTGCTGAGCAGTTTTGCCCATATTCTTTTGAATTGTAAAACTATACAATGTAACATTGCTAATGACGGAACATGGACCGAGATATTATCAATGGGTTTATCATCTGATTACAAGCATTTTACAACATTTCCCAAAAAATACATACATATACAGACCTTTACATATATTCATGAACATTTTAAGAATTTGGTCCTGTACTACGAGCTCAGCAACAATGCCTCTCTGTTCACCACGGCTTATTCATACAAATGGATGGATTAATGAGGCCTTCATTACTTTTCATTTTCTAATGTAGGAGGAAGCTTTAATAATTGAACAAAAAATTAAGCATCAGCAGCACATTTCTAACAAAAGCGTTGATCCAAACAGCTTTTCATAACTGTAGATACAGGGGTTGCAATCGCTGATACTTTGTGGTTTATAAATTGATTCTGTGAAATATTGGGATAATCCACCCACTAATCACATGTTCTGATCTTAGTAATGCTGAGTGCATGGGAGAGGTTCTGCTGCTGCAATGGAAATTCACCTATAAAATATTAGTTGTCTTCACATCTAAGACATTAAGGTGATATGTTGTCATATGTTTAAAGCCAGATCTGCTCTCGTGCAGTACATTATTTAATTAATGTCATACATTTAATATCTTTTTAAGGAAAAGTAGTTGCTGTCCTCAAATGTCCTTCAAATAAAATCAGACACAGGTAAGCACCGTAACTACAGAACAAGACTGTAAGGTGCCGCAAAGACCTCAGAGTTGTGGCTCTCCAAGAACTCGATAACGCAATATCCAGATATTAAAATACATTTTATTACATTACATTATTTTATATTTAGCACGGATATTTATATATCTTTGTACTATTTTACTACAAAATTAATTGATATTGAATAACCTGATGACATAGACCTTATGCTAATTATA
>JABFDZ020000037.1:15499790-15530316 GCA_019775955.2 Pollimyrus isidori
CGTCTATATACACAGAGCCCCCGGAAAGGCAAGGAAATCCAACTCGGACCGTGTACCTAAAAGACACCACTTGTCTAATGCAAGTATGCAGCATCCATACATCCTAAAATCTTTGCCAGCTCACTCCTGCGACCTTGTGGTCGGCTAATCTCTCAATATAGTATCTTTACCCCCAAAACAGCCGTCCAACCAGGGGTAACACAATTCTGCAATGATAATTTACTCCCTATAAACATAATAATGACCCACAGACCACTAATAAAAGTGTAGCCGTAGCAAGAGTTAAATGTGGCATGTCCATTTTAAGCTGCTGGCAAATAATTTAACATTCAATATTCACTAGGCATCTTATTCCAGTATAACCACACACTACACAATTACTTCCTGTGGTACTGAGAACATAACCATCCATTGTTATTACAGTATAAGGCTCAATTCCCAAATGAAAGGTATGTATTAAGCTGTTTAGCAAACTCCAAGAAAACCTCTTCCAGCATTTTTCACTCAGCGTAATTGGTCCAGTAAATCTTAGAGTTATAAGAACAGCTCCCAAAACCATAAACTTCCCTAATGCTGGAATATATGGGTAAAACGCAATCAGCGCTTAGAATTATGGTCAAGCATTTTATTGTTGTGAGAAAAAGGCTTGTAGGATGAAATCCAGATCCCCAAAACAGACTCACTATAGTGCTAGAAATGCAAAATTCAATGTTCAAATGTTTAAAATATTAAAAATTTCACCTTTAATTTCACTGTGTATACTTTGAGGCCCAAGATATGCTGTACAATCTCAAACAAGAATATAATTAAAAGGTCTCCCATTTATCATGAGTTGTTTTGTTGCCGGAACATAAGCCACACACAAGTAAACGCCTGTAGATACTAAATGAAAATATTTTTTATATGGTAACTTGGCTTACATGTAAACGAAAAGCCCTTGTGATGATACCTGCCACAGTGAGAAATTTTCTGCATTAAATTCATCCATAATATATTCCAAAAAGGTCCAGCTCCCAGAGACAGTTAGCACTTGCTTCAAGAACAGTAACATTACTCCAAACTGATCAAGTAATGGTGCTGAACCAGCAGCATGTTTGTCATTCACACAGGAATGCTTCTGTTTAAAAACTTTACTAAGTCTTCCCAACTTCTTGACCAGCGATATGTTCTAGTCTGGATTTACTACTACAGACGCAAGATATTTGCATCCTCAAAAGACAGGGAAACAACATTACAGGCAATGCAGCTGCGCTAAAAAAGCAAAGAGCTGACAAAGAGCAAATAACATCTCAGCAGGCAGCTCGAAGTGACACACCAGGAGGTTGTGGGTTTGCTCCCCACCCTGGTCCTGCCCTCTGCTCCACTCACCAGCAGTATGGGCTTGTGGCGCAGGTCACGCTCGGTGACGAGCCGCTCCTGGTCGGTGACGTAGAGGCCCCGGTGGGCGAGCGCGCGGATGACGGCGTCGTGACCCAGCAATGGCTTGGCGGTGTCGCTCCTCAGGATGAGGCTCCCGGCTCGACAGTACAGCTCCGCTGACAGCAGCAGCTCCACCACTGCTGGCTTCATGTGCTCCTGCTCGTACTGGTCTGTGTAGAAGGGCTCCTTCATGTCGGCTGGGATGCTGTCTGAAAACATATATACATAAAAATACATACATAAGAAATACATACACATATATATGTATTTATCTGTCTGTACAGGGGTTAAGGTTGTCATGTTGGGATTAGAGTTTTCCCCATATAAATGAACGCAGAGACCCCACAAAGATATAATGACAAACCTGTGTGTGTTTGTATGTATATAAATATATATTTATATGAAACCCTTTGTGTCCAGTCCCCCTGTGTCACGCTGTCCCATATTTTGCACTTAAAGTACTGTGAACACCCTCCCCCATCAAAGCTGCTGTGTGTTGCACTGGAGTCCTGGAGGGGGGTGTTATTTCACGCCCCCCTAAGCCTGTACACGGATTTTATGACAGAGCCCACATGGCTTGACTTGACTGGAATATCCACCTGCATAAATGGGTACAGAAGATGGGTACAGCCGTAAGCTGCGCAGACTTGTGAATTATTTCAGCAAAATTGCCTTAGTGAAAGAAATGATTCTTGCACAAAATAACTTCAGAAGGTACCTATAAACTACATTTTACATCCCCTTTGGTAAAAGAGTCAATCTCATTTGAATTGATACTAAGAGGGGATCCCAAATCAACACGGATAAGCAGTGAAATGCAATGAAATGCAGTGGCAAACACATTTAAGGTATTATGCAATACAATTCCAAGTGCAACCAAAAAACACCTGCAATGTCTCGCCTTACTGCTTGGTATTAAAGCTTTGTGATTCACATACCTATATCAGGGGTAGGCAAGCCTGATCCTGGACTGCTGGCATCCAGGAGGCTTTCTATGCTACCAGATCAGGTCTGGTTCATCGGAGACAAGGTAGGATAGGAATACTGCGGGATAACGGCACTCCGGGATCAGCTTACCTACCCCCCGCGCTATAAAGTTTTTAAGTTAAGACGGCCTTCAAGTTTAACTGTCGTAAAACGCAATGGTTTGTTTTTTTACAGCACAGTTTTCTTGCCAAGCTAAGCAGAATATGCCAGAACTGAGCACACAGATGCCTTTCTGGGGGCTCAGGATATTTCAATCTGCTTGTACAGATTTTTATGTTGCTCTATATCAGTTGTTCTAGATGCGACAGGGCAAGTTTGTGACAAGCATCCTGAACCATCCAAACAAGCCAGAAAGAAAACAATTAACGCGAACATCATCTACAGTTAATGACTGTTCATCCTCTTTTTAAAGGTTTAAATTTTTTTATCTCAGATTACTGCAAAGTTCAATTAACACAAAAGTCTGATTAAACCCAACATGTCTTAATTAGCATATACAAAACTGCCATCATATCCACGTGTCGAAAGCGCAAACTGCGCAGCAGTGTTGGACATTAGAGGGAAGATAAAAATACCCTTTGAGACAATGATTTACACCAAAAATATTACCATGATAACAGCTGACCCACCAACATAACCATCCATGGGTGGAAACGTGTTGCCAGGGAAACCGTGAAATCAAGCCCAATCAATTTATCACCAGCAGCCGCGGTTCCAGAATTATCTCTGCCTTCCCTTGCAGTGGGGAGGATGAAGCCTGATCACAGGAGTGGGAGGGGAAGCAACTAGCATCAGTCAATAATTCACAATTCCACTCCTCAATAAAGCCAGTCGGAGAGAGGAGTGAAAATTGATCTTTGGGGAGAAGATGGTGAGTTACTGCACTCTTAATGACTGTTTACCGCGGTTCTGCCTTTCAAAGCTGACACCTCCTCTACCCTGAGATCATAAAATACATATTAGAAAATACAAATCCCTGGCACTGAATTCCTAATATCCCCTTAAGTAATGAAAGTTTGACTGGGGTTTAAGGTGTCATTAAGTAGAAGTCCATTAAATGACAGAAAGAAATATTTTCTGCTGACAAGAGTCTGGTGCTGCCGTTTTTATTGGCATGATGAGCATCTCCCAGGGAGTTACCTTTGAGTTACCTCCATTTCTGCACAATGCTCTTTATTTTTATCCATTTTGCAAAACTGATCTCTAGGGTTCTGCTGCCTTACATTAACTTTTTTCGAAAACTAACAAATGATTCTGTTCATACGCCTGTGTTGTTACTTTCTGCCTTTTTAACATAATTTCAACATTATAGATGTGATGTTCAATGAAATTTTAGTTAGTACCACACATTTTTTACAAACACGGTAGCAGTTACTTTTCCAAAGGGAATCTATAGACTGAAAAATACAAATTGATTAGAAAACCTGATAAAACTTCTCAGATCCTTATAACGAGACTGATCAAGCTGTTTTTCTGTATATAGAATGCAAAAATGACCTCACCCAAGCCAGCAGCCATGACCCATCTCCAACATCAATTTACAGTTTACTTTCAGGACTAAATGAATGTGCTCTGGCGGTCGCAGCATTGCTGACTCAGGGCTGCGATGCATCACCATCTCCTTCCGTTATCGCATTTATCTTGGTGATGCTTGCAGCTTATGTGCTAGACAGACATAGATTATGATATGCATGCTTAAATCCTCCAGTCCCTTCTTGCTTTGGTCACACTGTATTTCTTAAGTGACAGCACAGGCAAAGAAAGACCTAGTGACAGCCTTGCTACACCGCATTCTCTATTGACACAGACAGCGACAGCAGATTTAAATCCAACTTCCAGTATACGGTGCCTCCTGTATTCCTAGACATCCGGCAATATTGCTGTAGCACACACAGAACAAGGGATGATGAAAACAAACGGCAGGTGTTTCTGTTCACGCTCAACACATTATAAACATCCCAAAAATCTGTTTTTTTTTCTCCCCCGGTCATAGAAAACTTAAAACGGTGAATATGTCATTAGAACATGACAGAAGGCATCTTAAGATAGCAGCGAGGGAATCGGAACAGATGACCAGGCGCAGATATAAGGGGTGTAATGATTCTCCACATCCATAGTTCAGTTCAGACCTCTATTTTTGAGCCACGGTTTGGTTAATGAGAGCTCAACAGGATGCATCTGCAGTGATGGCAGTGGGTTGGAGTTGAGGATTGGCGGGGGGGGGGTGGGGTCACGATTCCGGAAGACACAACCACGGCACAAAACAGTGAGCGTTTGTATGAAAGGTTTTGGTCTTGGTTTCAGAACCAATACACTACTAGTTCATACTCCCCATTTAATAGTAGCCACTCCTGTATATAGTACTCAATGCATATAACACAAGCAGGAGCTCGGCGAGTATTTACCAGGGCAGATAAGGTACCCAACTCCATCACTGCCTCAGCCAGGGGAGTTTGAGGAAAAATATTGGGTCTAGCTGGGGTTTAGGCCTGAATTACCAGACCTCAAAACTGTGAATTATAGGTATCACACACCTGGGACTGTCTGAAGGGAAATTCCATGTTTTCTTTACACAAACACTGGATTTATACTGAAAGATTTTTTTGTGGCTAGCCTCCAGACCCCCAACAACTTTGAGGAGGAGAAGCAGTTACAGGATGGATGGCTTTTTTGTGGCTTAACAGGATAAAGCACATTTTAGATGCCAGGCATATAACTTACATGCTAATAAATAATCTGTCCTTGAATAACTAACAAAAGAAATGATTTGTTCAGCATTGGCCTTACAACACACCTTATGGGCTTTAAATCTGTTACACGCAACGTAAAATTAATAGAAGAGACAGAGTGAAGAGGCTTCGACCTCTAAAGACAGACGTACAATTATCCGATGAAGACGCAAGACACTGTAACAGAAACAAAGATGAAACATAAACACGCAGAGGTATGTTTCTAACGCTTTATACTCTGGATGAGCTTCCCCCACCTCTGAAAATCAACATACATCAAGGCAAAAAAAAATATACTCTGAAGACAGAGAAGCCACAAAGTTAATCAAAAGCTCCTTTGTCGAAGATCTCTCCTATTGTCTGTCGTCATTGGGGAAGCCATCAGGAAGCGGCGTCCACAGGAAAGCACAACTGAATGGAAAGATTGCTACAAAAATATCCCATTGATGCCTCATAAATTACACAGAGAGCTTGATTCATTTTGCATGCTCGGCTCAGCAAACTCCAAACATTTCTCCATGAAAGCAAAAGCTTTTGTAGTTTGTTCTAGATAAGCCCTTCACAGACTATATTAAAAGGTTCACTGCAGGCGCATAAAAGAGGCTTTGGAGTTCTGAAACGTAATGGTCTATACTTAAATGCATAAGACGAAGAGGCAGGTTTCCCAAACGTCTTGATGTAGCATGGCAACATGCATCACAGAAGTAAATAGCACATAATATCCAGCTACTCTCCAAAGCATGTGTCTCTTCACACAACACAAAACCGTCCTTCCTCAATCCAAGGCCCATCTAACAGGGCAGACATCTGGATCTCTTTACTCCAGACTGCACAGATGAAAGACAGAAAGTGAAGTGGGGGGGAAAAAGTTACTTTAATGATATTTTTTACCACAACTGTCATTATGAAGTTTTGCCCTCTTCTTCAAAGAAATTGCAGAGAAAAAATAAACTCTAAGGAGAACAGTTAAGGGGGAGAGACGCTGCCTTTGACATTTTATCGTAATGGTGGGGAACCGTTTTTTTATTTCACCACTACGGCAAAGCGGATGGAGGATTGTTGCATTTGTTGTTAATCTCGTGTGAGTGAGAGTGAGAGAGAAGTGGCACCGTGGAAAGACAGAGTGGATGGAGGTAACAAGCTTTCAATACAATAGTTTTATTTTTACCTGCAGGCTGTAGCAATTCTTGCTGCAAAGCAACAAGACAATAAGATCAATGTTCAACTGTAGCCCAACTACATATAAGCCAAAAACAGCCATTTTAATGCCGTTCCGGTAGTAACCCATTTTCAAAGGGATGAATCTTCCTGAATCAAAAAAAATATATAGATTCAGCATGCATTATTGTATGTGTTCATAGTGGTTACCAGTAAAACAAAAGGTGTTCTTTAGCTACACACTAAATATATTTATCTAGCCTATCAACTGATGTGTATCATTGAGTATTTCAAACCATCATAAATCAAGTGCTCAATATGCTTTAATCACATCCAAGTAATGGGTACTTTATTACTATCCTGCTACATAGCTATAGCAGATTTGCAGCCTGAATAGCTAATTCTAGACAATAAAAACGAGCATTATTAGAGACGGTTATTTATTGCTTAGATAGCATAGAACGATCACACCCTTCCAGGTGAAAAAAAGACACGTCCCTGTCCGTTACGGGTGGGAGGACAAGACCTGATTGACTGTCCCCATTGAAAGCCTTAGCGCACCTCAGATTAAGCAATCGTACAATTATTACAGAAATGTATAAAATAAAGGAAGGAACGAATGAACAAAAAGATAAGATGTTACAAACCGGTAAGCATTTCAGGTTTCACTGTAGTGATATACTGACCTTTGACAACTTTAAATAAGATTCTTTTTTCAGTGTCTTTTCACGCCAAACTCAAACCAACAAGTTTTGGTAAACATAATCGAGATGTTACAGTCAGTTATTTAAAAACATAATCCCATATATAGATGATGTCAAAATAAAACAAGAAAAGACGCCACCTACCTGCCCCATATGCTTTTGCCACCAGCCATGTCAGACTACAGCAGATCTTAGCCCTGCCAAAGTCATAATGGTCAAATGGCTTTACCGCCGGAACAATAAATGTCTTTTTTGTTTCCTTGGATTCTGATGCATCACCCATAATAGCATATATATTTATAAAATAAATATTTGCTCAAGTCTTCCGAAATCGGCGGCTTGACAGTCAAGGAATGAAAACCGATGACATCCCACCAAAGGAATTTAGTGGAATAAATTTGCTTGTTTGTGCTTCTTGTAAATTAAGAATTTGCTCGTCTTTGCCGACTGGTACCTAATATAGATTATTATGCAACGTTTCTGCGAACTATCATACGCATTTGGTTTTGATCTAAATCCGGATAGGAAAAGAAAGTCAACTGCGCTATGCCCGCTTGAAATTTTCATCCATTCTCTGGCATTGCCGTCAAATGCCGAAAAGACTAGGGCGATTGCAGGTCTACCAAAAAAACGCGCATCTCAGCTTCCCACAAAACAGCAAACGCGTCTCCATGATCTGCGCCCTTTAATCCGAAATCGATTCACTGATGGTTCTTAATCCCATATTTGATAATTTCCTTTTACGGTTTCCCAGCACACATTCAATCTCTGCTGGCTGCGGGTTTTCCTGCCGCACTAATAGAAAGCCTGAGTTTTGCGCATGCGCAATCCCCCCAAAAAGCCAAGTAATACTCAAAGCGTTTATTTGGCCAGTAGCGAAACCAGATAATGAATTTAAAATATGGGAATTTTATTTCCATTGCTTGTATTTGTCTTTATATCCTCTGACCAATTTCAGTTTAATATATTTTAGCTCAATTTTTTTCCAATCATTAAAATAATGATTTATTACATGTTACAGAATAAGACTACGAATTATTCCTCATGTGAATTAAAGATGTTCCCATTAAATCACTCCACATAAAATATTAGGATTTCTTTAATAAAAATATAATTTCGTATATAATATTAATATATATATATATATCCAAGTAGTTTCTCCCCTGAAAGCGCTTAAATAACTGAAAATATACAAAGTACATCTGCGTTTGTTTTAACTAAATAAAAAAAATGCTAAAATATAATTCAAGCAACCTTTTATACATCTACATCCGTTCTGAATGTTCCTAAACTCCAATACCCACAATGCCAGTTATCATTACATCATCATTAGACGACAGCTAAACACACCGTACAATTCGACGATAGAGATGTGTGCTGAAATTTTGGTTGAATATTGTTTTGTGTCCAGTTATAACATAGCATTTGAAATCGTGCATTTCATTTTTTCTTGCAAATCAGGTAGTCGCTGAACATATCAAAATTATCGGATTTTCAGCAACAGGTGAGATAATATATATTGTAATATATATTGTTGACATCACAATTGAATATACTTTATATAATATATTTGTATTACAGAAATACTTTGCGTAAAATATCATTGCACATTGATACATGTTTGTAAGGCGTTTTGTGAAGGCAAAGGGACTATTCTACATTTCATGAAATATTCTTTCGTTTCCCTTGATTTCAGAGCCAACATGTTTATGCCAAGATCACTTAAAGTGAAAAGACCATCTGACAGCCCAGGTCAAGTCACAAAGAAATGTAAGGTGATCCCAGAGCGAATAAATGATGAGGTCTTGGAAAATAAATCCCCCCCGAAATCACCTGAAGAGCTTTGCACCTTACAGTCGCCGAAGCATCGGTCCGAGGATCTTAACGATAAAAAACAAGATCTCTCGCAAGGAGAGCACAGCACAAAGAGTGGCGACGGGGACCAGGAAGAGGATGAACCAGTGAAATCTTTCAAAAAGAGCCAGCGTTGGCCCGAACCGGGGGAGCCCGTGTGCATCATGTGCGGTCGATATGGAGAGTACATCTGCGACAAGACCGATAATGATGTGTGTAGTCTTGAGTGCAAGGCCAGTCACTTGGCCCGCATGGGTTTGGGACCAAACGGAACTCCTGATGTAATTGAAAGGGAAAAGACTTTTCCTTTAATGTCCATTGATGACTCTCCCATCTTTGGGAATGCTGCAGACCAGCAGCAGGGCTATTTCTATAGAGAGGACCCTTTCATTTCCAGTCTGACAGACGAGCAGGTGCTTAGAGTGAAGCGGGATTTGGGTATTGTAACAGAGGGCCAGCTTGTCTGCCGGCCCATTATTGAGTTTGAGCACTGCGGTTTCCCGTCGACCCTCTGCGCCAATCTGAAAAGGGCAGGCTACGAAGCACCTACTCCCGTTCAGATGCAAATGGTCCCGGTGGCACTCCTGGGCAGCGACGCTATTGCCAGCGCCGACACGGGCTCTGGGAAAACTGCCGCCTTCCTGCTGCCTATGGTAGCTCGCACCTTGCAGGTAAAGCGGGTTTCCTTGGCGAAACTAGGAGGGCTGAGACACCTGGTTACCCAGATTTCATGGGACTGCCTTTGTATCAGGTGTTTAGACATGTGGAATAAGTCTCTGTTAGCATTTGTACCTCTTTAATGTTACATGCTCTTCTACCAATATCAGGCGCAAGCTCTTCATCAGTAACCGTCTCATCATGTAAACATTTTAAATGTAGTAATAAGTTTAGCGTCACTTTAGTCACCGGTTTGAAACATTCTTAAGTACAGGTACATAATCAGGACAAATGTACTGGTTTTTATAGGGATATTCAGATATGCTATGGATAGGGATTTACACCTGTATGTTCTCCTTTGTGATTGTAACTGAGGAACATCATGGTTTCACGCCTGGTACCTTGTGTTTTTCCACAGAACCCAGTGGGTACCACGTATGGTCCGATGGGCCTCGTTCTGACTCCAACCCGAGAGCTGGCGATCCAGATCGAGCGGCAGGCAAAGGAGCTGGTAATGGGGCTGCCCCAGATGAGGACAGCCCTGTTGGTGGGCGGCATGCCCCTGCCCCCCCAGCTCCATCGGCTGAAGCAGAACATTAAGGTATGATGGCCAGCGGGACCCTGAATGTGCAGAGCTAGGAGCCCAAGTGGGACGAGGCCTGGATGGGATGCCAGCACATTTTTATAAAAATACAATTACTTGACATTTCATAGCAAGGCGACACTACTTGATTGTCTTTGATTGGATGTATTTCCAGTTTTCCCAGTAATGCTGTTTCGGGAGTTTTCTTATTTTGGGTTATATCTGGAAAGATACTTTAGATTAGTGAACAGAGCCTTGTGAAAAACTTGCTTATGAAAATTGTGTTAAAGTAAATTTGATTGGTTCCTGTCCCTCATTAAGGAGCAGGGTTTTATTACTGATTTACTATAGATGACGATGAAAGCTGTTTACTTAGTAATGGAGACCAAATGGACATTTATGCAGTAGGACTGACCATATACTGTAAAACAGCAGGCTTGCATATAGTTACAGCTTCCCCCCTCCCTCTTCCACTCAAGCTGATAATAGCAACCCCTGGGCGGCTGCTGGAGATCCTGAAACAGGGGGCTGTCCAGCTGGCCGGCGTGAGGATGGTGGTGATAGACGAGGTGAGCTGCTTCCAGGTTCTGTGCGTGTTCTCTGCCCCGTGAGGAGCATGTAGGACAAATGCCTTTGCCGTTGGTGCACTGTTCCCTGCAGGCCGACACCATGCTGAAGATGGGCTTCCAGCAGCAAGTCCTCGACGTCCTGGAGAGGGTTCCAGAGGAGCGTCAGACTCTCTTTGTGTCCGCCACCATCCCGCCGGACACGGAGCAGCTGGCTGCTCGGCTGACCCACGAAGCTGTGCGAATCACCGTCGGCGAGCGGAACCAGCCCTGCGCCGACGTGCGCCAGATCGTCCTTTGGGTGGAGGAACCCTCAAAGAAAAAGAAGCTTTTTGAAATTTTAAACGTAAATATTTGTATCTTGCTAATACTGTTAGCCATATGCTATGCTGAATAACACTGGAACAGTAACATAAGAAAAACAAGAACATTTTCATTCTTTAGGCAGCTTGTCATTTATATCAGGTGTTTTTTAACCTCTGATACATGCTCTGATATTTAAGGAACCGTGTCAGGAAAATGTGCTATTTACATTTTTTATATTAGCACTATTTTTAACATAAGGGTTCTTATGGCAGATGGCCTATTTAGAATGTAAAATGAAAAATATAGCTTTTTGGCTTTTATATTTAAAGGTAATATTTAGCTGCCAGTGACAGGTTTTTAGGAGTGGTGAATTTTTAGGTGCTTCTACAGGGATGGTCATTTCTTCCTGATCTATTCTTTTTTTGTAGTTCAGAATTAGCCTTTAATTGTAGCTTCTTACCTACGATTATCTTCCATCACTGGTTACCCACTACACGGTCATGATATTTACAATGTCTGTAAAATTAGTCAGATATTTCAATTCAGTTTAATTCGCCTTCATTTTACACAGCGCCTTTCACAATCGAGTCGCCTGAAGGTGTTATTTAAATGGGATTATTTTTTTCTACCACTCCTACTCGTGATGGATAGATGTTTTTCCCCACACTGAAGTTGCTGAGCCTCTGATCAGAAGGCTGCCTGTATGGGCCCCAGCCTCGACAGAATAGCCGCATGTCTGTGACCCCTTGAGCAAGGCCCTTAACCCCCAGCTCCAGAGCTGTTGTGACTGCTAAGCTTGTAGAGAAAGATGGAATAGGCAAAAAGAGAATTTTCCCATGGGGATATATATATGTATATATGAGAGAACACAGTGTCTATAGACATTTCTAGCAGGATTAGATTTTTTTGGGAGCTCTTTCTGTACAGGCAATGGGGGGAACAAGAATGCCTGAGAAAGGCCACATCACACGTCACCTGGCACGAGTGCCATGAATGAGAGACACTGGAGCCCTTTAACTCTTCACAATATCAGTTCCTGCTTCCCTGTTATTGCTTGGAAAACCATAACCAGTCACACGGTTCCCCGGTTGCCTGAGTCCCCAGGACAACGAAAGGAGAGCGGCTGGTTTTTGCCCTCGCGAGGCGTGACGGCAGGCCTGCCTTTGCCCCGCAGGACGCCAAGCTGTACTGGCCGCCCGTGCTGGTGTTCGTGGACTGCAAGGTGGGGGCGGACCTGCTCCGCGAGGCCGTGCACAAGGTCATGGGCCTCAACACGGTGGCCATACACTCTGACAAGTCGCAGTGCGAGCGGAACAGGATACTGAAGGTGCGTTGCCCTGCGGTGCGTCATTAGGAGCCTCCCTCAGGGAACATGAGTAATACCTTCCTAAATTAAAAACTGCTGGGGCTCTCCCTAGATACAAGGCTAGACTTAACCGGCTGTGTCAGTCACTATGCATATTTTCCCCCTTTTACTCACACATGTTTTCAAAACATAAATTTTCCTAAAGCTTGATATAGCTGTGAAGGTAAAATGCTTGTCCTAACAAGGTTATTCTTTGCAGGGTTTGCTTGAGGGGGAATTTGAAGTGGTGGTCAGTACTGGGGTACTGGGAAGAGGTCTCGACCTAGTCAACGTGAAGCTGGTCGTGAACTTCGACATGCCCGCTAATATGGATGAGTATGTTCACCAGGTGTGTGAGTCCTTCCTCATTTGTCCGCTACCGTTTGAATATAAACAGCCATTTCTATTGAGATTTTAGTGTGACTTAAGGTTAATTATTGGCTCCCGTTATTAAGATGGGCCGCTCATTACCATCGGGCAGCCCCCGTTTCTCTGACACTTTAAAGGGTTTGCGGGGGGGGGTCAGTTTTTAACGAGGCTGTATCCCCACGCCCAGGTTGGCAGGGCCGGTAGGCTGGGTCACCGGGGTACCGCCATTACGTTGGTGAACAACAACAACAAGCGCCTCTTCCTGGAGCTGGTGAAGCGAGTGCAGCCCACTGGCTCCCTGCTGCCTCCCCAGCTGCTCAACTCGCCGCACCTCCACGAGCAGCAGAGGCGAGCCAAGCAGAAGGGCAGGCAAGGGGAGGGCGGGGCGGTTACCGGGGACAACCTCATCGACATCATCAGAAAGCATGACCGGAGGATAGGCAGGAAGCAATCGTAGGCTTCCTGACGTGCTGGTTATCCACTTCATCTTTTGTACAGATATTTATATAAATGGTTCTGAAGAGTAAATGACATGTAAAAGTCCACTGTTTTGTTACCGAAACTTCCAGTGCCATATATATGCATTTCAACAATAAATGTTCATAATAAAAGAGATCATCAGTTGTTTATTTTAATGAAACATTTTAATGATCGCATTTTTTGGGTATAACACGCAAGGTGTTGAGTCTAAGGTTGAGAGTGCTGTTGTCCTCCCCCAGTTCAGCTTTTTTATATGTTCTCCACACAAATCCAATAGACAAGCTAATAACCTCTAACCTTGCCTAGCTCCTTTATTAAAACAAAAACAGAGATGCCGTTCTTTCGCGTCAACACTGTCATCTAGTGGCGGAATGTGCGTACCGCCTCGCCTGTTTCAACCTACGGGCGTGTCCAATGGGCGTGTTCCTGTGTTGTCACGGTGACGTAACCGGCGACCAATGGAAATGCAGCCCGGAGTTTTGAAAATTGAAAGCGGCCACGGTCACTTCTGAGAGTTTATGGGGCTGGCTGGCTAACTGGCCTTTTAGTGTATTAAGCAGTTTAAATTAAAAAAAAAAAAGCTAACAGTCATATTGCATAACTTGTTTTACCGATGCTTCCGTGTGCTTAGATCGCATTTATCGGATAACGGTAGCGTGTGGTTTGGTAGTCGAGAGTGTTTTGTATTGATACGACGGATGAACAAAGTTACCAAACCCCGCAAACCAAAACAAGTCCGGAACTGTCTGCTTACAAGCCGCCTGTCTGCGCCTACGGATGCAGTACTGTGTTTTTAATGATTTTCTGCCATTCTTTGCACTTATTTAAAAAGTTTTGAGAGTTTACATAAAAGACGGTTTGTATTTTAGTGGTGGTTTAGTTGTTAGTATAACCTCGATTTCGCTGTAACTTGCAGGGAGTTTGTTTCCTAACGGAGCGTTTTGGCTGGAATTCAATGTATGTAATTGATAGACTTATGAAAACAACTGCGTTTAATTATTTTATTTTTTATGCCACAAGTAACATTGAAAATAAGTATTAAGATAAAAGTACACAGCTGTTGTTCTTTTACGGAGAATAATTTATTAAAACTGTGGAGACGGAAACGAGGGTGATCCTGGAACCATTACCATGGAGGTGCAAAAGGACGAGGAACCGTCGTGTGCCGGCCGGACCAGGGAAATCAACAAAACGTACATAATATCCGCAGTAACGAAGTGTGGGGGGCAGAAAGGCGTCCCGGGGAGCCGTGAAAGACTCACTCTCCAAAGGAGGAAAACCGAGGCCAAAGGGGCCCAAGAAAGTGCGAAGGCGGCCCAGGAAAACTCCGAGAACAACTGTGAGGCGGCAGTGAAAAGGCTGAGCTTACAGCGCAGAACCCGGACCGTCCCCGCAGACAGAAAGACCCCGAACGTCGGCAAGGGCGCAGAGAAGCCGTTGTCCCGTGGAGCTAGTGCGGCTCATTCCAAGGTCCTGTCCGAACCGAATTATAGGACTCCCCGAGGGACAGGCATCCTGCACTCGGTTAGTCTGAAAGATCCAGGCTTTAAAAGCAAGGGGAGAGATGGGATAAATACTGAAACCCCCCCAGGAAAAGGTCCTGATGGGACTTCGGGTCGGCTGCAGCAGAGAGCTGTCACTCAGACCCCTGGGGATGCACCCGGTGCCACGAAAACAAATGATCAGAGTAAAGTATTTTCAACCCCAAATAGAAAGACACAGTTTGAGAAAGTGAGTTTAAAAATGGATCTTTTTGAGAAGCTGGCTGGGAGAGACGTCCCCGTCGTGGTGTCCGTGAAACCTGAGTGGCAGAACAACCCTGGGCGCTGCGTTAAGGCGGCGGCGCAAAGTTCGGCCCAGTCCGGCAATACTGGGGCTGACAGTCGGTTCCGAAACTTGAAATCCAGTGTACAGCCTGCTCAGGTGAAAAGGGGAGCGACTCCAGCGGCATCGGGGCGGAGTAAGGATGAAGTTCCAGCCCGTTGTGTAGCTGCTGAAGGGGGCCGTGTTTCGGGGGGGAACACCGGCGCGGATGCGTTACCGAAACAACCCAGTAAAGTGGAGAACAGCGCCGTCACTGTAGCGGTGCGACTGAGGCCTTTCAGCAGCCGGTAAGTCTGTCTAACTTTGATGTCTTTTCAGAAGCATCCGCTGCCTCGTGTTCCTGTTTTGTCTGTGCGGTTGTTTCAGCAGTGGCACAGTGAGCTGTATTTTAGATCCCAACCTGGACCTGTGTACGTCAGGGGTCTCCATTTCCAGTCCTGGGGAGATATCGTCCAGCAGGTAATCTATCCTAACTGGCTTCTGATGAGCCACACCAGTTCCTGGTATTTGTGAGTCATCAGATGTCAGGTGGGATAGAAAACTTCCTGGACAGTAGCTCTCCAGGACTGGAGTTGCAGACCTCTCGTGGAGGTGGAGTTCACTCCATGGTTTGCATGATTTTCCTTAGGTTTTCATAGTTTGAACTTGGTCATTGTAGATCAAATCTAAACTTACTGTAATGTATAAAGTTGCTCCCAAACCCTGTCTGTTGTAGACCCGACATTCCCTGTAACTCAGTGCTATATAAGCAGTATGCAGCATGGATATTTGGTTTGTATCAGTCGGGTTACCTCAAAAATGTGGTGAAGTTGAACATCATCTGCTTGTATGTATTCAGGGAGAAGAATGAAAAAGTCCAGCAGGTGGTCTTCATGAAGGAACAGGAAACGGTCGTCCAGCACCCAGACTCTAGGCAGTGCTACTCCTTCACCTTCGACTTCTCCTTCTGCTCTGTTGATAAGAGCAAACCGGACTTTTCAAGCCAGCAGACCATTTATGAGAAGCTAGCAAGACCTCTTCTTGAGAGAGCTTTTGAAGGATACAACACCTGTCTCTTTGCGTATGGACAGACTGGGTCTGGAAAATCATACACGTAAGTTTGTTCCAAAGATTGATCATATTATGTCTCAAATTTAGCTCTCATGTATCTCATTAATGGAAGGTATTTCACTGTTATGCAGTCTTTGACATGATTGTCAAACGTCCTGTGCGTATGCCTTCCCCATTATAGAATGATGGGTTTTGATGAAGAGCCTGGTGTGATACCCAGATTCTGTGAAGAAGTATTTGCTAGAATCACGAACTCTGAGAATAAACAGGTGAATTTATTTAAGCACTTTTTCATATGACCTTAATTCTCAGTAGCTCTCCAAGATGCATGTACTTACGGTTATATTTCTATCACCTTATGTCATCAGGCTGAAATATGTCCTTTACAGGTAACGTGCCACCTAGAAATGAGCTACTTCGAAGTCTACAATGAGAGAATTCATGATCTGCTTGTCGTGAAAGATGAGCAGGATGGTAAAAAACTTCCGGTGAGTTTCTTGATGTCTTTTTTTTTTATTATTTATAGCTTTTTTTTATAAAAAATACACACAAAACGTCAGACTTAAAGCGATGGTTGTGTCCTTTAATCAGTATTTTGTGGTACTGTAATAAAGGACACAATGTATTCAATGTTTTCTCCTGTTAATTCCCTGCTCTTTTCTACTAAGCTAAAGGTCAGAGAACATCCAGTCTATGGGCCATATGTTGCCGATCTTTCTGCGTAAGTATTTGCTTTTGCTTGCAGACTTAAAAAAGCTGCTCAGTGTTTATGCATCTTATAGCCTGATAACGATCTGTAGACCCACTGGAAATGTGATGTGCTCTCCTACAGGAATGTAGTGAGCTCCTATACCGACGTCCAGGTAAGTGCTCCAGTTCTGGCTCTTATCCCCCCTGCTCCTCATATACCATTATAACTGTGTTGTGTTACTTTGGGGTACGGTGGTCATTGTCTGAGTGTAAATGATGTGCTTTGCCGCTGTTCCAGGGCTGGCTTGAGCTCGGAAATAAGCAACGGGCCACAGCAGCGACAGGCATGAATGACAAGAGCTCCAGGTCTCACTCGGTCTTCACCCTCGTCTTGACTCAGACCAAGGTGACCGATCTTGCAACAATACTTCCAACAAAGCAAAAACCTAATAATTGTTGGTTGACACAACTGGCATGCAAGTATGCATTCGCCTGTGAAAAGCCAGGCATAGCTGTGTGGTTGAAACTTGCTGACTGGTTCCCTGTTTATACAGAGGGAGTTTGTGGACGAAGAGGAGCACGACCATCGTATCACCAGCAGGATCAACCTGGTGGACCTTGCAGGCAGCGAGCGCTGCTCCTCTGCCCAGACCTCGGGTGACCGATTCCGGGTACCTCGCCTCACCCAAACCGTCCTTTAATCGTTATGCTAATGTGCAGATAAGAATGCATTGAATTTACCTGCTGCTTTGTTCCTTTCTTCTCACCCTGTCCTCCCATAGGAAGGTGCAAGCATTAACAAATCCTTGTTAACACTGGGGAAGGTCATATCAGCTCTGTCTGAGCAGTGTCAGACCAGGAAGAGAGTCTTCATCCCATACAGAGAATCTGTGCTGACGTGGTACATGGAAATCTGAAATGCCTCCTGCAATCTTTCCAAAATAATACAAAACATTCTCTCTGGGCTTTTGGGAGCCTCAAGGGTGACATCACCAGTGACTTTTCTGCCAAAATCTTTTTCAAATGTGACCTGTTTAGTTGCATTTGATTAGGGCGTCGATTTGGTGAAGTTCTGGTCTGTGTCTAGGCTTCTTAAAGAGAGTCTGGGTGGAAACTCCAAGACTGCAATGATTGCAACTGTCAGCCCCGCTGGCAGCAACATTGAGGAGAGCCTGAGCACGCTGCGTTACGCCAAACAGGCCCGCATGATCATCAATGTGGCCAAGGTCAACGAGGACAACAGCGCCAAGCTGATCAGGGGTCAGTATGTCCTCCATTCGCTTCATAGCTGCCTCTCTGTTGTATGGATGTAATATAACGTGTGTTTGTGGAATATGTCGTCATACAATTAGTGTCTGCTATGTGTAACAAATGTAATAAATGCTAGGTTACATTGACCTTTTTTAGTAAAAAATTTGTAGTAAAGAGAAGATAATGTAGTAGTTTTAGGGTTAACGACCAAATGCGAATTTAAACAATGTAATTTATGTCATCCCTGAAATGACTATTACTGATGGACTCCAGTGGGTTGGATAAGCTTTACCTGAGAAATGCCCGAGGAAGCTTGATGATTGGTTATGGATTTCAGTACCTAATTTCAGTCGTGGCCCCTGAACTAACATGTGAGTATAATTAATGTTTGGACTCTGGGACCCATATTTTATGTGAATGCACTTGCAGAGCTTAAAGCGGAGGTAGAGAAACTAAAGGCCGCACAGATGAGCTCCCAAGGCGTCGGACCGGAGAGGATGAGGCTGTTTCAGCAGGAAATTGCTGCCCTGAAGATGCAGCTGATGCAGCAGGAGAAGGACATGGCTGAGGCTCATAGGTACCTACTGTTCACTGTGCCAACTTTGTGCTGCGTTTTACATCGAATAAAGCTGGGTTTCCAGGGAAGCGTGGACACACGGACCACTTCCTGAGTCTGGGTACTGCTGTCTTGTTCCAGGACATGGAATGAGAAGCTGGAGCAAGCCGAGAAGCGAAAAAGAGAAGAAACGAAAGAATTACAGGTAACTGGATTAATTTCATGTTCGACTCTTGAATGTTGTTGAGCTATAATCTTTGGTTTTAGGTCCTGAGGTTGATTCTCCTGCCTTCCAAATAGAAAGCAGGTATCACGTTCAAGGTGGATAACCAGCTTCCAAACCTCGTCAACCTCAACGAGGATCCTCAGCTGTCCGAGATGCTGCTGTACATGATAAAGGAGGGACAGACGAAAGTTGGGAAGCGTAAAGCTGAGTCTGCCCATGACATTCAGCTGACGGGGGCTCTCATCGCTGATGAACACTGGTCAGCTGATGCTTCCTCTACTTGATGCCTTACTAAAACTTAACACCTGTTACTGTCAAGTAACATTTGTACTAACTTTTCTGTTAGTCAGTATATCTACAGAAAATACAGTATATTTGGTTTAATGGCTTTGATTCAAGAGTGGAATGAAATTTCAATGGGTAGAACTGTTGCCTTACACCTCTAGAGTTGGAGGTTCGAATCTCATCCTCAGCGCCGTGTGTAGAATTTGCATGTTCTCCCCATGTTGAATGGGTTTCCATGGCTCTCTTGTTTCATCCTGCTGCCCAAACTCATGCAGTTTAGTGAATTGGTGTTCCTAAGGTGTCTGTAGAGTTTGCTGGTGGGACCTTGGAATGGACTAGCATCCCATTTAGGGTGTTACCCCTTCCCTGTGCTCCTTGGACAAAGCCCCAGGCTCTCGACTATAACACTGTCCTGTAACAGTGGGATGTTGGTAGAGCATGCTCTCCTTAAATATGTGCTTCTGATTCATCCTCATGTGAATATTGCAGTTTAACAATGGTGACCATTTATAGAACATTCTATTCTTGTGTACCCTGAGAGCATTGCTTTCTTTTCCTCAGCGTTATATCCAGTGTAAGTGGGACAGTTAGCATCACACCAATCAAGGACGCGAAGACCTTTGTGAATGGAGACCTTATCTCCCAGACTACCATCCTGCACCATGTAAGTGCTGCATGGTAACACGAGAATTCTGTGGTTCCCGGCA
Organism: Pollimyrus isidori; assembly: GCA_019775955.2. Taxonomy (NCBI): domain Eukaryota; kingdom Metazoa; phylum Chordata; class Actinopteri; order Osteoglossiformes; family Mormyridae; genus Pollimyrus; species Pollimyrus isidori. The sequence goes on from JABFDZ020000037.1 coordinate 15,519,537, forward strand.
GAGACCTCTGAATGGGTGTAATTTAACAATGTAATGGAATTGGGTATCCGGTCTCTCCCCTCCTGCCAGGGTGACCGCGTGATCCTTGGTGGTGACCATTACTTCAGGTTCAACCATCCGGTGGAGGTGCACAGCGGTAAACGAGTGTCCTGCTGGACAGAGGCAGGTGATGGACACAAAGACTTTGAGTTTGCCAAAAATGAGCTGCTTGCTTCACAAAGAGCACAGTAAGTTTTTAACAAGTCAGTGTTTTGGTGTCTTGGTAAGATCTTGACATTCTGTTTAAAATATACTTGCAAATGCACTTTATTTTGATGTATTATTTTGCTATGTTCAGTAGGGTATCCATCAGTGTTAGTTCTGTGAAGTGTTGCTGATGTGTAACTAGTCCATAATTTGAAGTGACTGTTCATGTTCTTAAGGTTGTGAGTTGTGTTCCAGTTTCAGAAGGGTTTGGCTTTCATAATGTTTTCTCCAGTAAAATTCCGTAAAGGTCCATGTGTTGTGTTCAGGCTGGAAGCAGAGATTGAGGAAGCCCGTCTGAAAGCCCAAGAGGAGATGATGCATGGAATACAGGCCGCTAAAGAAGTGGCCCAGAAGGAGCTCTCTGATCAGAAGATGCTGTATGAGAGCAAGATCAGTGCACTGGAGCGTGAGCTGGTATGGGACCTGGCACATGTCTGGTGCCATGGTGGTGGAGTGTCAGCACTGCTCAGGTTCACCCTCCCTTCTCTCCTGTCTGTCTACAGGAGGAGGAGAACCAAAGGAAGAAATGCCAGGAACTTGACAATAGGCGGGTGGTCAGCAAAATGGAGGAACTCCAGAACGCCAAAGTATTGCTGGAACAGGAGCTGCACGTGAACAGGAGACGAATTCAGTTGGAGGCTCAGGCCACACGGCAGGTACCAGATCATAGAGCTGCTAGAGACAGCATAGTTATGGAGTCTCTTCTCTTAGGGTTCGACTGTTTGCCTCTCCAGTACTCGGATTATTCAATGTGAAATCATCTTTGTGGCTCACAGGCAATGGCCGACCACGATGTGCGCCACGCTAAAATCATTGCGGCGTTGGAAGCAGAGAAGAAGAAGATTGCAGTGGATCTTGAACGGCTTCAGAAGAAGAGGCAGCTAAAGGAACACCATGCGCCCAAAAACTGTTCTCCAGCACTGACGTCAACGGAAGTGACAGAATGTGTTGGTAAGATTTGTAAGTGCTGATGATGGACGGCTTGGTTGGGAATCTGTGGGCGTTAAGTCTAGCGATTGCTCTACATATTCATACATTAGCTGAGGCAGTTTCCAAACCTGGTTGTCATGGAGACCCAGACAGAACATTTTTCCTTCCTCCAAGCTTTCAGACAGACAATCCACATTTTTGCTCCCTCCCATAAGGCGGACTCTCTGGAGGTTCCTGGCGACTGGTTTGAGAAACACAGAACTAAGTAATATTGGGCGCTTTTTCTAGGACCCAGTCAACCTTATGGCACAAACACTTGTTTCCTCAAGATGTTCCTGTATTCAAAGATTATTATGTCCACACAATATTAAAAGCATCTTGAGCACCGGGATGAATTCAAACACCTTCCATGGCCTCTCCATTCACCTGATCTAAACATCATTGTTTCTGGTGCTCAGATAGTGACATACAATTCTGATTCCTTCATCCCTCAAAGAAATGGGTGCTTCATTTCTTGAGCTATGGTCCAGTATCCCACTAGACAAAGTTTAGGGCTAGAATGACTGCATTCTATGAAGGACTGGAGATGTTCTGAAGGCAATGGGTGCCCAAGTCTCTTATTAGAGGCTTGACTGTAATGCATTGTGCATTTTCAGTAGTGTGGGCCTGCTTTTTAGGAGGTAAATGCCCAGTGTCTGATATTAGTACTTTCACATTCTGTTTAGGTCAGCCTCAATGGGATGCCATGAAGTTGTCTGTAATGATTGAGGAAGCCAACACAATCAGCAGAAACCTCAGGAAAAAGACGGTGTTTAGCAGGTTTGACTACTTTTGCTGTATTTCGCCATTCATCAGAGCTCCAGAGTATATTTCACTCTTACACTTTAATGCCTGTTAGAGCTCAGATAAAATTCATGCTATTAGCCTTTTTGTGGTTCTGCTTAGTGTCAACTCCTCGGGTCCTTTCTGTCAGGCATGAGCCTCCCGATAAAGACGGTGAGACGGACCCACAGATTCAGGTGCAGAATGCCAAGCTGGGCATCTCCACCTTCTGGAGTCTGGAGAAGTTCCAGAGCAAACTGGTGGCCATGAGAGAATTAGAGCAGGTGGGATTTGTCTGCAATGCATCTTGGGAAATGTCAACATCCAAGTCTCTCTCATATTAACCATAAAGGTGCGATTTATATACGAATAGTATCGGTAAAGCTACTTGTTTATTCTTGATGGTCTTAGGTCGTCCAGGCAAGTTGGAATGCGACATCTGTCATTGTGGAAATCAGCGTCTTCTCTATGGCTAAGAAATAATAAAGTAAATCTCTTTTCTTTCAGGGATACGGGGCTAAAGATGATGATGTCTTTTATGACCCCAATGATACATGGGAACAGGATCTTTCGACGACTTCATCCTCTTCAATGTTTTCACGCAGGAGGTAAATCGTCGCCTGTTGCCTGGCACTTGAACTCCCTCCTACCCCCCACTGCTGCCTCCAGTGTCAGATCAAATGGCCTGATTTTCGGTTTCTTCTGAGTGCAGTGCTTTAAATGATCTCTGGAGCGTCGCGGTTCTTTCTCCGGCGGTTCCGCTCCCTCCTGTGTTCTCCGCTTTGTGCCTGGTTGTCTCCCTAACCCTAACCCTTCCAGTGTGCTCAGCATCCTCGCGGGAAGCGTGAATCGCGGGAGCTCCAAGCTGCAGCAGCTATATCTGGTGGAGGAGAGCTCCGCCTTAGTGCCTGCTATGAAGGCTATGTACTCTGAGGCTGCGTCTCTCAAATTAAAGTAGGACTTGTTATCTTCAGATATGCTTGGAGCTTGGATAGCAGATGCTAACATAAGATCTGTTTTTTTTTCTTTCTTTCTTTTTCCCCTCCAGAAGTAGAAGTCTTCTGAAGAGCAGGAGGATCTCTGGACGCCTCTATGAGATCAGAGTGCATCCTATTCAGGCCCTCAACTCCTCTCCTCAAACTGGTAACTTTCCAAATCACTGCTCTCCTTCCTTTCTCTGGGTTGCTAGGGCTGTGTTCGTTTGATATCAGAAGGACAAAAAAAAAACATTTTTCAATTGGCCCTCTATTTCTCAGAGGACAAATATTTAAAATCTGCATGTTTTTAGCATGTTTTTAACTCGTCTCCTAATATCCCAAAACAGTGTTTAAGCTATGATTTAGATATTTTAAGCCTCTTTTTTTCAGGCCCTAATATTTATACACTCTTTATCAATTAGAGAACGTCCGATCTGTACCCGTAATGGATGTTTAGGTGATGAGTTTAGTTGACCCTCTGTCTCTCTCCAGGTCTGATGTGCGTGAACAGGCCCTCATCGCTACATCACAGTGCACCCACTTCTGCCCTGGCTGGGATCTGTAAGGATCTGATTGGGTCTTCAGTAGCACAGCTGCTTGAGTGCCATGGCACTGAGAAGAGCATGGCTGACAGGCTGGCCTCTGATCTCCTGGCCGTCCGTGCGGCGCTGGAGTCCATAAGCGACTTGTATGAAGTCCTGGGAGAGGACAGCCATGAAAACTGTGAGTAGGATGTCACTGCCGTCCAGTCTCTTTATGATAAAAGCCCCTCATATTTTCAGAAGTGTTGAGGATGGTTTGGGTGAAGCTTTCATTATGGAGATGGTATGTGATTCAGCTGGTTAGGACACTGCCTGTGATTGGAAGGTCGCCGGTTCGAATCCTTTAGTCAGCACAACTTCTCTGTTGGGCCCTTGAGCAAAAGGCCCATAACCTCTAATGCCTCAGAGCTATTCTGAGGCTGCTTCTGTGTCCTGTGTTGCTTTAAACGAAAGCTTTTGCTAAATAAATAAATGTGATTAAAGTATTGACTGCTTCATTGACCATGATGTCTAAGGGTTTATAGAATGGTCTGCCTTCTCCAACCAGTGTCTTACTAAAAATACTGAACCCGATGTCTTCTCTAGTGTTGGCCAGCAGCAGGGAGGCTCAGGCCCGTCTGGTGAGGGCCACGTCGGCTATGGAGAGAGCCGCGTCCATCACACTCCTCTGGGTGTCCAGCATCAAGCTGAACTCCAGCTCCGTCCTGCAGACTGCAGACCAACTCAAGGCCGAGGTCAAGAAGATAGGTGGCTACTTCCAGCTCCTGATCCAGGTGGGTGGGATTTGCGATTATGGCAACGCCTGATAATTACGATATTCAGCTGCTGTATATATAAAAAAAACAAACACATTTTTAGTAACAGTCTTTCGGGACACTAACAGGCTGCTGAACAAATTGTAGATGATGCAAAAATTCTCTGGCGTTGAACAGCTGCTGTACTGGCAGTCAGTAGGGAAATGTCTCTCATGAACTTTTACATATAGCGTGTCTATATTGTATGTTATCCTCCAAGGAAAGATGTTTGTCGTTAAGATTATTTATTATACTTAAATTTTACAATTTGTTCTCCCAGGGTTGCGATTCTGAAATTTCATCGATGGTGACGGAGGCCCGCAGTAAAACTGGCCGGTGCCTCAGCGCAGCCTTGAGGATCATCGGTCACCTTTCAGCCGTAACAGGAATGGAATTCCACACCGCAGAAGCCAGCTCTGAGACCTCTGACAAGGTGCCTGTCAGAGTCTGCCTTTCACTTCTCAGTAACACTAAGCATTATGACGACTCATACTGTAGTTAACCCAGAGGTTAAAAACCAGAGGGGGGGGGAGGGTCAATTTACCACATATGGGGGGCATCCAAATGGTTTAACCAATGTCAATTTCATTGGCAAACTATGACAAAAATTTGACTAATTTGATCCAGTCAGAAGTAACATCTTTAGTTGGTTTTGATTGTAGTTAGTGAGGCTTCAGCAGTTCACTGGTGGCCCCCGATGCTCTTCCAGTAGTACAAGCTTGACCGCTTGTTTTTCCAGTGCTCACTGCTGACGTCTGTCTATGAGGGAAACTGCAGCGGTATAGACCACCTCTTGCAGGACGGCATCACTCAAGCCAAGGAGATGCAGCGTGAAGCTCGGCAGATGACCCCGAGAACGCAGGTGTGGCACCTCTGATAAAACATGGCCTTCAAGCTCCAAGTGTGTTTGCTGCGACGACAACCGACCCAAAGCATTTAAAGGCAGCTCCGTGGCATGGAAACGGAGTTTGAAAGTTGATCATGCACAAGCAGGATGCTGCATTAAATTTAAAAGTAGCTGTATCCCATTTGAAGGATAATTTCCGAAGGTATCAGCTATCCATTTGCCATGCATGGTGCACGGTTAGTGAAACCCTGTAGGGAACTAAACATTCTCTGTGGAACCTTCAGAGGTCATTTTTAACCCAAATTTTGTTGTTCCAGGTTTTGCAGAATGTAAAGTCAGGGATATTAGAAGTTGGTTCTTCCCTTCAGCGGTACTTTGCTTTTAGTGCAACAGTAAGTATGGGACTCTGTTAGGTTAATGGGTTCTCGGCTGGAGCCAAAGGTTCCTGGTATTATCTTTGATGTCAATCCTGGTCTCTCTTTGGCTGTCATCTTGGTCCAGCACCACAAAAGAAGCATGACAAACTGGACACGGTGGTGATCTAGTCTTGGGAAGAATGTTTTCATGAGTTCCTAATAGGAAGCCTTTTTCAATGGCAAATTTTTCTAAATGTAATATTTTATATTTCATTGACATGGTGGATTTTAAGTCAAATTTTAAATGCTACCCCAAAACATAATTTTAACTTTTCTCATGCCAGCAAAATACAGATATAGATGTGGACAGACCTCTTGAACAACCAGATCTTCTTTCGGCAAGAAATAAAGCAGTTAATCTGTTTCGTCTGAACCTGGCAGTCAGGCAAATCTGCCCCAGTCTTGCACAGATCCTGAGAGGTAACGGCCTCCTGCCCAACCAGGATATGATGATTTTACCTGATATTTAAATTAATCCTATTTCTTTTTAAGTGCTATTTTTACTAAAGCATTTTAGTTAAGCACTGCAGACAGTCACTTCATTGATTAAGAATGTTAATTTTATTCAACGTTAATATTCATAGCATCTGAAATCCATTTTCCATAACCAGTCAACCAGTATAACATCACAGGGGTCCCTGTAGCTTATTTGGTAGCTGGGGGTGGCACCACCCTTCATGACATGCCATGCTGTCGCAGGGCACGCATCACATAGTAATGCTATGGGCAATTTAGAAATGTCACTTCATTAAACCACATGGAAACCAGTGAATGTGAAACCATACAGGTGCTGTGCTACCCAGAGTCTCTCTGACATCACATGGCATCTAAAGCATTGACTGAAATGCCTTTTTGACTTGCAGTAAATGAAAATGACAGCATTATCAGTTGGAGGGAAGTAATCTGCTCGTCTTCGAGAACAATCGCCGACGCTATAAATGGCCTCCACAAGGAGCAGGGACCTGTGTCTGCGACTGGAAGCACGCGGCGCTTTGCAGGAGACGTGGCGGAGGCCAAGGACACTGTGCATGCCGCCATGCGGTCTCTGTTGGCCGCGTTCGAACCCACATGTGATAAGAGCGTGCCGTTGGCCCGCGAGACCGGCGCCCTGGAGACGGCTGACAGAGCAGCGGATCGGGATGAGGATGTCTCCGCACCGGGCGGCACCAGGAAGAACCGAACTGTCCGCAAAATAGTGTACACCCTGTCGTCAGAGGCGCCGTTGTCTACTAGTGATATCCGGTGGGTGTAATCACCCCCCCCCCCTCACCAAATCCCTTTAACGTCTATTTTCCCTCGATGCACTGGGCACGTTTTGATCATGCTTTCTGAGAATGATAATATAATAGCTTTAATAAAAAGCACATTATTTTAAAATCAACTGTACTTTCCAGTTTCACTGTAGCTGTTTTTTCGTTGTGTAAAAGTAGGCTGTATTCATTTTACACTATTACTAAAGCTTTAGCAGTGTACCGCAAGGCAAGCAAGAGTAAAACAGGAGCATGCTATTTAATTTTCTAGGACCCAAAATATTACTGTTTTTTCTCTATACGTGTCTTATAAATGCAGCTGCCTCAGGTATTACGAAAAATGCTGTAAATCCCCATTTCCTTAAGTTAAATGATTTTTCCACAGTAATGAACACAAATGTTTTTAGATGTTATAAATATACTGATGGGCTCCAGGGCTCAGTAATGCTTTTGGTTCATTATACTTGACTGTCCTCAGTGTTATGTTGGCCTTGCGGCATTAAGTCTGTTTATGCACCTGTACTGCCGGAGCTCATGTCTTTTCTGATGGGTGTGCGAGTAAATTGGATCATTTGCGTTAAATGAGAGATTATTAAGAATCATGTTTCATTTAACAGCTTGGAATGACAACACAAAAATAAATGCACATATTTCACAAGTGTGATCCCTGAGTGTTTGCTTTTCTTCCGATACAGAAAAGTATTGTCTCGTTGCTTTAAATTAGCAGCTAATTCCTCTCAGTTCTCATACTGCCAATATCCCAGCGACTGGAGAGAAGCCGCCAGCAGGGCGACGATCTCTAACCTTTGCTCTAACCCGAAAAAATAGTTTATACCGTGAAAACTATCGCCAGCTGTGGCGACTCTACTTCATTGCATTTTCCCATTACACCCCTCCCAGTATCGGTCAATGAATTCTCACATGTTGATGTCAACTAGGAGGTTCCACGGGGTTTGGGAAAGGATCACTGCGCTGAAATCTGGGTTTCCCCTCCTGACAAGAAGCTGTAAGGGATCCAGTTTATAGTGCGAGCCGCCCGCCGTGTGCCGATGCTGTCTGGCGGAGAGATTCCGTAAATCGGATATGCTTTTCAACAACGCTTAAAATTTACGTTTTCCGACCGCTCTCTTTTCTGGATATATGTGCAGGGGGTGTTTTGTGAGATCCGCTTACGCCAATTAAACGGTACCCCTGCAAACCGGAGTTTTGTTTCAGGCTGAAAGATGCGGGGGTCCGGCGTCTGTTTTGTTTTTACCGTAAGTAGCTTCGTCGCCCTGAAGCTTTTATTAACTTTTGGGAGTTGATGGAACTGTGCGCTTCATTCGTGTTTTCTCCGTTTTGTTTTACAGATTTGGTTTCTGCACTGTACCAGAGGTAAGACTCAAATATATTTCACAGAAATAGACGCATGGCAGAAATTAAGCATAACATGACTGATCGAGTTAATTAGTACGAGTAATTTCTCCAGTTTTCCCCAGTATATAATTTTTCAAAATAACACTTGTCAGTGCGGGTTTGCATTTTAAATATTTATGCGTTTATTTCGTGGGTTTCCCAAAACAACACAACAGTTAATCTGTCTTCAAGCAATTTCTAAATCAGGCGAAGCCCCCGCAATATCCTTTGTATGTAAATGTAAAGTAATTGAAAGTGTTTCAGAATGTGATTCAGTATTGTCCACCACGATAGACTGGTTATAAGTGCCAGGTAAATGGCAGTTTCTTATGACTAAATAAAAACTAGCGATCGTCAAATGATATTGAGGCTATTTTAATTTATAAACGTTGTACCTGTTGTCTTTTGATCAGAATTTGGGCTGACGCTACAGACCAGGTTTGTGCTCAAACTGGGAGGATTTTATTATGAGTATGTACGGGACCAGCTTCCCTGGCACGACTCCCGGCTTGCGTGTAAGCACAGGTCCGGATCTCTGGCAATCATAATCCAGGCGTTTGGGAAAGACATGGATATTTTATGGCAGTTATTGAATGTAACGCAGCCAGTCTGGATAGAAAATAGACTTTCTCAAGGTGAGTTATGTAGTGTATATAAACTTTTTTGCATTTCATTTTTTTCCCATTTTAAAATCTATTTGTATTCTGTTTAAATTTTGAGATCTGTATGTATAAAAGAGCGTGTATTTTTAAAGGCTAATATTATTGTTTTTTATTGATTAAGGTGATTTTGAGTCTTTAATTTTGGAGTTCTCAGCCAGTAGTAATCACACACATGCCACCATCCGTCATCCCTTCCCACGCCTGGACGGCATGACGGTGTGCGCACGACTGCAGCTTGATCGAAGCGTTTACAGGAACTTCAGCCTGTTCTCCTACTCCACACAATCATCCTCTGACGAGTTTCGGGTTGAGGCCTCTGTGACCCCCGAGGGTCTCATCAGTCTGGCGGTGATAGTGCACGGAAAACGAAAACCCAATTCACCGGCTTTTGAGAACGACGGTCGCTGGCATACGGTATGCGTGAGCTGGACACGGGATGGAAGCAAATGGTCCGTCATTGCCGATGGCAACGTAACGGGGCTGGGCGGCGAAAGATGTAGCGGCAGGAGCATCGACGGCGGTGGCCTGTTCGTTATCGGTCAGCCCCAGGGCGCCCTTAGCAATTTATCGAAGGAGAGCTTTTCTTGGAACATTACACATCTTAACATTTGGGAGAGGGCGTTAAGCATCAGTGAGATCCACTCCTTGGAAACGGGCTGTTCAACGATTTCCTCTGGACTGGTTTATAAGTGGAACTTCTCCGCCCTTGAGACGAATGGGTCCCTGAAGACGCACTGGGGAAGCTCATGTGAAGGTAAAGTTTTGGTCACTTTCCATCTGGCTGCACGTGTCCGGGTGAGATCACTAGCCTACATCTACTGGGATTCGTAACTCCAGCTTTTAGCCAGCACGGGTCCTTGGGTGTGTCTCCACACAGACCTAATGAGAGAAGCTGGAACTGATAGCAGATTTTTTATCTGTGCTGTAATTTTCAAATCCGCCCTTTGTGATGAGACACAAACCAGACACTGCTATTCCCTTTTCAGTGTGTGTAATATCTTTTTATTGCATTTCTTTATGTCTCGTAAACAGTGGGATATTCAGTAACGCCAGTTTATGGCAAAACGTTTAAAGCAAAAGTCAGAAATAACATAGTGCTGGCTTCTTAGTTTTTGTCTTAAGGCAAATGTACATACGGTGGTACCTCGCTTCTCGAACTTAATCCCTTCCAGAATCCGGATGTAATCCCATAACGTTCTAGTTCTGATCTAATGTTTCCCCTTAATAATTTAAAACCAATTAATTGGTTCCAGGCCCCCCAAAATTACATTTAAATATAATTCTTTTAGCATTTAAACACAAAATGAACAGGTTAAAACAAGAAGAGCATTTTTTTCTTTAATGGCTTCCAAAAAAATCTTATCCTAACATTACCTCAATCGTCTGCTCCATCCGTGTGCTACGCCTCCTCGTTAACCGTTAACCTTGTGTGGGATCCCCATGTGATCAGCTGTTTCTGGTTGTTGTCATTAGTCCTCTGAATGAAGTCCGCGTTTCAGTTTGTTTCCCTATTCCGGTCATTGGGTGCGTTTGACTGCCTTACAGCGCTGGTTTAAAGCAACGCATTCTGATCCTGACACAGTGCATTATGGTTAGATGCATTGCGACCTTTCACCCAGCTGCACAAACTGGAACCGCTTCTGTGACAACACACCTTTGCCCTTATTAGCTGAAGAGTTTAGTTAAAACAAACGCATGGCGTTTGTTTCCTAGCCAGTTCCGATGCGTAATCTGCTATTTCTCCCGGAAATCATGTAAAGAACTGGTTTTCATTTAATTTACTCAGTAAAATAAAGTTTAAATAAATTTAATAAATGCTGTAATAGTACACGTAAGTTAGTGGTTTATTTATTGTTAGTTACTGTAACGTTGCGCTGCTTTATTTGGTTAATCGTCCAG
>JABFDZ020000037.1:15530416-15545500 GCA_019775955.2 Pollimyrus isidori
GCTTTATTTGGTTAATCGTCCAGTCTGTGAAGAAGGCATTCAGGTAAGAATTGCATTGTAGTATGACTCATTTCCTGTCCCTGTACAATTTATATTAGGTCAGCGTTCACAGTTCGACTTCTGAGAGAATTCTTGGTCAAACTGGTTTGTTTGACTTTCAAGAAATTTGAGTTCGAGAACCGAGGTACCACTGTATATAGATAACGCCGGACATATTTGATCCCAGTTCAGGTTGATCCAGTCATTGGAAAGGTTGCACATTGGCCCAGTTCTGCAGGCTTATTAGGCCTACTGTGCTGCTGAGTGCTTCCAAAATGTACGGAAATATTTCCAAAATATAATTTAATATGCAGACATCGTCCATATAATTCATTATATGGGCAGAGTGATTCTTGCAGTAATTTAAGTGGGGAAAAACTGGTGTTACAGATGCTGAAAGATCCTTTTTGTCCCAGTAGTCCTTTTAAAGTTTTTTAAGGTTGTTGACTATTTGCCCTGTTAATTGTTGAAATCCAGCAACTGTCATTTCTTCCATTATATCTTCATCCTTTTTTTCTTTTTTCCTCTCTTGTGAAGACTATAATGCCAAAAGAGCTGTAATTTCTTCAGCATCCTACAGAACTCCCGATTTTGCTTTATGCCATTTTATTTATTTACACTACAGTAAAGTGGCCTTGGTTACCCTGCCCACCTTTAATGATGTCACGGTTGCTTGGCTCCAGGCCAGAAAAGTTTTATTAGCATATACAGATCTACTTTTCGTTAGTGCAGACTTAATCATGCCACCCATTTATCAGTTGGCTTCTTGTGCATGATTTCTTGCCAACTAAACTGCTTGTTTATGAAACCCAAATGTTCCGGAACTGGGCACCTACCTACCTTCTTTCTCCAGATGAATTATGAGTAAAGTCTGCATTTAGCAAAGGCTCTATTCAAACCACTATATTGTATTTATTTGCTTGCTGAAACCTTGCACCTAAGGATACATTCATCACTTCGGTATGGGGATCTAAATCTACTTGTTAGATTCCCTGAATCACCATCAGCTTCTCACTTGCTCCCCTGAATCCATCCATCCCTCTGTTTTCTGAAACCACTTTTCCTATTCAGGGTCGTGGGGGGGTCTGGGACCTATCCTGGAAGCTCCCTTGGGCACAGCCCAGGATTGGGTACCAACCCGTGACGGGGCACATGCACACCTACGGGCCATTAGAAAACCCCGCAATGACGTGGGGGAGAACACGCAAACTCCACACACATGGGGCCATGGCGGAGACGTGAACCTTGCTCCTAGAGGTGTAAGGCAATAGCGTTAACCGCCGCTCCACCATGTTGCCCCAACCCTGCATCTCCTCCCCTTTTTTCAGGTAACAGAAATGTCATTCCTGGGCTTATTAATGCGGCAAACCGCAGGGAATGCGTGACCTTTAACCCTTCAACTGGGACCCTGAGCAGTGATCACTGTGAGAAGCAAAAAGGGGCAATTTGTCAGTATGAAAAAGGTAATTTTTAGCATTCATTTGTGCTTTAGTGTTTAAATGTTTAAGTAATGCATATTTTTAACCTTAATGTTATTACTTACACCTGTGCTGCTTATACTGTTTCATGTCAGTTTGGCTGCCATTAAAAAGGCATTAGTAATATGAAACCATGTGACTGTACTTTTACGTCAAGATGTGTGACCAATTCAAAAACCAAAGACAGAATTTTCTGGAGATGATCATGACATTATGATCTAGCTTTAGTAAATTGATAAATTTTTTTTTCTTGAATTTTTCCATAATGACTTCCAGCTGAGGAAATGCCATGCAAGATAACTCTGCTTGTATTTTTTGAATGTCAGCTTCACCATGTTTTTTTTCTTTCCGTAGATGTATTTGAGCGTCTTTATAAACTGATTGTCTTTCCCACAACTTCAGTTTCCTCCAGTGTGAGTAAAGACCCCCTATCTCAGCCTGTAAGTCTGCATATAGACCTTGCATAGACCGAATATTAGGTTATGTATTTTTTTAGTCTTAAGCTTTCCTTTAGGTTTCAGTGATTGTATTCCAAAACCACTGTACCATCTTGTGATAGTCAATTTTATCCGCGCTCATCTTATGGATTGTTCGTTAATATTTTGTGTGTGTTCTCGTAAGAATAGAGATTTAATAATTTGGGTGAAATGTCTTAATTCATGTTTGTTTGACTTTTGGAAAAGGTGGTGGAGCCATACCGGCTGAACTTAACTGAGTCAGAGATCGTCCAGCTGAACGCCTTCCTGAAAGAGCTGCTGAAGGTTCTGGAAACAGACCCAGGCATCCTTACACCCATCAACATGCTCTACCTGATGCAGATTGTCGATTTTGTGTCAATGCACGTCTCTGAGAGACTCATGCCCTCTGAACTGATCATGCCTTTGGCCACCAAAATGTTACAGTTGGCCAGTGAAGCCATCGATGCTGAATGGGCTGACCGGTGGATGGATCTCGGTGAAGAGCTGGTCAGTATTTCCCTGTGGACATGTGCTGTTCCCTGAGGAAATGTGGGCACTTATTGGGCCCTTCTGATGCCTTCTTTTTCCCACGCAGGGGTCTATCGGGTTGTTTAATGTCATAGAGACCATTGACAAATTGATGGAATCTTTGGCGGATGTGCTGTTATTTGAAGGGAAGAGCTTCACATTTTCATCAAAAAATATAGGTATAGGTGATGCACACTCTCCATTTTCCTTCTGACCCCTGCCTGCTGCATGGAATCGGCTTTATTGCCAGTTTAGTGCATGTTTCTAGCACTGATTTAGATTTTGTGGACTTTTTTAGATTGTATTGACTATAGCCAGAGTAATCACACTATTTGTGTTTGCGTCTTTGAGTAATAAAGTCAAAGATGAAGCGAAGGCATCCTTGAAGGTTATCTTGAACTGTGACAAAGATTTCATGTGCATCTGTAATCACACGGTGGAAAAGCCTTTTACTATGGCAGCGGAGAGACATCTGCTGGGCGACTTGGCTAGACTTGATAAGTAGGACTTTCATTGCTCCAAGGTCTCTCCCCGTGTGTGATGTCCCATGTGCTGGTGTTTCCAGATGTGAGTCTGGAACAGCGGAATCTGAGAGAGCTGAACCGCAGCTGCGTGTTCAAGCCGTCCACACCAGACGGCAGGGACGAGATCATCATCCCCGACATGGAAGTCCTACGGCTGCGTTCTCTCGGTGAGCTCTGGGACTCTTCCCCCTGTGCGCTGTCTGTCTGCTCGGCATGTAGCCTTCTCCAGGAAGGCAGATGGCATGATGGTAAAAAAATTAGTTTAAACCATTGAATTTCGGGTCAAAACCTGTGGTAAGACTCCTGAGAATTATTATTTATGTTATCAAGGATGTACAAGGAATTTGTTCTGGTATCTGGTCATTCCCATTGGATACATTAATGCACATATTGTATTGTAAGTTACGATTATAATACAAAGCACAGATGGGGCGACATACAGTACAATGCAAGTCTGACAAGAACGACAGTATTTAGTGCAGTTGGTTAAGCATTATGAGAACAGGGTCAATAAATTCACAGCTTTAGCAAAGAAACTGTGTTAACTGCAGAGTAGTTCTACCCAAACTGTTGTGGTTTTAATGATGGACGAAGACATTTTTTTTTTTGTTCAGCACAGAAGCACTAGTCCTCTCCGTCGCTCCCAGTCGACAGCCATCACACCCAGCCAGGATGGCCATATTGCAATCAGGAAATACCTTCTGGAGTTACTAGAAATCCTCAACATAGGGTTTTTGTTACTGAATCAGACTGGCATTCCATTTTTTTTTAGTTAGAAAATGTAAAGGAGCCGAGTAAGAATCACGCACAAATTGATAGGATTTAATCTTTTCTCCAATCTGACGTAATGTAATGGCTGTATAATTAATTAATTCTCCCAGACTGCTGTCTTGCTCTTTCAGTGAATTTAATAGTCCTTTCTATATCTTTTGTTGGTAGGTCTAGAAGATGTTATCTTCATCCACATGTATTATAGGAACCTCCAGTTGAAGAAGTACCAGAATCCTTTATCAGTCAATGAGAAAGAAAAGAAGTAGGTGTAACTACTGTTCTTCTGCTTACATTTTCTTGTAAGCTAAGCTGTTTGGTCGGAAGTTGACACTTTAAATACCTTCTTCTGATTTATGCCAAGTGCGGGTGTCTTCCCCCAATCGTCTTGAACAAAGATGCTGAGGAGAATCTGCTTTTAGTTGAGAAAAATCTGTTCATGTAGCGACGTGTTCTTCAGGCAGGTCACGGCTGTCTTCTTTCCGCCTGACCTGCCGCCGCCGTATGTCCGGTTGACCTTTTGTGGTTATTCTCCCAGCCCTCACACAGGTAGACTTGCCACGGCCGTCATATCTGCCACGGTGCGAGATTCCTCAAGAAGACAAAACATCCCAGTTTCCGTCAGTTACACCCTGTCTACAGTCAGTCTGGTGAGTGTGAAGAATTGAAGCAGTATCCCCTTTCATTGCACAATGCTTAATAAAAAGTCTAAGATTCAAGAGTTTGTTATGCATAGAAAAGTCAGTTACATTATACGCCTACTGTGTAACTTTCTGGTTTCTAAATACAAACACAAATATAAATTAAGGTACATCAATATGGGGTGGTGTGGTGGTGCAGTGTTTAGCACTGTTGCCTCACAGCAAGAAGGTCCTGGGTTTAATCCCATGGATAGATGGATACTTCAATATGACAATAAATACAAGTACAATTATGAGAAATATGTCTACAGTGCAATGGAAACAGTGCGTGCTGTGCAAAACAATGAAGGATCTTTATTAAGTTTTATTTATTAAGTAGTGGATTTCACTGTAATAGATTTTAAAGTGTTGAAATTTCACTTGCACATCCTGGAGGAACTTTCATTAGCTAGCAATCTGTCTGGTAGGGTGACTCTATTTCTGTCTTAAAAGCAGCTGCAATGGGGACATGTGTTTTGCTGCAGGTGGACGCCCAGCTGTCTGTCGAGCCTGTTTGTGTGTTTTGGGACTTCAGCCTGATGTAAGTATGATGTTATGGAGATGTGACACGTATAGCTGCAGGGCCCTGTAAAAGCGCCAGGCAAGCGTGAATTACACCGCCCTGACTAATGTCTCCAGGAGCCAACATCTGGATGGTTGGTCAAGCGAGGGCTGCCAGGTCATTCACACCGCATCGGCCGCGACCTCCTGCTTCTGCCGCCACACCACCAACTTCGCCGTGCTCATGAATTACATGGAGCCTAAGGTACTGCGGAGTCCCACAGATGGTGCTCAGAGCTGGCAGTAAGAAGAGAGGAATTTGCTGCATGAGATGGATTGTCCAGCTGTGAAAATGTCTTGGGTGTGACAGACTGAAATCAGACTCAGAGGGTCTCAGAATCAAGAATGTGGTCTGTACACCATAACAGCCTGGGGTGACAAAATATTGTCGATCACTGGCCAGTAAATGGGTGCATCCATTCATTTAATAAATATGTTTTAATTATTTAAATGATATAATTTTGAAAATATGTGTGTCGGGTCACGTTGTGTACATGGATTTGCTTGTGGTTCCCAACCAGGAGTTTAGGAGCAAAGAATTCCTGAAGAATCATGCGCAACATTGAGTTTATATTTCCAGCAGGTGTCACTCTTGGTCTGGCTAAAACAATGTTTCTTTATCCAGATCTCCGTGACCCCCGGTCCCACATTATTACTCCCTCTCGCCTGTGTGCCAGGCAGTCCACATTTTTGATCCCTCCAGGGAGGGAGCTATAACATGCACTGTCTGTGTGTCCCCCAGGGCTGAACATAAGAAATTTACAAACCAGAGGGGGCCATTCGGCCCATCAAACTCATTTGGGGAGAACTTAACTAATAGCCCAGAGTTGTTAAAATCTTATGTAGCTCTGATTTAAAGGAACCCAGGGTCTTAGCTCGCACTACAAGAACAGGAAGACTATTCCATACTCTAACTACATGCTGTGTAAAGAAGTGTTCTCTCAAATTCAGTTTAAAATGTTCTTCCGCTAATTTCCACCGAGTTCTAGTTTGAGAACGACTGGCATAAAACTGATGGAAGCTTCTTTTTTATAAGTAGTTGCTAACGAAATCTATGTTGGAACTTTTTGGGTTGCTTTGGTGTTTTGTGTTAAATTGCAGTTATGAGAGATTCTTTTATAATTGCATAGCCATTGAAGGTGGTATTTTTAGCGGTGTACCCCAGTCCACCTCCACTCCATGATGCTCTGGTAGAGGCTGAGGATAAGGTGCCCTCGAGTGACCCTAGCTGTTTTGTGGCCAGGGACAGGAATCCTTCTAGCATTACAGTGGCATCTCTAGGTAAAACATTGTAGTATCCATGAATTTCACATAACATCTGTGTTAATTAACTGATGTCCTTTTTTTTTTTTTCGTGTTTCCCCCGCAGTGGAGCGTTGAGGTGGATGATATCCTGACCAAGCTGACTTTCATTGGGTGTGGAGCATCTCTCTGCGCTCTGATAGTCACCTTGATGCTCTTTACAGTCCTCGAGTGAGTGAGCTCCATAGAAAAGTCTCCGCTGAATGACGGTCCCATCAGGCAGCGGCCATTGGGTTTGGGGCCTAGGGGTCACAAGTCCAGCTAATTATTCCCCAGACCATCGCCGTGGAGATTTCCTTCATGGGTCCACCTTCCCTTTGTAGAGGCTGCTGCTGTCAGTAGGGCTTTGTGGTGAGACGCGTCCAGTCATCGCGCCATGCTTATGTTGTAATTAGTTTATGCTCACAGCTGTCTGCACGTGTCCATGCTGAGGTTTTATGACGACATTACCGGGAAAGTTAATTAACCCCCAGGATTCCCGAGAGAGTTCCCATGAGGCATTTGCCATCAGGGCTTACTAATTAAGAAATTTATGGTCTACTCTAAAGAGTTCAGCCAGTTCATGCCAAGATACTGGAAATATTTTATGAACATAGATATACAGAGAGGGTACTGAGGAGGACCAGTGGATGGCGCTGTGGCCTCACACCCCTGTTGTTTGGGCTTTGACTCCTGCTCTGTCTGTGGCGTTTGCATGTCCTTCCCATAATTTTCTGGGTTTCCTTCCAGCAGTCTTATGATAAAAAAACAAAACAAAACATGTGGTTTAGGTGAACTGGTGATTCTGCAAAAGTTTTATTCTTCATTGAAATAACAAAGTCTTTATGCGAGAGTCACATGGAATTGGGAAGGGACACTGATGCTGACTTGTGGTCATATTCTCTCCATTCCCTGCAGTATTCCCAAATCGGATCGGAACACCGTCCACAGGAATCTGTTCATCGCTCTGGCAGCCGCTCAGATAGTCCTGCTATGCAGCGGGTCAGTTGCCACTAACAAGGTGCGTTTCCATACACCATTCCTGCCTCTCCCATTGGCCCATCAGCCATTCCTGCCTCTCCCATTGGCCCATCAGCCATGCCTGTTTTTATGTCGTGCCTGGATCAGCTCCTCACCCCACATAAGACTGCTACATTTATCTCACAATTGGTTTTCATTGGGAGCCGTGTTTGTCTGCTGTGGGTATTGTGGTGATGGTCCTTATGTTACCTCCTCCTCTTGGGGGGGCTGTCTTCAGTCGGGGGTGTAGGCTCATAAGTTAACCTTCTGCCCCTTCACCCCCAACCCCCCTTCCCCAGGTGGCCTGCACTCTAGTGGCGGCTCTCCTCCACCTCTTCTTCATGGCGGCTTTCAGCTGGATGCTGGTGGAGGGCCTGTTGCTATGGAGCAAGGTGGTGGCGGTCAACCTGAGCGAGACAGGACACATGAAGTACTACTACCTTATTGGCTGGGGTAATGCCATGCTATTGGTGACTCTTCCATGTGTCATTCATTGGGCCGAATTACCAAGGACACATGAAGTACTACTACCTTATTGGCTGGGGTAATGCCATGCTATTGGTGACCCTTCCATGTGTCATTCATTGGGCCGAATTACCAAGGACATACAGAGTCCTTTGACTTTCAGAAGATTCCGGAAAAGCTTTTCATGTTTACGGGTTAAAATCTAATTTCTGCTTTATCAGTTTAGTAGCTGCGATATAGTCATTGATTATTGTAAGAGGTGTTCCAGAGTAAATGGACGTGTGAGGTCTGAATGAGGCTGGAGCATATTTCCGGACAGTCCCTCTGTCTCGGGTCAGGGCTCCCGGTTCTGGTGGTGGCCGTCACTTTGGCCTCAGCTTCTGGGAGCTACGCAGGGGACGGTCATTGCTGGCTGAGTGCGCGGAACGGTGTCATCTGGGCCTTCGTGGGGCCCATCATCTTCATCATCATGGTAAGGCCTTCGTGGTACCGCCGCCCGCGCTCCGCCGCCCCTGCCGTCACGCCTCATTGGCCCTGTCCCTGCGTCCCAGGTGAACGTCACGGTCCTCGTGCGGGTGGTGGCTATTGCCATTTCCGCGGCCAAGAGGAGGTCCATCATGCTGGCGCTGAAAAGCAGTCCTGCGGCGCAGACGTTTGAGCAGACCCGGTGAGCTACTCATCAGTGGCCACTAGAGGGCAGCATTTCTTCTTTTGTCACTGGCCGTCCACTTTGAACTCAGTCAGTTTTTTTCTTTAATTTCAAATCGTGATCTCGTGTATGTAACTTTTACTTATTCTTTAATTTGGATTAATTCACATTAGTTTACCTTCAGTTCACTTGTATAGTTATAATCTCTCCTGGTTTCCAATACTTTATAGGGCTTCAATAGATAATAGGGGTTGTTGGTTTTGAACAAAAGTGGGTCTGTTAGTCACTCATGTTCTTGTTGAAAGCTTTTGTTGGTGAAATATGACTGTCTGTGTGACATGGTCAGCATTTTTTGCTTGATTCTAAGAAAAGGCAGTAAGTTCAGTGTGTAACTCACCTAAATGCCTTTCTTGTCAAAGCTATTTCCTTCCTCTATCGATATTCTTTGAACAGTGTTCAAATTATTTGATATATTGCACTGTTTGCTTATGTTTAAGAAAGTTACCTTAAAGGGCACTTTTACCGATAGTCATTAATCTTACCCGAGCTTCCTCAGTAACGTTACTAGGTTGTGAGGGGAAAAAAAGGCCGAGTTCTTGCTACTCACCTTTCCTCAGTTTAAAATAGATCCTCGCAGGTTAGTGATGTGTCTTTGGTGTATATGTTAGAGTACTAAACACTCTTTTAGCCAGTTTTCCGGCTATACCAAATTAAGTAAGACTAGAAGAATGGAAATGGTCACGATGTGACTCAAACTGGCAGCTTCCGCTGGGCTAGAACATCTCACTGGCCGCTGCTAGATCTAGCGTAACGGGCAGCGTCCTGGCTTGACCAGAGCCATATGTGCATTGAGTCATGGCTCTGTGTAAAGATTGTGGGGGTCCTTCACGAAGGGGGGGTGGATTGTGGGGTCCTTCCACACCTCACTAAGGGGGAGCCGATTTGTTGCAGTGCGGCAGTGAAGGCGGTGATGGTGCTGCTCCCAATCCTGGGTCTTACCTGGCTATGCGGGGTCCTGGTACCGTTCTCCATTGTGATGGCCTTCCTCTTCGTCATCCTCAACTCCTTGCAGGTAGGGCACCTCTCTGCGTCTGTCTAGCTCTCTGTGGGAGATTTCCCCCCTTCCACTCAAGGCTTTTCATTTATTCCTCATAATCATGGAGGGAAATATTTACGCAGTATTCTCAAGGAGAAACATAGGTATGCATGGTGCTTTTCATCGTTTGTTTTTTAAAAAAACAATCAAATCAACGTTCAAGATGACAAGATGACAAGCTGAAGGCAAAACATTCTCGTCCTTTACTGGAATGATGCTTAAAATGTTTATGATGAACTTATTTTACTCATTTTTAAACATTTAAACCAAAATTTCTGCCCTTAGTTTGATAGGCTTGTTTCATTGGCTAAAAATCTGAACTTTTTTGGATCACATTTTGTTGTGGTGTAGAGGCCGGAGCCTAGATTTGAAAACCCTTGGTGTCTGTATTTATTCTGTCACATCCCCAACCTAACCTTGTGTAGTAGAGGAAAGTCAATATGGCTGTTTTTTCTTACCCATTCAATAGTTGTCCTCGTTCGGTAATTTATAATCTTTCTCAAGATTATTAGAAGACATAAAACAAACAACAAAACATCCATTGGAAGAACAATTGCCATTTTTGTCTTGGTCTGAAGTGAATTTAGTACCTGGTAAATAATGTTATGAACTGAAAACTATATTGCTGTTAATGTTTTTATTCTATAGTTTTTTTGTTTATAGTTTTTTGTTTATATAATGTGGTTTTCTGTAGAATTATACATTGAATTATACATTTTCCCACCAACCTTCACTTCCTGAAAAAACTATTTAAATACAGTTTCCGTGATGTCTTCATATACCGTTTTAGTGTATAGTGTACACTACTGCTGTAAATACTAATATGTCTGTTTTTGAAATTTATCATCAGAGTACCACAACAATTCTGAAATTGTGCCAAAATACAGCTTGCAAGTGTATGGTATCCAGATCCTTTTATATTCAATATTTTAAAATGTGTTTTTCATTCTTGGATTAATAACCATTAATGTGGTTGTTTTGTTTATCTGAACCAATCATAGTTTCCACTATAAAAAACTGCAATCATGTTCTATATGAATAAAGTCAGGTAGAAAAAATACTCCCCAGCAAACTGTACTGAAAAGAATTAATCACATTGGGAAAAAAATGTGTTCCATTTCTGGTTCTCTAGCTTGTAGTAATGTTAAATCACACGAGTATATGTGGAATAACCCTTAAAGTGAGATGCGCGTGCTCCTTGGTGTATCTTCTACTCTTACAGCATGGCTGGCCTGCAGTAATGATTTGTAAAAATCTTTCAACAGGCATTTCTTTAATTGAGCAATAAATTCAAGAGATCAATAGAGATTTAGAAAAGCCGGACCATTAAACGTTTTATCACAACTATAATTAATACGGGCATCTGTGGAAAAAGCTTCTTCCTGACTGCTGTGTTATACTTTAAGCAGCGAATCAAGCTGCCAGGAAATTAGCGACAGTGTTTTCTTGCTGCCCATTTTGCTGCTGAATGACATGTAGTACTGTTTGCTTACTCCCTGTAGTCAGCCTTTTGAATATCAGAATAGACTAACGCTTTACAGAAATAATGCAGTAGTACAGACACTCCTCTACTTGCAAACTTTAAATTTACGAACTTTGACATACGAACGAAGAGGACTATAAGTCCAAATTGTGTTCATTGGGCTCTCCTTTACTGTCCGCAATATCAATTTTTTCTTTCTGCGCGCTAATTCCTTCTGGCCGCTACTCCCACCGTGCAGCGGCATAGCGTGCATACTCCCAGCTCCCTAGTTCTTTGTACTCACATATACTGTTAAATGACGACTTGGGAACATTTCGAGTTACGAATAGCTGTTCGGAACATAACTCATTTGTAAGTAGAGGAGTGTCTGTACACTTTTTTTTTTTTTTTTTTTAAATCTCTGTTGACATAATCCTGAAATGCGCTGTCAAGAGCCCGCCAAACCAACAGAGAGCGATATAACTAACTGGAAAGCCATGTTATCCAATCAGAAGCCTTATTACCAGTTCCACAGGACAACAGCGCACAGCTTCTGAAAATGTTCGCCTACGATTGGGTTTTACAAACGCTCCATTTTCAGTGACATAAAACACCATTTGCGTTTTGGATGAAAGGCCAAAATGCATAGAATAAACTATGCTTTTAAAAATACCTGTGTACGTGTAGGCGTGGCCTAACTGTTATGTCCTGATCCCATGTTCGTTCATCATTAATCATTCATAATTGTTTGTGTATTTCATGCAGTTACTATACTTTTCATTATTTGTAGTTATAGTAACTGAGTTAAGTTACTTGTGCTTCCTCAAGTAAAGTGTTAGTATAAGTTAATGCTATCAACATAATCAAATCACCATTTGTATTGAATAATGATTAGATTTGATTACGCCATTTGCATTATTTTGCGTACTGGTTATCCAGTACAGTGTCTTGGTGAGTCTAGAACAGAGGTCTCTAACTCCAGTCATGGGGAGCTACTATCCAGTAGGTTTTCTATCCTACCTGGCTTCTGATGAGCCACACCTGTTCTCAGGTAAATACCAGGAGCAGGTGTGTCTCATCAGAAGCCAGATGCGACAGAAAACCTACTGGATAGTAGCTCTCCAGGCCTGAAGTTTGAGACCCCCTGCTTCTATAAAATCTACCAGCAAGTGCAGAACACAGGGCCAAACACCCGGACAGGATGCCAGTCCAGCCTTCAGGAGATGCCAACACACGATCATCAAGTCACAGATGACAGTTCACCAAAGCTCATCTCATTGGAGGCTTTAGAGTACAAAGCAGAATCTTGCATGGAGATGGGGATAACATGCAAAACAAAACAAAAAAACATTAATTAGCCACCCAAGGCGTTTACCAGGTACCATGTGCTACATTTATAAAATCTGTGTGCAGTTCACAGAGTAGTTTTTTTTTTTTTTGAAAAATCCATATTTTAAAGTCTGTTCAGACACTAATTCTTTTTTTCCTAGTATCCTTCATAAAATGCAGTGTGCTTACCTACCACTCATATTTAGAGGACTTTTGAGAGTATTGACATGTTTATTACATTCGTGTTATTCGTTTGTACAGATGGATGGTTTTTGATCAATTTAGGTCAAGTACCTTGCCCAGGGGTACTGGGGCCATCCCCCTCCTGGGATTTGTGGCTGCATAAACTGGCAGCCCAGTCACTTACCTGCCATGTTAAGTCCTACAAAAAAAATCAGACCTTCAATTTGGAAACACAAAAGGTTTAATCCCATTGGAGCTATGGTTCTCTGCTGGTTTTGTTTAGGAACTTTAGATTTTTTTTGGAATTAATACTCCTGCATATGTGGCGTAGTCTGCTGGGGGTATCCTATCGGGGGGTATTTCTTTTTGTCATATATGCATTGCATGTTTTTTTTCTCTAAAGGAACTTGGGGGGGGGGAAAAAAAGAAAAGCCCCCTTTTGTTAATGTTTAAATAATCTCTTCCAAGAAAGAGAAAAATATGTAGGCCTATCACTTTTTAAAGTTATTTCAAATGCAGCCAAAATAATTCTGCCCTTGGATTTACCTGTAATACTGGACTAAACTGTAATTTGTAATTAGTTATCTGTAACGGACAAAGGAAAGCATTTAACATTAATGAAAACATAATTGCTACCAATAAATATCACATTGATTCCGTACTGTGGAATGTATTTAACCTGAAACGAATGAAGGGTTGGTAAAACTACGGCGTCGGTGGATGTGAATCGCTGTGTACTGAAGGCGAAGCCCTAAGTTCCGCGCGCGTAACCAGTTCAGCAAATACCGTTTTCTTAACTGTAGCGCGACTGGATCTGGTTCCGTTTTCTTTCTAGTTTTTGCCAAATAGGAAAAGTACAAATTACAACCACATTTTAAAAAAACACCACAATCCCTGCCTGATTTGCCAATATATTAATTGTACAGCCATCTTTTAAAATCAGATTTTATTTTACCTTTTTATTAGTTATTTGGCGCGTGTCCGCGCATTCTCTGCTCTCTCTTTTCGTTCGTTTGCGACAGATTTTTTCAAAGCCTTTCGAAGCAAACTCCAATTCAATTAATTGGATCCAAACTCCAAAATCCAATTATAACATTCAGATTAAACCAATGCTCCATTTATACACGGGAATATCAGCGCTAGTTCAGATAATAGTAACCTGCCATTAAAATCTGGCCTTGGTGTCGTTGTGAAAATGTCAATAGCGACTTATTTCCAATCAAAGTAATGAATAAAGCCGCAAAACATCTCCCTCTCCATCGAGGGCTTTCTCTTTTTAAGCACCATTTACGGGCTTAAGATACTACGAATACAGCCGTGCCTCACAGCCTCTTTTATCATGCCAGAAATAAATAGCGTGAGGTTTTCAAATGACCATAAATTGCTTGACCCTCTGTCATCCAATTTCACTGCAGCGTCATTCATTCCTCCATCGCTATCCATTACCTGGATATAATGGGCTCCAGGTCATTCATTGTTCACTGGATTATGAGTTCATAATTTAAGAGCATATAAGAACACAGCCGGGTTTGTTTGTTTATTTAGGCGTATTTGCTACGTAGTTTATATGGATTTGTAGCTGCGTTAGGTGTTTTTTTAGTAACCAAAGAAACTTTATATACGCCGTTGTTCTTAATCTATGGAATCAGTTTAAACCCAATTTATTACCTTGGGAAATTTGATTTTTAAATCGCAATCAATTCGTTCTTACTTCGAGAAGTGCCGGGAGCTGTCAACTTTCCGTGTGCTTCTGATGTGATTTGCATCATTTTTTCCCCCAGAAATGTTTTCCACAAGGGGGCAGCGGCAATTCATCCTTTTTTTTTTCTTTCACTAGTAAATGAAAATATTCCACTAATACTTTAGAAATTAAGTAGTTTGAACTTTATAATAATTGTCGTTGTGGAAAGTTGTGAAAAGTTTGTAACTCTTTATCTATGGTTTATATAGGTATTTATTTAGGCAATCAAAGTATTTTTTATTGATTTGCATAATCCAAGCAGTATCATTTCATGCTTTACTTTTATTCGCGAAATATGAATGTTGTGATTGATTAAAGTTATGCCAGGCTTTAATATTTTGCATGAACATTAATTTACCCAATGTGACTTGACCTAATATGAAATTTTTATACATGTGTTAACAGATTATTACTGCATTTCTATTTATTTTTAGATAAATAAATGAATGATCAAGTATTACTTGTAGAAATCGGAAGAGGTCCAATTGCTTTTAGTTTTTCTGGAATTTCAAGTTACTTTGCATGCTTTTTGAATGAAAGATCAGGTCTAAGGAAAGCTAATTTCATTTCCCAGAGTAATAAAAGGTGCATTTCTCCGTTTTCGATGTTTAGTGTCCTGGCAGGATGGCAGGGCCGGAACATGGCTGTTTCATAGGATTCCCAGTGGATGATACACATTCATCTACACTGCAGCTGAAAGTGCACATGACAGGCAGAGGACTGGAGATCGTAGCGGGTTGAGGCTTGGGGTGTGTGTGTGTGTGTGTGTGTGTGTGTGTGTGTGTGTGTGTGTGTGTGTGTGTGTGTGTGTGTGTGTGTGTG
>JABFDZ020000037.1:15545600-15562061 GCA_019775955.2 Pollimyrus isidori
GTGTGTGTGTGTGTGTGTGTGTGTGTGTGTGTGTGTGTGTGTGTGTGTGTGTGTGTGTGTGTGTGTGTGTGTGGGTGGGGGGGTTGCTTGGAGTTTGTTCTCAGTAGACTTTGGCAGAGTATGTCTTCCTACTGCTGTCAGAGGGGTGACATTTTTCGGAAGTCAAACATTGTTAAAATGCTTTGCATGTATGCACTGTACAGGCTTTTGGATGTTACTACTTGTAGTTGATAGTATTAATAATATTTGCACCGACTAGCCTGTTGAAGTAGACCTGCAATACCAGGTCATCGGTAGTACAGTGCTTTGCGGAGAGTAGATTTTAGTTGATAATAGTATTAGTTAATAATGTGTCTAGTAGTGTTAGCATTATGTACAAAATGCATGTAATACAAGGCATTTCAGCGGATTCGGTTGAGAAGTTGTCTTTGCATTTTTTGTAGCGTATCAGTGCTTGGTGATGTTTCTAACATTAGTGTACAGTTTAACATATAGTTCAAGGTGGATAACAAAGTGCATTTAGGGCAGGCAGATTATTGAGTGGCGGTGAACAAAATTAATTTTGACGGAGTAATGTGCGCTTCTGTGCATGCCTATGTGCTCACAGAACCAGGACTGTTCATGCGAGCAACTGAGGGCAAACAATTTAATTGAATGTAAAGCAAGAGGAGGAAAAGCAGCATGAAGGCAGAACACATGCAGGCCTGATTATATGGTTCTGGGCCCTGGGGAAATATAATATACTAGCATTAAACGTGCATCTTGTGTTGAATGAAGGTCGCCCTGAAGGTCATATTCAGGTGTGTTTTCTTATTCCTTACTGTATTTAAATCAGGTTTTACGAGTGTTTTCTAATGGGCTAAGGAACATGGCGGTTAGCTGCTGCTTTAGGTCTTTATTTATAGGAAAATATGAATTCGATGAAAATCCCCCCCATATCATCACAGCTTAGTGGCCTCAGACCACCATAGAATTGGAAGTTTGACATCTCCATTTCTGTGTTTTTTTTTTTTTTATTGCTCTGGTTTTCACTTGCAATCCAAAGTCATGCTGTTAATTAATCAGTCTAAATGTGTATCCATAGTATGCTTGCCGTGTGATTGGGTGACATCCCATCCATGGTATCCCCTGCGTTATGCCAGGTGCTTTATGGGATAGGCGCCAGGCTCACCACGACCCTGTACTGGAGCCACAGTTGTGGAAGATGGATGGATCTCAGTTTGGATGTCACAGTGCAATATTTTAACTGTGTCACGAGAAGAGCTTAGTTGAAAAGGTATTGCCATTCGGTTCTCTGTCCATCACGGCATTGTGACTGCCACAGATCGTTATCCTCTTCCACTTCATTGTGGAGTAGCTGTTACCCTACAAAAGCAGTCGTCATCCCTTAGACGTTAAACACGTTACTGACCTGGGGCGTCACACCCCTAAACAGCCTGGATTGGTGACACTAAGAAGACCATTTTGGGTATTAGATCCAGTGATACAGGGTGCCTTGTTAGATTTATGGCCCCGTGGAGAAGTGGGCGTTGCGTCTATTAGCTATGCGGCGTGGCCTCTCCATGAGCTGTCTCTGATTGGCTGTGATGGATGTTTGTTTTGATAAGGGTGGGAGGGGTATCAGTAGCAGCTTAGTACCGCCCTCAGCTGTCAGTCACAGCTGTGTGCCCTCTAGCCCTCTCTGGCAGACGACCCCCGTCTTGCTGGAATTTGGAAAGCCTACTCCAGAGGATGCCAAGATGCCTTCACTAGGAACAGTAGAGAGAGATCCTCAGTCCTCCATAGTACATACCTCACCAATCCCACCCCCCAGACAAAGGGGAGTTGGGTTATTTTAAAGACCCACTGCTCAAACACAACATGACTTTAGTTTCTCAGGCAGGTGCTGCAGCTCTCATAAATTCAGTATCTCTCTGACCTTCAAGGCTGGACTTCAGAGACCATGCCATTCATTTTTGGTTGTTTGAGACTGCAGGAGCAGTACCTTCTCAGAACTAACCAGGCTTCTGCGGTATAGTTAAAAAAACAAGATGTAAAAACAAGTGACCGCTGTGTGACTTCAGCTGTGACCCAGGGCAGCCATCTTGACTGGGTACTCGGGGCAGGGTTACCATCTTACATGAATCTATTTGAATAATTTTATGTTTCACATGTCCAGTCTATTTTATGTCGCAGGATGAAGCTTGCGTAAGACTCATTCTACAAATGCTTCTATCCACTGTTAATAAAAATGACTCATTATGTCACTATCTATGCCACGGTAAAGGCCTATATATCTGTAATTGCAAATACAATTAATTACGAATACAGTTAATACTACTTGCATTTCATTTTGAATGAAATGAAGAATGAAAACCTGTAACACCAATAATTTAACTCCAGGCTTCCTTGTAAACATTTCTAAGCAACTTCCACTAAACTGTAGCCACAATATGCATTCCAAATGTGTTTATTAAATGCTTTTATGTAGCTTCATTATTATAAACTACTTATAAAATTAAATAATTATTATTATAAAATAACTAGTTTCATTGTTTTTTATTGGAAAATATTTACTCAGTAAGGTGAGTCATTTGGAAACTGAATAGAACTGAAATTTATTCCCTAGGTTGTCCATAAGGTCCAATCAGGTATTCATATGATTTTGACAAAAGATTTAAAACTTAATGACAGCTTTATAATTTAAGGTATTTAGGAACAAAGGAATAATCTGTTGGAGACCCAACCATAATTAACCTGCAGGTTTGTATATTAGGTTGAAGAAACAAGCTTGCTAAATAATAGGTTTCCTGTCAAATTTGAGCTCTGTCTTCATACCTCCAGAGAGTTTCTACACATAGAAACATTTATTTGTTTAAGAATTACTTGCCAGTTAATTTGGGTGGTGTTTCTGCCAAACAAAAGCAAACCATGTCATGCAATACCCAGAGACTGCTGAGGATCACATGACCAGTGACAGCAACCCCATAACCCCTCTTATAATAATATGACCCCCTTGGACAGAAACCACCCCAACCCCAAAATTGCATGCTGAACATTGGCTGGTCTATTTTTAATTATAGCTCTTTTTCCATCTATAGCTGTCAAGGCTCCTCCACTGTTCTGACTGGAGGTGCGAGTCTTTCCATCTCTTAATTTGAACACTGTGGACTGTTTGCTTTCGATGGTGAACTTTGCCAGTAATTAATGGGAACTCGGACATTCGGGGTCAGAAAATCCTCCTTTTCAGTTAAGCGTGCCAGAAATAAAGCTGAGCTCCTGGCCCTTCTTGTATCGCATATAAATATGAGCTTTTTGTGTTTTGCATGGAAATTAAAACAGTAATTCCAATATCTTATTCATTTATTTTGAGAGAGACACAACTACAAATGTTATGCAGTAATGATCCAATATAGTTTTTATCTGATATATTTTCAGAGTATTGAATAATAATGTTTATGAGAATGCATTTAACATCTTTACACAAAAGTATATGATCCTCTGGCTTTAAATTATGTTACTGATATATTTTGGTATATATTTTTAAGGACATGCAGATTTAATTAGATTTAATTAGCTTTAGTTGTCAGGCATAAGAAGTGCTGCTTGTTCTCGGAGCAGCCCCTTGATAGCTATCGGCATTGTTTTCCCTTAATGAGCTTTAACAGAGGCATGCTAATTCTTACTGACTTGCTTTCTGTCCGTTGTATTCTAGAAGGTGGGAAGGCTGCCATCTCGGAATGACTGACATTTTGCATCCAGCATACTGGCTCACGTCGAGCTGATGCACTTCAGATCCATTATTCCTGCTAATTATTATCGTTAAGTGAATGCATGTTCTAATCTGTTGTATTTGAAAGGATCTTGATTCGGCCTTAAGCTGTTGCCTAACTACCTTGAGCATTTCAGGCTGGGCTCATTCGGTTCATATGTTCATAATATTATTTGACTTAATTTTTATGACCGGCTAATTTGCGATTTTGGTACAGTTAGTAAAACAACAGGAAATACGAGGTGAAAGTCAATAATATATTCATACCAAATACTTTTCGGCCTAGAAGTAAAGGTGTTTTAAGGCAAAGACACAAGGAAAGCCACTCTTTGATACCTGCCCAAGGGCTCGAGCATGTGTATATGACGCCGGAGCCCTGAAATCAAGACGCATGAAGTCTTCATGTTGATAAACCACTGTTCATTTTTGCTTGGAAGTCCAGTGTTCCACAGCAGAATGTGACCGGATGTGACACCAGGCTAGACTCTTGCTTTATGATGATTAATGCCAGCATGGAGTGCATTAACAAGGTGTGGCAGTCTGACAGTACATGCCATTACCCCCGGCACCGCCCCCCCAGGTTATATTTCGCCTAAGGAGGGCGCCCAAGTTCACAACTGATTATACGTTCTTCGTTTGGGTTTTCTTTTATTTTGCGCATTTACTTTTTTCGATTAATTGTTGTTAAATTGCTTTCCTGCACTTGTTTCATTGTTTTCCGAATCTGTATATTGCAGAATTAAACAACGGTAATATTAAATGTGATAAACTTCCCACCTTTACTGTAAAAACAGCACATTAAATGGGAAGCTATAAATGTCAGAGTGCAAACTATCATCGACTACAGAGGCAGGACCTTACTACAGAACGTATAATTTTAATGTGGCAATGAGTCGTTCTTTTGTTATGGCTGGTGAACATGATGAGAGAAGGCCTAGCAATGACACTAAATTGTACTTGCAAAAAAAATGTGTACTTTGCATTCTTTTGGCTGTCCATGTAATTTGTAGCACATGACACAAGAGCAAGCTGCCATCAAGAATTTCATCATTAGAATTTTTAATTGCATTTACTATAATTACATACCCAATTAGATACAAATGGGCATCTTAATGCTGATTATTTATAATTAAGCTACTACTTATGTGTTTTGGAAAACTTGAGATCTTTTTTTAAACTTTAGTTGTGTTTTTTTCTTGAACTATATATTGTGGACGGCATTATCATGTATTTTTATACGCTTTCATCTACAAATTAATTTTAAGATCGATTTGCATGTGCAAAGTTTTTAGTTTTTGCCGTGCCATTATGAAATGGATTTGATGAAGCTGTAATGCTCGCAGCCAATGAAATTTCAGGAATGGGCTCCCTGTGACATGCTAATGGGGCCCAGGACCTTCGCATGCTGTCTGGGGGCGGCTCCCAGACCAGCATTTAGATTATGTTCCGGAGCTCATTAACAGTAAATAAGTTTCTTAATCAAAATGTATTGCAATGGATATTGAAAATTCAGCATTCAAACTATTGTTTTAGATTACGCTAATATCCAGATAATCATGCAAATACGCAAAAAAGTTTTACCGAAATAAATTAAAATACTTCTTGTTTTTCAATCCACTTTCAGTCGTAAAACATCACCTATTTCTGGTTCGAATAACAGTATGTCCATATAGAGTCAGCGAAACTTAAGGACAAAAGCTGTAGAAACTAGTTCTGCATATTTCCACCTGCCTTAACATCCAACCACAAAAGAAACACACCAATTTAGTATGCAGCTCCAATACAACATGCTCATTTTTTTAGGTTTGTATTTTTAAAAAGACTGAATATTTGTGCATTTTCATTCTTGTTTAAAATGACTGCATATAAAACATGTTGTAGATGGGCAGTATTATTTGTGTGTGATATATTTATTTATTCTAGTGGTACAGAAGTACAAATGACCTTTGAAGTATTACAGAAGAAAATGACACGGCGAGTTATAACAGGCCATAAAGTTTAAATTTGTAATATCCAAAGAATGCCGCCTTTCCTGTCAGTTTTCCCCGGGTTTCTGCTGTATCTACCAGCGAGCCGGTGCTGGGGGAACATCTGTTTCAGGCTTGTTGTTCCCCTTGGCTGCCTTTCAATTGGATTTCCTCAAGCAGGTCCAAAAGCTGTCACCTTAGCCAGGCTCTGTTAGCCATCACCGCTGCCCCTATATTAAGTAGGTGTTTCAGGGCTAAGTTAATAACTCTCCCGCCACCCTGACTGATCACAGTCGGTACTGTCCCCTCCATCTGTGGCAGGTTGCCCCTCGCCCAGCTGTGGGTGGGAGGGCTTGGGGGGGGGGTTGGTGTCCTGGCGGTCCTCCTTACCCGGCCTTGTTCATTCTCCTCGGATGTGCTTCAGCTGACCACCTCTATTGTCCAGTTCCTCTGTCCTGATCCTCGATTTCAGTTTCGAGACTTTTGCATCTCTGCATGTGTTTTATCCATCCATCCATCCTGAAAATCCAGTACAGTTTCGTGATGAGTCCAGAGCCTATCCCAGGAAGCACCGAGCACTAGGCAGGAGGCTCCCTGGAAAGGATGTCAGTTTATAACTGGGTAATCGACCTCAATACCTCCAGTACAGTACTTGGAGGTGTCATGCAGGAACATGATGGGGTCACAAAAGCAGCACACAGAGCTGGAGGAACCAAACCCTGAGCCCACTGAAGAGTTCTACCAACTTTTATGCAAAATCCTATTGCTAAGATAACCATCTATGCCAGGGGTCTCCAACTCCTGTCCTGGAGAGCCACTATCCAGTAGGTTTTCTATTCTACCTGGCTTCTGATGAGCCACAGCTGTTCTCAGGTAAATACCAGGAGCAGGTGTGGCTCATCAAAAACCAAGTAGGATAGAAAACCTACTGGATAGTGGCTCTCCAGGACCAGGGTTGGTGACCCCTGATCTATGCTAACTGCACTGTAATGAAATAAACTTTTCAGGTACCTCAATGTCCTGCACTAGATAAGTGGCTGGACAGTATTAGATCAGGCGTCTTAGCCATTCCAGTGCTTAGCCAAAGGAGAAATGACCCGCTTAACCCTGTCTTACTGTTTTACGCATTCAGTTGCAGCTACACTATTCAGTTTCCAGGAGCAGAGTGTTAGCACTAGCAAGCAGATGTGTGGTTCAGTGGTTTTGGCCTGTGATCAGATGGTTGCTGGTTTTAGTTTTGTGACTAGTAGACTGATTCCACCATTGGGCCCTTGAGTAAGGCCCTTATCTCTAACTGATTTAGGACTTCCAGTCACTGGCCAACCCAGAACTGTGATCCCCTAAGCTTGCTCTCACCTGTCTGTATCCCTGTTTGCCCAAGAAGCATTTTAGAACCAAGTTCAATCAGATCAGAAGTGGGCAGCACTAAATACAAGTGTGAACAACTACCACCTTGCCTTGATCTGACCACGTGCAGTGGTCTGCGCATTTGCGCAGACATCTGTTGTAGTGTAAATGCTAATACATCCGCAACAAGGACAACACAGTGCAAGGGGCCATTTGACCTTCTAGCAGAAGTAACATAGGCAGTAATGTAATCTGAACACAAGTGGTGAACTAGACATCTTGGAAATGCATGATAGACCCAGGTGTGAAGGGCGATGTGTCTCGGCTGTCGGTTGTGGTTCGGTTGCCCAAGACTCATCTGAGAACAGGGTCTCAGGGTGGAAACAGGGTCTCATGGAGAACACGATTGGATCGGCAAAAGTACAACTGTCCCAATGTGATGATTAAAAAAAAATCCTCATTTTAATAAACTACCCACTGCATTTATCTTTCCAGCTTCTTTACTGTTTATATTTGCCAGGAAATATGGTTTCATTTTGATAAGTGTATACATCCTTACAAGATAAGCATGTTTGTAGTTTATAACTTTATATTGTTGCTCTGTTTCTTAATTTGTTGACTTGTTTATTCAGGAACCTGTAATGGGTGTTAAAGCACTGCTGACATTGGCTGCCAGATGTAACGCAAAGGCTGTGAGCAAGAGCCATGTATGCAGCTTATGTTATGCTAAAGTGGTCAGAGGCATTAACAGATCATTTGTGAAAGTATGAATTTTACCTCATGTTTCTGTAACTGCTTCCATATGGATTAATTGTCTCTGAAATTGGTGAAGTTGCGAATGACACCACAGCAGATTTGTTGGCAGCAGGTTTACCCCTTCTTAAATACAAAAATATTATTTTGAATATTTATTCCCACAAAAAGATATATTTTATAATTATGTGTGTGTGTGTGTGTGTGTGTATAACGTAAACATTTTCCCCTAATCCTGGCTGGTGAAAGTGATGTTTTTTATGCGTTTCAATTTGAAAATCATCTGTGAAAATTTGTAGTGTTCTTTCAATATGAATATTCTAACAGATTTATATTTTTTGTTGCCAGTTTTTTGAACCCCTGTGTGTTGTCACGTCTTGCGAAGACCTTGTATGCAGCATTGCTCTGCTAGCCGATTGGTAACTATATTTACGTTTTATTTATTTAGCTGACGCTTTTATTCAAAGCAGCATTCGCGTGAGAAGGCAGGGTCAAATGCAGCAGTTGGGGGTTAAGGGCTGTTTTGCGGGGGCCCAATGATGAAAGAACTCTGTCGACCCTAAGACTTGAACTGGCAACCTTTCAATCACAATCACAGCATCCTAAATTAAACTGTTTTCCTTTATTTTTAAATGATGCAAAAGTCAACTTCTGTGGTAACCGAAAGCACTGCCCATTTATCCTCTGGCCTCAATGTTATTTGGCAGCATGTCTCATTTCTTTAGTGCATTAATTTGCTTTCCTTAGCAGGAGTGGTGGCTCTGAGGCTAGGGATCTACAGTATGCCAGCAACTGGAAGGTTGCTGGTTCAAATCTCATGAATGCCCAGAGTGATTCTACTCCATTGGGCCCCTGAGCAAGGCCCTTAACCTGCAATTGCTTTGTCCTGGGTATGATGTTAATCATGGTGTGTACAGTACATCCAGCCCTATAAGGAGGTCCTCCAACTAACAGGGAAGAACTTTGGGGTTTGTGGCAGGACTGGCACTCCGGCCAATGGGAAACTCACTGGTCCATTCGGACTAGTGTAGTGCTGAGGTATCACCCACCACATGGCTGCACTCTGGTTCTCATTCCTGAGGTGTTTTTTTGTGGGGAGGGTGCGGCAATGCACTGCATCGGTGCACGCCCCTTACGCACTGCATCGGTGCACGCCCCTTACGCACTGCATCGGTGCACGGCCCTTACGCACTGCATCGGTGCACGGCCCTTTCGCACTGCATCGGTGCACGGCCCTTTCGCACTGCATCGGTGCACGGCCCTTTCGCACTGCATCGGTGCACGCCCCTTTCGCACTGCATCGGTGCACGCCCCTTTCGCACTGCATCGGTGCACGCCCCTTACGCACTGCATCGGTGCACGCTCCTTACCTACTGCATCGGTGCACGCTCCTTACCTACGTCTTAGCGGAGGAAAGCGGAAAACCATACAGATACAGGTGGCCCATGACTGTTGACTGCTGACAGATTTTTAGTCCAGAAGCTGGTTGCAAAAGTATGAAATACTGGACTCATTCTTTTAATGCTGCAAAGGGAAACCTGAGTAAGATTCACTGCTATCCTCTCTGTCCTCTGACCTAATTAACAGGGAATGTACTCTTCCCAGGACTGATCAGGTGATATAGGCAGCTGCCTAGGGCACCAACGCTTGAGGGGGCACTGACTTACCAGCCAGTTTCATTTTGCCTCTGACAGGGGGGTGGTTTTGCAATGTACCTATAGTTTTTAGTATTCCAGTGTAGATGAGGGCAAAAGCGGGTTAGTTGCTAGTGATCGGTTTTTAACTGAATGGAATTTTGATCTAACTTGATAAACATTCCTCTGTAAAATCGCACTGTGATGATTTGCCCATTTTGTTCATTTGGGTGTGAGTGAACACTGTATGATACTGGTATATACTTACATCACATACTGGAACAAACCTGACGGAAAGGTTCTATACCGTCTGGCTGCTTCCCTCCATCATCCTCCCTGTGAGGTCCATTTGGTACAGAAGTGGTGTCAGAAAGCATCGTATATATCCTGGGGAAAATACAAACTCGGTCACCTCTCTCCGTTGCCGGCACACCATCCCCTTAATCATAGTTTTCATTTTGGTGTATTGAAATTTCCGTTACCAAGGACAACATCATAAATAAGAAAAAAAAATGGGTTTGTGAACATTTTTACCTGAGACTCCCTAACTTTCTCCATTAGGGCATTCAAAAAAAATAAAGGAGAGGTGGTCGTGTGAGAGAATTTATAATAATTTATTACATGGGGCTGGAGGATAGAGGTGACTGAAAGCATGAAAGGGGGCATCCATAAACAGAGCAAAGGGCCTTAAATGAAAGTGAAAGTGAATTTCTGTATCTTGTCATGAAATAATGAGGAGCTAGCACTCTAACCCATTGTGGTATACAGAGCGTTCTCGCTCAGTCTTGGCTTGGTGGTAAATGATTTGCTGATGTATTGCCTCAATTTGAAAAGAAATCTGTGCTCAATGTGACTAAAGGGGACATGTTGAAGTTGGTGGCCCCCAAAATGTTTTTACCGTTAAGAGCAGCATTTACCTTAGTAAATAAATAAAGCTAAGCTCTACTTACCTTTCTGTTTACAGGTTATTGCAGAAATTTAAGGAGACTTATTCCAACAGTAGGAGAATTGTCATCTCCCTTTTGATGCAGCGTGAATGGAAACCAGGAGACTGTTTTGTCTTCGTTTTCTTTTTCCCTTATTTTTTTTTTTTCTTTTCAAGGGAAATTTGTTGATCAAAAGAAACGTCTGCTGGGTTTATCTTGTTAAGCATTCAGTTGTCTCCTAATTAGTTTTTAAAATTTTATGCGTTTTATTTGATGCAACGCAAGACTTTGCTGGTTCTATGCATAGTTTTACATTGTTTTGTAGAATAGTTCAAAAGATACTTTGAGCATAGAATAATAATGCTGTTCCATCCATTTAAAGTTTTTTTTTTTATTATGGTTACTTGAAGGTTTTCTGGCTATTAACCAGATCGTTACAATTTTATTAACATTATTTTATACTGGAATTTGTTGTAAAATTGATTTTTGACCACCTAACACAACGGATGCGTTATATGTGGATGTCTGTAGTAGTAACAGGAAGTAAAGGCTGTGAAGAACCATACCAAACAAGTGAAGGGACCAAGGGAGGAAGTGTGTGAAAGAGGTAGACGCCGTGTGCCCAAGCATGCTTCTGCATGTTTCGGTGAAGTATTCCGTGTTCCATTCTCTTGGCTCTTCTTTCAAGCAACTTATCACACATGCAAATAAATTAAACGTTTTTAAAAGTCGGACGGAGAAAATAATTGAGAATCCTGGCGTTATACAAGCTACGCAAACCGTTTTATTTTTTCTTGAGCCGTTTATCTGCAAGGTTTGAATGAAAAGGAGCAGCTTGCCATTTGTCTATACCTAGCAGTCTTACACAAAATGCTGTGTTATTAAGTCGGTGAATGGACAGCTTGTTCGTTTAACAATAACTATGAGAAACATGATGGCAAATTACTATGTTTGCCACTGAAGGTACCCGAATCTCAAGGGCATCTGATTCTTGCTCTTTTAGCATTAGCTGTAGTTTGCACCAAACTGAAATCTCTTTATGTGCCTTTCCTTTCAGTTTGTTTCCTATTTTATCGTAAGTATCCTTGTTTAGGCCAACACTTAGCCCGCTCCTTCATTTGCTCTGCATCCTGTGTTTCCGTGGGAACAAAGGCTGAGCACTCGAGAGTGAAATGCATGGCCTCCAATAAAGCCCGGGGAACCTTGGGGTTATCTAGTCGTTTTGTAGCCCTGTCTTCCCGTGTGGAATTTGCCTTGCCTATGATGGCACTCATGTGCGTGAAAACCCGTTCATGTTATTACTTTGTGGCAAAAAAAATTGAGTAGCATGCAAATACAGACTGAATTACTGTAAAGTTTAGCTGCTTTGGGCTTTTAACGCGAGAATGAATTTTGTTCATATTGTTAAATAAACAATTCATAGTATGAATATGTCAAAAGCACCAATAAAATATGTCTGCATTACGTGTGTGTGTGTGTGTGTGTGTCTATATATACATTTATGTATTTTATATGTGTATATTTATGTCCAATTTTTATTTCTATGCCTAAATAATGTCCATTATAATATGGTGAGACCTCACATTAACCGTTAATCCTTTTGTTGTTGTGCAGGGCCTTTTCATCTTCCTTATCTACGGGGTCTACAACACAGAGGTGAGTCTGCGCGTTGTCTCAAGGCCGATGGAGTGAGTGAGGGGAAAAAAATAAAATAAAAAAATGACAGCTCCACGATGGCGCGAGTCGAAGGGATGAGGCGAGCCGGCTTGTGTGCACAAAGCTCCCCGCTGCCCTTCATGCTTGGTCTGTCCAATATGCATCCAGGCCCGCCATTAAACACTGACACCCCCAGTGTGTGGATAGTCATTCTTCACCCACATTGACTAATATTTCACTGCCTCTTTAAGTTTTTAAACTCATGGCCCTCCATTTAACACTCTGACACCTGGCTTCGCGGGCCCAGGAGGTCTGCATGGCGACGGCAGCTGAGATGAGGCTAGCTAGCTGTGTAGAGCTCGGTGTATGTCATAGGAAAATCATTATTTCACTGGGAAAATGACCCCTTTTTCGAGAAAATGCTGTTTAGTACTTGAATTAATCTTGCTTGTATTTTTTGGAACTATATTGATTTAATTAATTTTTTTAATGTGTAGGACAATATGCAGTACCTAGCATGGTCTTATGAGCCATTGGCATCTATGTAGCATGCATAAATTCTAGAGGAAAAAAAAATATATTGTGAAGCGTTTGTACATTCAGACTCAATCTTTGAAATAGCATGTTGAAATAGCCAAAAGTCCACTGGTGCTGTCAGTGTATGTTTAAGGTAGAAGAAAGTTTGTATTATTTATAATGGATTTCTGTTCCATTATTCTGTTCCAGTATTTCATTTTGATTTATATTTTAAGTCAAAAAACATGACACTTTAGTTTAATTTGATTGAAAAGTAGAATTACAATTTTACCCTTAAGATCAATGTAAATAAAAACAGTTAGTTCTGGTGACTCCCATCTCATTAACTGAAATCCAGTAAAGACCTTATGCCTTTCTGTGCAGCCTAGATCACTGTATTATTGTACATTCAGCTACATCATTGAAAATAATGTATGTTACATTTTGTCATAAACATAGTTATGTTTGTGTTTTGCGTCAATGTACAATAATTAGTGCATTAAGAATTATTTTATTAATGAATTCCTTCCTCTTTAATTCACCTTATAGATGGTGTAAAACAATTCAGAGTTAAGTCATATTTTATGTTCTTGTCGTTTACTATTAAATGCCAGTAGACTTTATGAATGTGCCCATCAGTGTTTTCCATTTTATTGGATGTTTTACAAGATATTTAGAGATGATGCCCTTCCTCCAGTGCTGCGGTCTTTTAAAAGATCCTGTAATGTTGGATTCTCAGCAGTTCGTACTGTAGTTGCATGGAATAGTGGACTCTCTTCTCCTGTGCTCCTCTTCCGGCCTGGGTTGGGGCTCGGAAACATTCAGGTGGAGATTCTTCTCGTTTTCCACCCAAAGAATGTGAGGCATCCCTGAGTCTTCATGGTACCATGAGATAGTGGTGGACTCAGGTCTAACCCTCTGCGCTGTAAAAGTAAATCACCCCCCCTACTTAAGTGCCTTTTTGATGCAAAGGAATCCATTTTGTTGCTTCTCGGTCTCCTTGACCAAAAGGCTTTTGCAGTTTGGGAGCAACACATACACGCTTTGTATGTTTTGAAGAGGTTTTGTAGGTATGAAAAGGAGCGTTCTTTGCGCGTCTGTCCTCTGTCTCCCCTGAACTGTTTATGTAGTTTAAAATGCAATTTGGAAAGAGATGTGGGTGGGCAGAAAAGGTTCTAAATGGAAACTACTGCTAAACAAAATCAATACAAGTGGTTCACGTTTTCTGAAAGAAGTAATAAAATAAAGGCTAGCATGAGATGCTAAAATGCAGAAGGGCAGTTAATGCCAAATGCCACACAACAGTTGCTGTAAATATGGGACATTTTTATGAAAACACAATTGATTACCTACTGAAATAAACCAAAGAGAAATTTACACTGAAACGTTCTGCAAAGTGGGGGAAAAATATAAATATTGTCAAATTCTACACATTTGTAATCTGATGATTTTTTTGTAGTTTAAGCTCTTTATACTCCTTGTCTGACTTATTTAGCTGAATTATTATGTATTCTTTTTTGCTTTTCTTAAGCTTTGTTGAGCTGTATGGAGAAAAACATTAATTTAATTGGCCTTTCTCATCTTTATTTAGTCTTTTCTTTGATATGTTGACCGTAGCTTTTTGTTCGGGAACTCAAGGATGCGAGCAGGTACTTGAATAATCTGAACTTTCATATGGAAATGATGTTTATAACAGCTTTTAGTTGAACTCTGTGGTTTCATAAAATAAAACTTTGAGAGGAGGCAAATAATAACAACAAAAAGAAACTTTAAACAATGTTTCTTACACTGTTGAGTCTGTCCTGAACTTTTTAGCCGTCTATGAAAGGGCCTGCTTTCAAAATTATGCACGTTTAGCATAAGCCAGGTATTCAGAAGCCTCTTTTATGATCAGAGATGCTGATGTTCAGTGATGTCAGCACGTTTTGTTCGCTTTACTGCAAACACACACAGCGGGACCCATGCCCTCATTTCCCTGCATTTCTCCTGGGGCAGAATTTATGACAGAGTTTACTCTACAGTAATGAAGCTGTAAAAGGGGGGGGGGGGGCACCGTTATTGATGCGATGGGCGGAGTGTGTCTCCCTGGGCTGAGTCACTGATCATCATGTAATCAGACAAGGTTCCGTAAGACAGACCCTCACCATAGAGTCTTGGCAGCGTTTTGGACTCATGGATGAGTGTGTAAACACAGCGGTTACTGCAAGATCACCCTATACTGAGAGACTTTAGCAGGATTCACTTAATAAATTCACTGTCGGTGTGAATAAAAGTCAACATATTATAAAATCATGTGATTTTTTTCCGGTATGAGACCACCACTTTGGTTAAAGGAGCATTACAGTTTACAGTACAGCCACTCTGTACCATGATAATCAAAGCTACCGATTTTCTTGGGAATAATTTAGGACTTATAGTACTAATGATTTAGTACTTATGTTATTTTTTAATCTATTAAATGAACTAAACTTCTATAAAATTTTACTATGTGAACTCACTCTGAAGTGATTGAGGGTCAGGTTTCCAGAGTGTATTGTGGTGATTTTATCTACTATTTTTATATACTGTTAAAATATATACAATTTGAGGTATAGCTAACTATATATTTATGGATAATGAAACATTTGTTGGTGGTATAATATGTTAAAATTATTATTATAATTAGGAAAAACTGATGAAAAATTTTCTCCTTTAATCATTTCATTATGCAAATAATGCAATACGAAGAGGTATACCTCCCTCTGGTCTTATAATAATTAGTAGATAATTAGCAATGTAGTAATAACAGTCTTATTAGGTCTGTCTTGATTTTTCCAGAGGCAGCAGCCGTAGGACCACAGTGAAAATCCAGTTGTTTGCTAAATTTCAGTGTGAACAGATTTTAAATAGCCGGCTAACAAAACGGGCAGATTGTTACCTCGCTGAACATCTGCTACCTTCCTGGGAACAGCTGTAATCTGTTCTGCTCGACCAGTCTGTTATTGAACGGCTTCATTTCCAGAGCACACCGCTGCAGTGTGTGACAGATGAAGGCTTTAAAGTGGTCTCCTTAGCTTGCTACCACTGTGTATCACTATCAGCTCTCATTATGTCTGACAAACCACGGCCTTCTGCTTCTCCAGCTCTGCGGCTCTCGTTCATTTTTACAAGTGCATGTTTTCGTCTGCCATTTCCTGAACATTGTTCCGGACCTCGCAGTTTATGTAAAGTTACATGGAGGAAGGCTAGCTGAAAGGTTCTTGTCAGGAGCGGCGTGTAATTTGTTTTCTCTCTCTCTGTCCTGCCAATTTTCTCTGAACTGCTGCAGGTTCGAAGTACCATCAACAAATTCAAAGAGAGGAGGAGAGCCCTGAATTTTTCGGTACGTGCCCCAGTTCGCATGTGTCCCTGGAACACCTAATATCCACAGTCTGAACTGGCTCAGTAAGTGTGTGACCTTTACCTCAACCTCATTGATTCTGTGCAGCTCTAAGGTAATTATGCTCTACAAATAAGATCGCTGCGCAAACATTATAATTCGCTTGTGGAGGCAAATTCTGCAGATTTCCCAGCATTCATAGCGCAATTTCTGCCAGACCGACACTGGTTCTGAATGCGCCCTCGGGTGATGAGTTTACGTACTTTGCCGGAATACCTAAATATCGCTGGTGACAGCAATGGGATGCCACAGGTCTGTCCTTAATCCCGGACCGTCCGACCCCTGACGTTAATCTGTCACTCTGATATTTACGTCAGCTGCCATTCCCTGCGATCCGAGATCTCTCGGGTCTGCCGGCCTGTTTAACAGTAGTTAACGTCGGCCTCCTGTAACTCGTGGCTCCTGTAACTTGAGGGCTGCGCTGGCGGGGGGGGGGGGGGGGGGGGGGGGGGGGGGGGGGGGGGGGGGGGGGGGGGGGGGGGGGGGGGGGGGG
>JABFDZ020000037.1:15568349-15580960 GCA_019775955.2 Pollimyrus isidori
TATAAAATATGTATATGTATATAAAATATGTATTCTATATGGTGTATTCAGTTCATATGACTAGATGAGTATGAGTATGCTCTAGATCCCTGTGTACTTGAATGTGGGAATTTAATCCTCAACAGGACAATTTCTGGAGCTCTCGACATGTAATGAGGGGCTTTCAGTCAGTCTCAGGTACTCCAGGTCACTAACATTTAACCCGCTTTGACCTAATCAGACTAGTCAGTCAGCAAGCTGTCTCCTGAGGGTTGATTTCTCTGACACGGCAAGTCGCTCAAGTACTTGTGAGCTCTTGTCAGCCCCCGAGTGGCTTGGAGGGATTGGGGGGGGGCAGGCAATGTGAACTGGCAGGATGTTGAACCAATGAAACATCAGGAACTTCTCCCCAGCAGGGGGCTATAGATCAGGGCAAGGAGGACGAGGGACCAGCTCAGGGTGACAAGGGAATAACATCCCTTTCTCCTCCATCGACAGGGGTAATAACTTTCGCTTCTCCAGGGACAGATTGAGAAAGGCAATAGTGAGAGGCTGTGAAGCAGGAGATGTTTAGGGGGAATTGAAAGTTAAAGAAGCAAGTGGTATTTTTTTTTTTAGGCTTGGAAAAAATTGTACGAGATGCACCATCAAACGATAAATCTTGCGCTCGTACTGTATTTGCCACGCCAGAGCGGTTCTGCACGGCTCCGCGTCTCGGCTCCTGCCACTGGCACACAGGCCTTCACCAGTAGCCCTGTCGTAATGCAGTTGTGGTGGGAAGAAAAAAAAAAGCGGGGGTGAAGAATGAAAGAGAAACCAGGTCACTAAGGTGGGGAAGCAGGCTGGAGTGCTGGGTGGAGCCCAGAACGGAAGTCTGCTCCATCCGCACGGAGCTTTCGTTGGCTACGGCAGCCCTTCCAACCCCCATCTCGCTCTAACTCAATGGCCTGATCAATCTTTGAATGGCATTTAATGGTAGTTTTATTCATCATCATAACTGGTACAGTCAGGCGGTGTGAGGCTCTGCCGGTTAGTACGTTATATTTGTGATCAGGAGATCGCTAGTTTGAATCCCATAGCCGGTAGAGTGATTTTGCTGTTGCATCATTGACCTATGCCCTTAATCCCCAATCATTCCAGGGATTGTCAAACCCTGCTTTCTTAATTGTGTTGCCTTGAATAATGTGTCTGCTGAGAACTGTAATGTGTCACACTGTACAAATATAAAATTGGGCGGTTATTTCATGTTTGTTGTACAGATGTGCTAAAGATGAAAGCTATGGAAGGATCAAAGGGTGCCTGAGGTGTCAAGTACCATTAGAAGCAAGTACTTTACTGTAGGAATACTGCATGCTGTGATCGGCAGGTACACAGCGAGGGCAGGAAATTAATTCCTGACATTGTCCCCGAGATCTTCAGTGGTTGTGGTCACCATTCACACAAGAGGAAGGTTAAATTTGAATGTGTGTTGAGATTTATTGGCAGTAAAAATGTGGGCTTATTAAATTTAACTCACCTCAAGGCACTGTCATCAAGATGATGAAGGCAGACACAAATATGTCTGCCAAATACCCAGCAAAAAAAAAATGGCCAGTGTATAATAAGATGAGGAAGATTGACTTGTGATGAAGGGTGAAGTCGTGGCCCGTTTGAGATCCTCGTGTCCTGGATAACCCCTCGGCCGGGCCGCGCTGTGTGACCAGCAAGTTAGCGAGTCTCCAACTCCCTTGAAGGTGAAAGAAGTGCTCAGTTGGGCGCATTGAAAACTAGACATGACAGTAAATTTTTCAGCACAAGATGGGGGGAGATCTTGTTATAGCAGACAGGACTGGGGGTCAGGGCAGGAGCCTGTTGATGATTGAGGAAAAGAGAAGTAAATTCATTCTGCTTCAGGCACTTTGTCAAGTGCTGGTAGCCTACTGTTGAGAACCAGTCACCCATCACTG
The DNA here is from genome assembly GCA_019775955.2 of Pollimyrus isidori. NCBI lineage: Eukaryota > Metazoa > Chordata > Actinopteri > Osteoglossiformes > Mormyridae > Pollimyrus > Pollimyrus isidori. The sequence continues at coordinate 15,570,275 of JABFDZ020000037.1, forward strand.
TGTTACGGCCTCTGAGGTCACCCTTCGTTCATAAATCAGCCGACTGCAAAACCGTCGCCTGCTTCTGACAAAATGAAAAAGGCAGCGGGGGGGGGAAGGTGGGGGAATGTGGGGCGGATGCCAGCGTCTCTATGGAAATGGCTGTCAGTCCTGCCACGTGTTGCCCTCAGACCAAACCTGCTCCCAATAGTGGAGCCTGCGGTATCAAGTCATTAAGCAGTGCCGTGTTTTTTGTTTATTGGAATGGCCCAATTAAATGGTCCTGCTGTTTACTGATGATTGATTATTATTTTTGTTTTAATGCGACGATGCCTTTTTTTTTTTTTTATCACTCCCTGACGAGCCTCCATAGAGCGTTAATTAAAAGAGCGGCAGATGTGCAGGTGAGGGAGATGATTATGAGCGGTTTGGCTTTCACACCTGCACATGTCAGGTGTGACTGCCGAGGAGGGCAGGTAATATCTTCATCCGTAGCAGCAGGGGTACGGTATGATGCTACGGTTATTTCTGTCTAGCATTGTTATGGATAAAGCGTTTAAAAAATAATATACTTTGTGATACATTATTAGGTTGTGATGTATGTGCGCTTTTAGTGTTATGTTGAAATATTTAGCCTTTTTTTTCCCCCCCTTCTTCAAATATGTAGGTCACAGTATAATTTTTTGCTAATGCATTGGAGTAAGCTGTAAATTCCCCAATATATTTGTCTTTTATTCCACATTATTTCATGCTTGGACTCATTTTCAGGCTGGACCAGCGGGTTCAGCTATGGTGGCCATTTGCACGTTAGTGCAGGTACATGCAAGGTCTTCCTTTTTTACTCTTAATTTGAAGGATTTACAGTATAGTGTATATGTCAGGAATTATCGTTGACATCATGTATTGCCACATGCAGCCGTTTTAATAGGAAACAGCGTAGCTGGAAAGGTTCTGGTTTCTATAGTTTTGCTTTCTTCTGTTCTTAGGTTGGGGGGGCACTTTTATTCAAGCCTGGGTGCAACTTCAGGACAAGTTTAGGTGGTTATGAAAACTCACTTTGAATTGAGATTTTTATGTTCTTTACCTTCATGTCTTTATCTGATGTTAATAGATGTGTCTTCACAGTACTGTATATGTGAAATGTCAGTTCTCTGCATTGTGTTGTGTTTGTCTGGACACACAACACCTCACTATTTGACTGTTTCCGCAAAATAATTTTTGTATGATTTTCCTAGTAGATGCTGAGTTATCTTGTCTTGTCGCGTTCACAAATTGTTTATTCATCAGCACTGAAGAACTTGTATCCAATAACACTATAGTAGATCATTTGCATAATATTTAAATTAAATTAACTGTAAAGTAAGCTTGTCAGCTTAAAAACTGGAAGTTGCTAATTTTCTGGAAACCAAACAACATATTATACTTCACTTTGTTCAGTTTTCTTCATCTTCTCTCCTCCTCAGAAGCATATTTCTGGAGATTCTTACATGGCTAGTAATCATATTTTTCTTTTCAGATTGTCAGAGACGACTTTTGAACCATGAATATATTTGTATTTTCAAAGTCTTTCCAGAGACATTTGTTTATCAGACGGGTTTACTGCCACTCCTCACTTAACGACCCACCTGTTTAACGACCGTGCGGACTTACAGCCAGCCCTCCGACCAGTCAGTACTGTATGCTGTACGAGAACTTTGGCTGTGGAAATGGCAGCACAACATTTCAGTGTCACGCAATTATGAAAATTAAAACAAAGTGATCAAGTTAGTTTCCTGTTAAACCTTTTGATTATTCAGAGTAAATAAAAATAATTACCTGTATTTACAGCATGCAAACAGCATAGTTGTATCAATCAGCAATGTGTATTACAGCTAATTTCCTCTATTCTGTTTATTACAGTATACAATAACCTACAGAATAAACATTTATAAACATACTAAAAATGTTATAAATGGTGCAGAGGTGACATTAAAACAGTATCAAAAGATAGCTGACACAATCCCACTACCAGTACAGTCTGCACGTAATGTCAGTTAGGGGCAGTCTCTCGCTTACTGACCAAATTGCATAACGGAGTCGGAGTGTGATGTACGGACGCTCCTAACTTAACGTAGACAAACATCTTCCTCTGACAAAAATGCTAATAGAATGGGAACCAAACATGAAACAGTTCTGACTATAGAAATGGCAAGATAAGCCTCTATCAAAACAAGGTTGTCCAGCTGACCTTGATGCTCTTACTCCGCTCCGCCCGGCTGTATGTTATTAGCTGAGCTGTCTATCGGCATTAGGTTGATGGTCGTTCCCCCAGTGTAGGTACCATCACTCTACCTTCAGCAAGCATCATATTAACATATGTGGACATGCTATGTGGCTATGTGCAAGCAGTTTTCAGCAGAATCTGTCCATTCATAAGTATTATTTTCCTCTGGGATTTTTCAGATAAACGCCCTTTTCTTCTTCTCAGAAGCCAGAACTTTCCATGTAGAAATAAAAAATACAATTTAATCTAGTATTATTCGTAAGCACTGCAATGCTCTGTTGCTGGAAGTGGTATGTGTATGGGTGGGTTTATGGATTGTTTTTATAAATAAATGTATGATACTTGATGTGTTTACTGTTTAGTATGCATTCAGTGGTTCGGGTGCTTTTAATTGTGCAGCGTCTCAAAGGTCTGGTTTAATATCTGCATTTTCTAAGTTGCCCATTTTCAGTTAAAGCTACCTGAACTTATCTGACACTTGTTCTGGTTTCACATAGTTTAACATTTCAGAACTCAGACTTCTTTCCTACGTATAGCTATGCAACTGTGGCACTCCTCCTAAAGGACTGCAGAGACACCGAATTGCTATCATATGGAATATTCCACTATGGCAGAAAGGACATACGGGGGATGGGCCGGCTGGGGATGCTGAAGCGTTCAGCAGTGACTCCCCCAGGGCCGTCCGAACACTTTGCGCTGAACGTAGATCACCTGTCAGCCGTGGCAATCGGCGTGAGGCCGGACAAGATGGAGCCGGCAGATGGCGTTAAGCAAACGGGCGCCTGGTTTGATGCTATTCAAAGATGTCTTTCGCCGCCCCCTGCAGCTTCAGCCGCCGGACTTTGTTTTCAGTTCTCGGATGAGAAGCCAGTGCCGCCGCTGTGCTCGGACGTGACCGCGCAGCGCAAGCGTGTGAGAGCCGTTAAACGAGCAACGGAGAGAACGGGATTCCCGTCACCGTTAATCAGTGTCACTTTGTCAGTGACGTCAGTCAGTCACTTTGTCGGTTACTGATTTTATTTGACGGCTGTGAACTTAAGAAATCAGGATCAGACTGATGTCCCATGCTGTTCAGGTGGTGGTAAACTCTTGGAAAAGAGGGTTCCCCCCCCATTCAGGAATAATTTTCATTGCAGAAATCATCTGTGAATGGATGATTTCCACTGTGCATGATTTGGAGTGAACAACTCCAGCCCACCCCCCGTGGTGAAAGCCTGGCACATTTGAGGCTAGACCAACATAAGTTGTGGTGTCTGGCATGCAGACCTGCTGTTCAGGCTGCTACCTCCTGCTGAAAGTCTATAATGGCATCTGTGCATCATGTTCTGAAGTAAGAAAAGATTCCATATTCATCCTCTTAAAAATCGTTTATGATATTCAGGGACCGCGTAAAGGGGGTAAGTTGGGACCATTCCAAGGGCGCTGGAGACACAGGGGCCCAAATATTTGGAATAATAACAATCCTTTATTGTCTCTTGCAGAAGTACAGTTACATAGGAATTTGTCTCTTCACCTAACCCGTCATGCTCTCCATAGCTGAGGGGTCACAACACAGGGGCAGCTATCATGCGGTGCCCCTGGAGCTGGGGGGGTTAAGCGCCTTGTTCAAGGGACCTTTTCTGTCATGGTCAGGGCTTGTCCCAGCGATCTTCCATCACAGGTGCAGAGACTTAGCTGCTGTCCCCACAATTGGAGCCCAATATTATACGCTTTCATGGGGCCCAAAATGTCTAGCAATGCCCCGATGATGTTAAATTAAATAGTTTTTAAAAAGTGAAATACTTGAAATCCCTTTGCTCAGGAGTTGCTTGAAATTTTGGTGATGATACTTTTATCATTAATTCATTGTATTCAGTGTGCTGCGGTCAGGTGGTTTGCGCAGTAGTGGGGAGGATAGTGGTCTGCATGGTCACATAACTCCAGCCTGTCTCTCTTGGCTCTCTATGCTCTCAGCTTTGACTTTTTTCATCACTGTGGCCTCACGCCTCCAGGACTATGAGCTGAATTCCCACCCCGGAGGTCTGCGATCGTTTTCCACTTCACATGTTCTCCTTGAGCTTGGGTAGCTTTCCTCCCACAGTACAAATACTTGTTTCGGTATTGCTGTTAGCATGTGATTGTGGATGTCTGCACCCTGTGATGGTCTTGGGTGTCCCTAGCCTTGTTACCCTGGTTTAGTTAGAGGCTTCAGCCCCCACCACCCCACACACACACCCCTGTGCTGGATAAGAGGTTATGGAAGATGGATGTAAATGTAGCTGAAGGGTGATAAAACACACTTGCAGTAAAAGAGACAGGAGATACCTAAGGGGCTTCCCACACATTCACTCCCATGATACCAATTTTGGAATCAGTTACAATGCGACCCACTACTGGGTAAGTGGTTCTGAAAAACAGATGAATGTTAGAAGTGACTGTCACATTTCTGGATTTTTTTCCGCCTAACTGCAAAATGTTTGTGTGAAGCCCAAGGTGGGGATCTAATAAAATAATTCAAACCCCATTCCCATTATCTTTATTATTTTACAGTGTCCACAAACTAATGCTAACTGTCATCCGAGCAAGTAGACTGCAGTGTTCGAAGTTTTTTCCAAGTATTTTTTGTCTTACCTTTAATTAGCATTCTAGTATTTGTTACTTTAATGCAATGATTTTCTTTGCCAGAATTCCTTATAATTTATTAAAATCTATACCAGTCATCAGCGATGGGAATACGTCATTCCTTGGAGAGTCAAAGTCCAGTCTCAAGCCAAAACATTGCAGTATTAGTCAAGTCTCGAATCATTTGCCCTCAAGTCCAGTGCAAGTCTTTCCATATCTTTCGCTGTGAAGTCACAAGTCATCAAATTTGTGACTTGAGTCTAAGTTGAGTCATGTAACTTCAGTCCCTACCGAAGTCTGGTTTTTACTTTAGTGATCAAAACATGCTGCAGAAAGAACCTGACACCGTACATAGGATAGGATATGTTCTTTATCGGTAGCGGGAGGTGAGGACCACGCTGATCCAACACGTTGCTGCACCCAGCCACCGACAGCTCAGCATCACACTCGTCCGAATCGAATGAAATTTATTTTTTTCTGGTGGCTGGAGTGTTGATCTTGCCATCAAGCCCCAAATTTTCCCTGTACGTTGGAGGATCTGCTTGCAGGGTTGGATGTAGATTAACATCATACCCAGGATGAAGCAACTGCAGGTTGAGGACCTTGCTCCAATAGGAACACTCCTGGCATTCATAGGATTCGAACCAGCAACCTTCCAATTGCCGGTACACATTAATAGCCTCAGAGCCACCACTCAACCCAGAGTGAGCACTTATAGTTGTCCTCACACAGTTTTTATGTCCATGCATATGTGGGGAGTGATGCATCTGTCAGCAAACTATCTCAGGAGACCTTGCATTCAGCTGATTGAAAATGCAGACAGCGGAGAATTAATATACACTGAAATTATAAGATTAATGTTATGGCATCCAACGGGGACTATAATCTCAAGTCTTCTCAAGTCATAGGGTCCAAGTCAGGACTCAAGTATTTGCCCTTAAGTCCAAGTTGAGTCCAAGTCTTTGCATCTATACTAATGGTATGACCCCCTAGTGGACAGAAAAGAATGATAATTCCAGTTCCAAGGTCTTGAGTATTTCCCCTTAGGTCCAATTTGAGTCCAAGTCTTTGCATCAGTTTCGCTAAGTCAAGTCACAAGTATTCAAATTTGTGACGAGTCTGAGTCGAGTCACAAGTCAGTGACTCAAGTCTCCACCTCCGCCAGTCATATTTCTGTTGTTGATGTACAATTTATGTACAATTTATAATATGTATTCGCATAGGAATGGTATTAATTTCTTTCTTAGAGAATTTTGTCACTGTGGGTGTAGGATTTATTATACAAAAATATTCATTCGAAAACTAATAGCATGGAAATTGTACAACATGTCATTGTCTAACATCTATTTTAATTTTTAAAGGTTCAAAGTAAGTCACAAGAAAGTAATTAAATCGGTGAATAGGATATTGTTTTGATGATGTTTAGCTGGTTTAATTAATCAGCTGTACAATGATACATGTGTATTGATTATACAGTCATGCATCACATAACAATGTTTCAGCCAACGACAGACCTCATGCACGATGGAAGTCAAATCGGACTATAATTGAGCTGACAGCCAGCATATTGTTGTTGTGCAATGCATTACTCACGATATTAGTGTAAAGAAACCTACTGTGCTGTCATTCATATAAAAGTATAGCACATACAATTGTATATTGATAATGATAGTAACTATACTACTGGTTTATGTATCTCCAGTGCTGTACTTTTAATCGTTATTTTAGTGTACCATTTCTGTTTTTTTTACAATTACTGTAAAAGTTCAGTAAACGCAGAAATAACCTAGCAACGCATTTCTTTAAACCTATCCCTGTCATTAAGCCACATATGACTGTATATAAAGATAGTATTTTTCAGCCTTCCGGTAATTTAATTTAAAGCATTTTATGAGCAAACTGTCTGTTGGACAGGGTCCTGTAAAAAAAACTCATATTTCTGCTTATAAATGGCCAGAGTTCAGGCCCCTTGATTGACTTTGTTTGGGTTCTTTTTCAGGGTCACAGCCTGACTCCTGCGCTGGGGAATATCTGAACGAGGCACCCGTCAGTCTGGCCGTAGGGTCTGTCGCACCTGCCAAGGTAGGGCCAGCTGCTCTTGCTCTTTGCCCATTCGTACATCTTCCTTTCACCACCAGGATGAGACACCTAAGGGACCCTGTCACTGTTGCATGGAGCCATGCACAGAGGCTGGAGTTATCGTTTAACCCTTGACCTGGAACAATTTACGTTTCCTCCCCCCAAGTTTATAAACGAGCATTAAACAGTTAATACTCTGAAGACGTTGTGCCAAGGTCGTGTCAGGCATCCGGGCGACTCTACCCAGCTCAGGGCCTGCAATCTCAGTGGGTCTGTGTTTTCTATTAGCCCGGGTTACGACGAGGAGTGGTACATAGGGCCCAGTTAGCTATGAGGTGCAGAGCGCGGGGGAAGCCGTCGCTTGAGTTATGGGATACGCCGCTAAAATAAACAAGAGCCCATGTGGAAGGCCGTTTGGAAATTCCTCGTTAGTGCCGATGTTCTCTACAGCCGAATGCCCTCGCGTCAAGGCAGGAAATCTATTACGAGAGATCAGGATGAGGGCAATGCGGGTACATTTCACAGTCAAAGATTCATAATGCCGATGTCTCTGAAAAATGTGAGCGTGTCCCGCCTATTATCTTTGTGAATATAAGCAATTACCTGGGACAAACATTAAACTAATATTATGAGCCCCCTAGTGGACAGAAAAGAATGATAATTCCAGTTCCAAGTTGCTATTAATTTCTGTCATGATTTCAGCTCTCTGTTGGATGGTCCACTTTTTAATTTTAGGAGGGATTGAAAATGTACACACTGATTTGTAATACAAACCACAATTATCTTGTCACGTGACCTGCACATGGAAATGGCCAAATCCCCCAGTATGTGAATCAGATTAACCAATAAAATGTGCAAAAGCATTTCATCATAGGCAGAGTCATTATATGGGTGGCGCTTATGTAAATATCCCATGGCACGTGATTGGCAGTCTGCAGATTGTGTACCTCTGTGGATTCCAAGATTTTTTTTTTGTTTTGACCAGGCAGGACAAACTAACTGCTAGTTCTGTGCATGGCCTATGACATCCTGAAACCCCAAAGTTGGGAAATCTACCTCTAAACTTGTACCCGGCCGATAGAGGAGGCTGCCTCACAGCTGTTTAAGCCATCCCTGTCTGAGGGGATGAATCTTTGAGCTCTGTCACTCTAGGTTAGGGAGCTGGTTATGAAAATAAATAAATATCGTAATAATGTCTGGGTGTCTTTAAAGAGAAAAAAAAAAACTTTATCTTAAAAATCATCTTTATGGATTTGTTGCGGCGTTTCTGGGTGCTCAGTTTGATAACAGCTCATGTCAGTGGACAGGGGACACAGAACATCCATCTTTGATATCGTTTATCTAGTCAAGGTGACAAATAGAACACAAATGATAAAACAAATTAATTATATACAGTGGTGGAACTCGGTTAAAAAATGTAGCGTTGAAGCATGTTTGCTTCAAGTATTTTCTGAGTTTCTGCTATTATATAACAGAGACTAAAATTCTAGACACCAGAAATGACGAGCTATTGTTTGAATATAACCCTTGGCCTGTCAAGGTCCGTTTCGCTTTGGGCCAAGTTTCTTCTGATGACACGGGCACAATGCAGCCCTGGTCTACCCAATAGCAGACCCCTGGTGAACCCTGCACCCGGGACCGCACAGCCAGGCGGTTGAGGTACCTTGGGGAGTCTGTGCCATTCCCTTGTCCTTCCCGACCCCCCTCACCCCAAGCTGGTGTCCCTCACATCGCCACAGTGATGCCATGACTCCCGAGAGCCATCGCCTGTCCAAAGCCCAATGGCTCAACGCCGAGGCGAAAAAGCTGCTCTTCCTGTTTTGCTCATGCGCGGCCCCACTTCCTGTCCATCAGCTGCAGGATTTACCCCCCTCCCGGCCCTCTTGGGGCACCCCTTCCACTGAAAACCATTACTCACCAGTGTAGTAACATGCAGGCATGGTGTTAATTCCTGTTTTACTTCACACCTGCGTGGTGCTGTCATTGCCCATCTCACCACCCCCAACCGCCACTTGAAAGGTAGCATCCTATGCTATTAAAAACGAATTAATGACCTCTTCGGCAGTAGGGTAAATCTACCGGTACTAATGAATTCCGAAAGAAGACAGAAGAGCCTGTGCCGCATCATCCTACAGCGGTTGACCTCTGACCCCTGTCTGAGAACCATTAGCAGGCAGCTCGGCCTCAGTGGAAGGTTTGACTTTAACACGGTGGCTCCTATCAAGTACCACAAGAATACAGGCAGACACTCGGGAGACCGAATAAAACAGGATCACTCTTGACTCTCTTAACCCCAGCCCTGTACGGAGAGACTGGCCAATTAGCTGCCTTAACGAGGCTTTTGTTGTAATCAATAATCCTCCTGATCAACGGCGCATACGGGCGTGATCCTGTTCATTTGCATTATAGTCGGAACACATTAAAATTTAGAAAGCTAAACAGGATGGCTTTTAAAATATTGTTGTGATTATTATTTTAATCGTGAGCATATATGGTAATGATAATCGATACTATTCCTCTGTGTGGGCCAAAGTCATAAGCCAGACTGTGGTTCCCAGTTGAAATATGTCAGTCGCTGACTTAAACTGGCCGGAACATAATTGAAACCATTGAAGCTATGCGGTCATTCATAATTTAAACCGTTTCAGAAATGGCTGGTTGTGCAATGGGGGTTAAGTCAGCAAAGGTATCTCAGCTGGTCACGCCACCATTGCTCCTTATCGACCTGCGGTCAGAAATTCTGTTTCTCTAAACATCTTGGGAAACTACAGCATGGTACAGTTTGTAAGGAACGGCAAGAGCCACAAAGGGTATTTATCGGGTCTACGTGAAGCTCCCAACACTGAAATGTACTCTAAAGTTCAGTTGGACCGAACCAACACAAGGCGTGATCAGACGGAGGAGAAAGAGACTAATTTAAAATAACTTGAAATGCAAAGTCTTTTTGTTGGAAGATCAACCGTCAGGCTTTGAGGAACACAAACGGATCTCTTTTCACAGGAGGTGAACTCCGCTCACCTTTCTCAGCACCAAACGTCGTGCCCCCATTGTTTCCAAATACAATTCTCATTTAGCAAAACTATGTCTCCTTTTGTTCTGCCGGCGTGTCTGGCTGTCAGAGGTAGTCGTGAATATGCCATCGCCGCCATTAATGTCCTCATTAGACGTGAGCCTGATGTTATTTCCCGTGGATGTCTCATGATGTCCAGCAGCCGTCCTGGACGCTCGACTCCAGCGATCTGTCACCGGCTCAGGAAGTGCGACAGAGCTGTGCCGCCGTATGTCGTGCCGCCGTCGCCGGGAGCTTCTCCACACTGCAGACCCGCGGCAGGAAAGGGGCCAGACCAAAAACATCATCGGCTGACTCATCTCCTCGTATTAGCTTTTATAAGTGTAGGGCATGAAGGACGATGGCAATTAAATTTCAATTAAATATGAAGGAATATAAGCATCACGGGCTGCCAGACAAACAAACGAGTGCATCCGTGGGCTAATCAAGCCAGCATTTTCTCTTGACGCGCAAACGAGCAGACGGGCTTATTATAGATGAACTATGAGAGTAAAAGGCCCTTACAAGAGACCAGATATTCTGGAGGAATGTAGCTTATGTTGATGCTGGGAGCCGACCTTGACTTCATAATAATCATGGATGTTTGGAAAAAGAAGAGTAGATTCAATATGGGGGGGGGGGGGGGGGGGACAATTTTTAAAACAATGAGCCTTGAGTGGGCCAATTTTATTTAAAAAAAACAAAAAACGAGAGA
>JABFDZ020000037.1:15581060-15591831 GCA_019775955.2 Pollimyrus isidori
CCCCCCCCCCCCCCCCGCCCCCGCCCCGGCCCCGCCCCCCCCCCCCCCTCATGATGTAATCACGTGAGCCTGGAGTGGGCACATTTTCTGTAGAAACTACAGAAACAGAGAGAGAGAGGCCATGGAGGTCTGATGCTTGCATGAATGGGCATTGGCGTGAGAATGGAGGATCTTGCCTCCCCCTCAGCAGTCTCCACCGGGTTTGGTGTGGCGAGGGTAGCGACTGCTCCCTGCTGCGGGGGGAGGCGCAGAGGATGACACCCACACCCTCCCACGCTGGACAGGAAGTCCCTGTTAGAACACAACAGGAAAGAGGAGGCAGAAACCCCTGACATCTATTTTCATGAAGCATATATTGCATTGGTTTCACTATGCACATGCTAGCTGTACTGTATTTAATTTGAAAACCATCTCCACTAGAGTCCCACTTGCGTGGTGACTTTAGCATGCATTCCAATCTATTTATATCGAAGTTGTCTCAGGAATTTCAGAATAACTGTAAACTTTACTTTCTAAATCCATGAATACAAGAATAGTTGGTAGGTAAAACATTTAGGAAATTAATATATTTGAGATTATATTGTTCAGCCAGTGCTTCTAATGTATATTACTGGGTGCTTTACTAGAGAATTCCAGTTTAAGTGACTTGCTGGATTACACTACATCAGTCCCTGAATCATCTCATTCTAGTTCAGTTGCTTGTCACAATACAGCAATTTTACTGTTAAATCCTCTTTATTTGGATGTTGCACGCTGTAGTTAGTATTGTCTTTTCAAAAGGCCTCACGGAGTGAAATAAACAAAAAAACTCTAGACAGAAATGTGTACTGTTGTGCTCTAGAAGTAAGTGTAGGCAAACAAAGAGGTATTAAAAATTATATAGGGGCAGGATAAGTGTCAGTGGAGGATTTCAGGAGGTCAAATCAGGGGGCTGGGGGTCCTTTTATTGTGGATGACCTCAGCACTTCAATTTGAGGGGCGCAGTAAAATGTGGGAAGTAATAAAATGGAAAAATACATTAGTGTTTCAGAAAGCATGGTGGATCTATGCTGAGCAGCGAAACTATGGTGCGGCGTAATTGGGGATAGGTGGAGATCTGAGATTGGTTTAAATGTCATTAAAAATGTCCAACAATCAGTGTTTTCGCTGCAGGAGGCAAAGGACACAGGGTTTAAGGGAGAAGATGGGAACCAGTTACTGTGTAATTTACTGCAATTACTTTAATTAACTTTGTAATTACTTGGTACTTTTTTTCTGTATATGCAACAAACCCGATTTACTATCTGTGGCTCGTCTTTATGGTCTGGCTGGTCTTTGCCCCAAGGCAGATACTACGCAACGTGTGAGTATGAATGATGATATGTTTAAATGGTTTTTAAACATGCAAAAATACAGTTGATTATAGAAATATTTACATCAGATTACACTATTTTTCGCATCAAACCTTCAAATAATGCAGGCTAAGGTACGTGCTTTTGAATTGTATTAGTAAAATTTTAAATTATTACCTGGTTTTCTCCATTAACCTTGTGCTACAGTGCTGCTTAGCACTGTAAAAAAAAAATAATTCTAAACAAAAATAGTTATTTCAGCAGCTGCTAAAGTCTTAATTGACCTCTGTAACTAGTGGACCGTGGTTCATGTTTTATTTATGTACATCCCGTTATTGTAAATGGCTTTAAAAAATGCTAATGCCACTGGCCGCTTATGTAACACACTCTCATGCCGTACATGTGCAAGTGAAGGATCTCGCTGTGCTGCGTTAGCAGATGAATGGAATGAATTTCCCATTGGACTTTAAGTTACTATATTCTTATTGGTTCTGTGTGGCAAATTGGAATAAATAGCTATCTGCCAAGCGTGTGTGGAATGTTGGTGTGGGAAATAAATGCTGGCTTTAGGATCTGGGCCACATGTCCCTGAGATTTTCTTCTCATGGTCGTAATGGGATGACAGTCGAAAGTTCCTGAAAAACTACACATTCCAATGCTTGCAGGGATATCAAGGTCTGACATGAAGACGAAATGCTAAAATGTAGCGACCAGCAAAACGGGGAACGGGCAGGATGAGTCCTGTGATCCACCCCCCGAACAGCTGACTGTTCATTAGTCACTGGGAGACATTCCTGGCTGCGTAATTCATAGTCAGTCACAGATGCGCCCCTCTGATTGAAGTGCCGTCCAGCATGGCCCCCTCTTATCCCGTAAATCGCTGTTAGCGCTGTGGAAGAGCTCGGCGCCTGTTCAGTGTGGCCATGACTGCTGCCACTGGGTCATCCCCACCCCCACCCCCCATCCAAAGAGAAGAAGCTGCTTTATTGATGCCAAGCTGAGGCCAGTGTGCTGTGAACTGGGCTATAGGCCTCAATCTGCCCCCTAATGGGATTTAATGATCAACCTGAAAGAAACCGATTAAAAATGACATCATCCCAGCGTGGAAAAACAATGGATGAGCAATATCACAGTTTATCCAGAAATGCAGGTCAGCAGCCAGCTCATGTGCAGCTCCTGTAGCTCCGCAAGCTTGGTGTTGTGCTAACGGTGCAAAGGCTGTGGGTTCAGATCTCCAAAGGTGCCCATGAATTGCTACCTATCCATTTACAGTATGTTGCTTTTGATAAGAGCGCAAGTTAAATATAAATAACCAATGTGAGAAGAAATCGAGGGCTTATTTATTATGGAGTTTGTAAATTACTCAGTATTAGGAATAAAGACTTGATTGCAAATGTGTGCCTTTGTGTATCTTCCACAGGTTTCTGGAATCAGCTACTTAGATTTTTTTTTTTTATTGAATTTTAGTGATCAGTGGTCATTTTTGGCACAAATAAATGTGTCTTCTGCATTTAATCTATAAGTGACATCATGACAAATTCAGTTATTGCTTAAAAGTCACTAATGTGGTGTCTAGCTATGCCCTCTCAGCTTGGTACCTTTAAGATGAAAGGCCTGCTGCCTAATCCCTATAGCGTTAGCTCTTCATCCTGAGTCAGGCTGGGGGGGTTGGTACCTTTAACACGAGAGGCCTGCTTGTATTTCTGAATCGGCGCTGGATGCAGGATGATAGGTCCTGCTTTCCCTACGAGGGACCCTGCCAGTCCAGAGCTAAGCTCCCGCACTTGGCCTGGGTCTCCATGGACGTCCTGCCCCTTAGGGCTTCGCCCCGCTCTCCTACTGTCCCTGCTAGCTGGCAGTATTGATCTGGTAGACCTGGTGCTGGTTCCACCCGCCCCCACGCCGTGCCCATGGTTAAACTGTGTATGGATGATACTCTGAATGCATGTTAAACAGATGCTGCAAACATCGATTCATCTGACTTTTATTTCAGGCAACTTATTGGAAGAATTACAACTCATATGTGTTGCTTGGGATCTGAACACACAAGCATTGTGCTTGTTGGCGCAATGTTCTACTTGTTGACCTACAGGACCATAGTTTGCCTCACCTGGTTTCCAGCGAGGGGGCTGTCAGGGGGAAGGTGTGGGGGGTCAGTGCCATGGTTGCAGGTCAGTGCTGCCTTGACGTCATGCCACTCAGGGTGAGTACGAGCGGCTCTCCATGATCTAAAAGATGCAGGGAAGCCCCCCCATCTCCTGTGAAGACCTTAGATTGCAGAGCACTCACCTGCGATTTGCTCTGGCGTTCAACTTTTCATTTAAGATGGGGGAGAGAGGAGAGACCTACCACAGGTGGCTGCTGTCAGGGTGGGGTCTCTGATGCCAAAGATGCAGGGGCTGTAGGTCTCTGAGGACCCAGGGGTGGACAGAGCAGACATGTACAGTGTAAAATTATTAAGCAGTCAGAGAAAATATTTAAATGTAATGAAAATTAAATAGTTAATGACCCCTTAAATAATTATAATATAATACAAGCAATACAAAATTAATAACAATAAAATAAGACTGTCAACAATCGGCAATAAAAGGCTGTCCATAAAAATAAGGTTTTAATCATGATTTAAGAAGAGAGACTGAAGGAGAGGACCGAATCTTCACAGGAAGTGTGTTCTAGAGATTAGGTACATGCACAGAAAAAAAGCATGGTCACCTTTTCACTTATGCCAGGCTAGTGGGACAGAAAGTAAAGGTTTGTCAGATGACCTCAGCTGTTTGGACCCACGATGGTAGGCAAGTAAATCGGGGACATAACCCAATGAAAACCTTGAAGACGATCAGCAAAATTTTAGACTGGATCCTATACTGGACTGGAAGCCAGTGCAACGAGGCCAGTGTAGGTGTTACAGTATGTGATCCCGTTTTGTTTGTTTCAGTAGCCAAGCTGCAGCATTCTGAACTAGTTATAGGTCAGAAGACCTATAACTAGACTGATTCCTGATTATGGAGCATTACAATAATCTAAATGGGATGAAATCAGGGCATAAATAACTCTCTCAGGATCCGGAGGTGATTAAACACAATTTAGCTTTGGAGTCATTTCTAAGATGATAATGTTGGTGCAAAACTATTACTATGTCAGTCAATGTCTGTTATCCATTTCAAAAGCTCATCTACAATCTCCCCAGTATTTTCAGAGACCCTCCAGTATACTTATGTATTTGTTGACTCCACCAATAGCAAGTCATTTTTGGCTAGTCGATACCTCATCAAGTTAATTGACTAGTTAAGTTAGTTAATCAATTGAGCTTGTGGCGAAATCTAATAAATATGTGGAATGACTGAGGTGTCCCTGAGGAGAGGTTCGGGAACTGAAGTGGTGTTCATATTGCCGTCCAACAAGGTATCAGTGACTTTTTGGAGCAAAAGAGATTCTTGTTAGCTTTTTATTGTGTTAAGATAAATTTTCATATATTTTAATGTTTTTTTTTTTTATTATTTTATTATCCAGAATGTTCCTGGCTCTCTGCTTACTGAGAGAGGCTCCGGAATCTCTATCTGTACTGCATGAGCAGGTACTGGAGATTAATGGTTTGCTCATTTGCATGGATAAAATAAACTAACTAGAGGTGTTTTGGGATTGGCATAAAATGTCCTTTCAGTGCAGGACTTGGGGATGTCCCCCAAAGACACGCGGACGTTAGTGCTGCTCTTTTGGTTACTCGTATGTAAATTGCACATAGATATCAGCTTGGTGTGATTTCCTGAGTCCCGTCAGTGACTCGTCTGACCCATTGCTCAAGGCCAGTGGTATTTGCAAGGGGAGACCTTGTCAGTGTCTCGTGTGTGTGTGAGTCTGTGTGTGTCTGTGTCTCTGTGTGTGTGTTTTTTTCAGGGCTGCAGCCTGATTACCAGCTGGTGGGAATGACCTTGAGTGGCAATTCCATGTAGATTTATCAAGAACATTGTATTTGTGACACCATTTATAGTCTGCAATCGACAGACCGAAATTACAGGGCCTGAGACCATTTCCTGAGGTGTTAAACTGCTTTTCAGATTATGTAGATTATCCCTATTACCACTGGATATACGTGCATATATACAAATACACACACGCAACACACACATTTCAGCCGCTGTCTTCAGATGCTGATTTTCATTTTTCTTGAAATGTCAGTCAAAATTAGAAGCCCTTTTATTATCGATTAGATCCTGTTTTGTGTATGTGGGATCGTTCAGCAGTTTTATTTTTCCCCCAATGTGGGAGATATTTCATAGTACGCTGACTAGAAAAATGTGTGCTCCAATCACTACAAAAATTTTAATTCCTTTGGTTTTTATTACATACTTGGATCGGAATGCAGGATGGGTTGGGGTGTTTGGTCTTACAACATGTTACAAAACGTCTGGAAGAAATCGGAACTTCACTCCAAGAAGCAGTTTCAGAATTGGTTATTTCCTCTCCTGAGAAGGAAGTTGTGTCCAAATATTTGTACAAGTTTTTGTTTGGACAAGGCTGAGATATTCGCACCTGTTCCTCCAGGGACCAGGCTGTTTTACTTCTCTCATGCCATCTTTATTTTGCCTTTCTCATCCAAGGAAGAAAAACAGAAACAAAACGTTGCGCGAGCTGTCGTCAAAATCATTATGGCAAACTCCCTCGGTACCGTTTTCCTTGTAATCGTGCCCATGTCATTTGATTCGATGCATGACGAAGACTCGTTCGTCAGATTCGCTTGGCATTTCCATACGCAGAACTTTGTTGAATAGGAACGGGGGGAGCCAGAGCACATGTTTCTGTTAATAGGAATTATTTGCATGCAAAGTTTGCGCTTTGTGCCAATTCAAGTTTATTTTCTCCACACAATGCTGGAAAAGGTCACAGTCTGTATACAGACGTTATTTTAAATCACTGCACTCCATCAAGACCATTTGTTGTGTATACATGTGTTTGTGTGTGTGTGTGTTTGTAACCCGCATGGGGGGGATTCATCTCTCTTACAAAGAACGACAGACAAACGGCATGAAGAATTTTGTAAAGACCAAGTGAAACCATTTTTTTTTTAATAGGATGATGTTTGAATTAGATGTTCCATCTCTCTCTCTAAATGGGTTTCTGAAGTGCTCGTTGCTGGGCTGGGCTGGGGTTTCAATCGGACGTAACCTTGAGTTGTTTTATGTGGAGTTTGTGCCGTTTAAGTGCTAGCATAGCACAAAGCTGCTGAATACATACTTCTCCTTCTCGTGAAATTGAAAATAAATAAATTAATAAATCTGGTTCCATCGCCACTCCATTGTCCCAGTAATTAACGGAATGCTGGAATCGAGGTCCAGGTGCTTAAAAGTTTTAATGACTAATAAGGCTGGAAAAACAGATTAATTCTGAGAGTTTTTTTATGTACTTATGTATTATGCAGACATTGAAATGAAACGATTGTGGCCTTCAGTGGGTTTAATTTGAATGTAATCTGTGCTTGTTTTGCACGTTAAGGTCATCTTTTGCATAACAATAGCAAAGTGGTCCTTCTAATGCTTGTCAGCAGTTGCTGCAAATAAAACGTACGTAAGCTTGTATTTAAAAACTATAAATAATTTCTGTGCCATACATATTTTCCTAAATCGTTAGATACTTATAAATACTCTTGATATATCATTTTTCAGGACGTGTAGTAGTGCATAGACCTTTGAACAGTGTATAAGGTCATTATGGAAACGGATTTAAACATATGAAACATTCTCGGTTTCTTTCATTTCGCATCACATTTAAGTGTATTTTAATTAATAAAATCCATTATACAGATGGATTCCTCACTTGTGTATCTTGTTTCTTAAGTAGCTTTGCAAAGACCTGATGGTCTAGGACGCTGGGAAATAACTGCCAGTGTTTTCACCACTTAGAAACAGGCAGTGCCATTTTGGCCATTTGAGCTTTGGATTAAAACTGAAGGTTTTTACTGATTAGTAAATGATGATTTAGTCATATAAACAATTCTGTGAAAATCTGGTCAAGTGTATTAAATGTCTATTTTTAAATTTAAATAATTAAAATGAAATGAATTTAGTTGTTTTTCAGCTGACTGAAGACTGCGTTCTGTACAGATACTGGCTGAGAGATGAAAATAAGTCGTCTTAGTAAATCCTGTTCGCCCCACAGACTGAGTATAATTGAAATCGACAATTTTGCCTATTCAGTTTTCTTTTGCTGGTCTGGGCCTTGGTTTCACTTTCTGACAGAAAAAGGGTAACTAGGTAAGATAAAATGTTCACATATATGAAATGTAACTGAATCTGTATTGTGGGTCTTGGGATGAACATAACCCCATAGGTGTCTGCTCCATATGTTAGTCTACATGGGCTTTATCCTCATGCGGATAGCAAGTTCAATGCGAAATATGTGATATTGGGCCTTGTGAGGAAGCCCACATGATGAAGATATAAACCATTTTCTGCTGCCATTTGTGCTGTTCAGGGAACAAGGCAGGTGATAACCCAGATTGGGGTACCAACCCATCACAGGGCACACTCACATGAGCACTCTAGTAATGCCCACCGCATGTTTTTGGACCGTGGGGGGAATCCAGAGTACCTGGATGAAACCCCACAACGACGTGTGGAGAACATGCAAATTCCACACACATGTGGAACCTTGCTAGAGACTCAAACCCTGGTCCTACAGGTGTGAGGCAGCAGTGTTAACCACTGCTCCACCCCAAGCACAGCCCCAAAGAGTGGAAATCGAACCCACTGCCCTGGAGGTGTGAGGCCATAATGGTGAAGCCAGTCAGAAATCTCAGGGAATGCAGGTAGTAAAGCAGCCTGTGACAAGAGAGTCCTCCCTGGATGGGCTGCCGAATGTAAACTCAGGGGCGTGACCTCCGCTACCTGTATACTGATGGACTGTAGCAGGACACCTCCTGTGTCTTTGTGGTTTTGAATATCGTTTGCAGCTTTGGGTTCTTGAAAAGCACTTTTATAAATTTAATGTATTATGATTTTTTATGAAATCCTTCTGGAGGCAATTTACTTGAACTATTCTGTGGATAAAGTTGAAATGTGACACCATTCTTTATGCTTTTATTAGCTAAAATAAACAGGTTATAAATTTATTTTATATAGGTTTATTTGTTATGCAAATACAGTTGATGATTACATTAATTAATCTATCACTTACGTGTGTAACGTTCTTGCATTTCCACCTGGCAGGACCCTTGGTGTGTTCTTCACGTGACCATGTATGTCAAATTCTCCTCCTGCTTCCGCCAGAGACCAGCGCCACACGACCTGTGATAGGCTGCATATTCTGGTCTGTTGACTTGAGGCATGAGTTGCATCTTCTTTATTATTGTACATTGTAAGCTTGCATCTCGAGATTTACTTCAGTGACAGGTTTTTTAATGTAACAAACTAAAGCAACGTGCTTAGAATTCATTCACCTCCCCATCTTCCAATTTCCCATGTAAAAAGGCATGAAGATCAGTTTAAAGCATAATACATACTGTAATGTCCTTCTGTGATGACTTTAAGCTTTGCATTTCTTTTGCCGAAAGAAGTTGATGGAGAATAATTATAACATGTACAGAGAAACGAGGGAGAAAATGTATTTAACATTAAAGAACGGGGTTGTTTGCCAAGTCTCACACCTTTTTCAGAGACCTGGGCTAGAATTGTCATTAAGCATCAATGACCAACATTTGTGCATGAAAAATCACTTCAATTCTGCTTTGCCAGAATATTAGAGTCATAATGTATAGCTATGCCTGAATGATTGGAACAAGGGAGGCCGCCCCTAGTGTCCACTGCACCGCTCTCAATCACATGTAGCCCAGATGTGGTCCTATGTACTGTGAAACTTGTTGCATTTACTAAAAATTTGTGCTTTTTAACTCTAATCTCAAATCACTGTGATTAATGCTTTTATTTTTAATGTATATTTTTTGTCATTTTCTTTATTTAAGTAAATGTTGCTTTTAGATGTCATTCCTGATTTTAACAGTCTATTACATGTTGGCAAATATATTAGTTTATATTCTTTTCATTAGTGTTATTTTTCATAAATCATGTTCATAAATGTTTTTTTTGTGTAATTTTTTTTAAAACAAATGAAATGGCATGTAGCCCTGATGAGAATGTGATTAAAGGAAAAAAATTCTGATCTAAAAAAACTAAAACTCTGTGTTGTAATTGTCGAGGCGTTTATGAAGGTCAGCCACTCATACCCCATGTCCCTGGAAAGGGGCTTCGCCTTTCATCAAGGAATGTTGTCTGTGGCTAAAATGAAATATTTACATGAAAATCTAGAACTTTATGGCTTACGTTCCGTCATAGATTATTACCAAAGGGATGTCAGCACAAATTAAAAAAGAAACATTTTTTTACTGCATTGGTGTATCCAGATATGGGTGAATTACCCTTTCTGACTTGCATGGACCATCAATCTATCCACCCTTCATAACTTGTTATATAGTACAGGATCTTGGTGAGTCTGGCATCTATTCCAGGAAGCACAGGGCATGAGGCAGGGTAACATCCTAAAAGGGATACCAGTCCATTGCAGCGCACATACATTAAACATCCTGCAGCAAAGGCACTTTCTTTGTTTGTGTATGTGCCCTGTGATAGACTGGTATCCCACCCAGGGTGTACACCTGCCTTGTGTCCTGTGATAGACTGCCAAATTTGGCTATGTAGGTCTGAAAGCTTATTTGATGAGGTCTGCATTAGGTACAGTATATCAGATTTTGCTGGTCATTTTTAGGGGTAAGGAATTAGAAATGTTTCTTTATCTGAAACATTTTTTCTCCAAACTTTGTTTTCTGTTAACCATTATGTAAAAACTAAAATTCCAATGAACCTTAGCCGTGAGATGCACCAATTCCCCATTTCTGGCCTGTGATTGGGATGGCATTGTCAAGTCCTCCAAAGCAATTGATACTATGTGGCATTTCCTGAAGGTAAGTTTTTTTTGTATTTCTTGTTTTTTGTGATTAGAACACAATATAAATTACAAAAGTGTTTCGTGATTCATGTCTAATTAAATAATTAAGCTGTAACATTGGGCTCTAATGAAATATGATGGTGTATGTGGCCAAGCTGAGGACAAAGCAGGGACAGAGTCATTAAAAGTATTTATTGGAATATGAGGGAAATTTAAACCACTTGAAAAGAAGGTCCAGCCAGGAGCTAGCAAGACAGCTTTTCATTTTGGCCACAGGGTCAGAGTGAAGCTGTGGACCAGCACGCTGAAGATGTCATCATGGAGACACACGAGGGGGCATGGATTGTCTGATCAGACAGAAAGATGTCAGAAAGTCATGTTAAAGCCAGTTTGGGATCTCTGGAATGAACAGAGACTGGATAGGATGTTCTACTGCTACATACCTCAAATGTTCCAACAAAATAGACCTGCACATGAATATTATATACACACACACACACACACAT
>JABFDZ020000037.1:15593938-15604348 GCA_019775955.2 Pollimyrus isidori
CCCCCCCCCCCCCCCCCCCCCCCCCCCCCCCCCCCCCCCCCCCCCCCCCCCCCCCCCCCCCCCCCCCCCCCATGAGAGAAACAGACAAGTTCCAAGTAAGTTTCAAGTTAGCAATCGTTTTCTTATGTCTGCCATCCATCCAGAAGCCAACGTCTGCAACATCTCAGTGAAGAGTCCAGGCCAGAGGCCAAGCTTCTTGCAGGTGGTGACGTGACATGTGCTGGGCTATGGCTGGAAAGGGTAGTCGGGGCCAAAGGCTGATACTGGAGCCCAGGCCGGGTGACTGGGCAAGAGGGGGCGGCAAGTCCAGCGTTCAGGCGCGCTTGGCGTGCAGCATCTCGATGAGCAGGTTGTTACAGGGAACGTCCCCATTCAGGTGCTTGTAGTAGAGGTACTCCTCCGCCTGCATGCTGATGGCTCGGATCTCGGGCAGTCGCAGCAGCAGCTGGCCGAACTTGTCCGTCTGCTGCGGGTAGTTGCACATGGTGTAGTCCAGCAGCGCCGTGTTCACCTGCTCCTGGACGCTCTCCACCAGGTGGAAGTTCTCCAGGTTCTTCACATCTATATGAAGAACCACATGGGATGAGTGCTGCAGTTCTGTACTATTACAATGGGCCTTAATGTTTATCAACAGTGTTTAAAGAGATCGTTAATCTGAAAACTCTATCTGCCTTACACCTCTTCTGAGGAAGATATGGTAGGAGGTGCAGGATACACAAACAATGTAAAGAATTGGCAGAAAGTGTAATTTGTAATTCATTTCGGAATCAAACCGATGACAAAGACATGACAACACAGGTAAGATGCTATAGACATATTGTCCAAATGATAATGACATGATAACTAGAAACACACCAATAATGCAATAAAACTTACACAATTAATAGGGAAATGGATGCAGGACATTCTTAATTAATATATTGGCAAAACTGGAATATTACCCTGTCTCCTCCTTCAATATTCTATGTAATTCTACATCTGAATAGATGTAAATATGCTTGAATCGCTTACAGTGTAAAATCTAATGAGTCCCTGGTGTGGCTCTATATTTAATGCGGTGTCGCAGACCTTGTATGTGATCTTTTATTAATTCTTTTGACCCTAGGTCGAATGTGGGCTGGGAGCCCCCAACGCGATTTGTTTTATTCAACCCTGACAGGAGTCCCTGAGTCTGGCCCCATACCTCCGACCCGTCCTGAAAGGTTCTGCCTGGCCATTGCTAATGAACCAGCTGGCACTTCTACTCCACCACCCCCACCCCTGAAAAGTGTGCCCCACCAAAACAATGGCTCAGCTGGGAGGGAAAAACAGACACACACTAGTGATTAATGAGGTCTGCTAAACGATGAGAGAGGCTTCCGTGTACCCCCCCCCCCAAGTTGAGGAGGGTGTTTTTCCTGACCCCTGGCCAATATTCTGAAGCAGAACCTATGATCTGAGCTGGGACCCTCTTATGCACTAAACAAGATATGATATTCATACCATAAAACCACATTAACAGCTCATACTGACAAAGTGACTTGCACAGTGGTTAGCACTGTTGCCGCACACACATCATCCTGGGACAACCAGGTAGAGAAAATAGATGGATGAATGACATACACTCTAGAATGTGTTATTAAAATTGATTTAAAACAATGAGCAGAGTATCACTTACTATGTATTGTAAGACAAATATTTCAACTGGGGGTGTGTAGAAGGTGTGTAAAAACTGCAAACAGGTTTTGTTTTTCATAATAGGATGACTAGCTGAATTTATAGCTGAGTAATGTGCAAGAAAATTATTTGACATCAAATGTTACTATGGTTTCATTATAAGACTCTTTGGGGCTATTTGGAAAAAGGGAGAATGAAAACTACAGTGATTTAGAAATTAGGTCTCTCAGGCTGATTAGAGAAAAATAACTCTAAAAAGCCCAATTATAATTGCTAATTATTATGAAGTGCCTTTTTGAACAGAAACGGAAAATAATTCAGATGTTGATTACAATTTCTACATGTTTCACTGTGACTGAATATGGAATCTACTGATATTTCTTTGTGGCATGAAAAGCCAAGTTGTAAGTTTTAATGATTAAAAAAAATAACTATTATCAACCAATGTTTTCCAGGTGTCAAAGTGAAGCATAATGTGTTAAGTATCCTTATCTTCCATCTCTATGTTACCCACTGTGGGACTAATTATCAACTTTTCACACAAAGCAGCTTCACGGCACATATACTGTACACACCCCATGCCAGCTCTCAGCACTAAGCCCTTAGGTCCTGGACAATGTTGTTCATTTGACTAGTTCCACCAGACGACTGCACTTACCGTACATGGCCAGCATAAATATGCAGGGATGTATTCTTCTTAATTAGCCAGAAATCTTACAGAAAACTGTTAGTTTTGCTAGGAATCACACTTCTGTTGCACTCCATTCTACCCCCACCCAGGCCCCTTCCTCCTCACACCTATCTGATGTTGTTCAATGTTGATGTTGGTGGTTTCATATCTAGTGAGGGTGAGTAAAAATGAATCACTAAACAATGCATTCCAAAGTGCATAAATACGTAAGCTTGATAGTTTTCTTCTCTTGACCACATTATGAAAATACTCAATGCGTGATGCTTAGAAATTTGAAAATAAAAGAGAAAATGACCGGCAACAATATGGAAGGACTCATTACGATAATGATGAGTGAGGAGCCTGAAATTCCCAGGAGGAATGGGGAAAAAATGAGTGTCTCCTGGCTAAATACCAATAAGGAAAGAGACGGTTTGGGATTTCAGCATCTTCTGGATAATAACAATCAGGAAGGTGACTGTCCAGCACTTTAGTGTCTCCTGGCCAATACCAATCAGAAAGGAGTCATTTTGGTATCTCCTGCCTAATAGTAACTAAAAACTAGACTGTTCAGCTCTTTGTAACTGCCTATATAGTCCTTTAACGTCATAGCTGAATGAAGCAGGCATCATATTTCCTTTGTCTGGCTAATGTGAGTAAAAGAAAAAAACAGTTAAACTCTATACTATATTTGTCTGTACAAACCAATGGCTTTTTTTTACATTGCTATAATATTTCAGTTGCCTTCCAGTTTTTCAACATAAAATAAAATAATCTGAAGTAGATGCATTTCATCTCGTAACATTTTCCTTGAATAAAAATGTCAGACTATGAGTTTCCTCTCACAGCTAAAAAACAAGTCATTTGGTCTCTCTAAATTGCCCCATACTATATTATATATGTGCCCTGCAGTGGACTGATGTAGATTCGAGTTTGTCCTCTGCTTTATGCTTCCTGGGATGGGCTCTAGGCTTACTGTGACCCTGTACTAGATAAGCAGTTACAGAAGATAGATGGATAACAATATTCGAATCGCTGAAACAAAACACATTCAATATTAATATTTAAAAGAACACATTAATCCACGTTGACATAGGACTGCAAACAATGTCGATTCAATGTTTTTTATAACCCAACAGCCAGGAGGAACGCCCATTCCCAGGGCACGCTTTGGGTATTCATAATGTATAAAGATCATCCCGCCATCGCATTATTTGAGGCAATGTGCGATCTCACGGTGATGGGCCGACAGGGAGGCACCTCGTCAGGGTGTCAGAATACACCAGGAAGGCTCAATCTGCACACCTCGCTCTGCCCGGGCTGCCAGGCACTCCATCGCTGCTCTTACGAAAGAAAATTAAATGGGATCGTCCAGTTGGGGATATATTAAGTCGAATTTAAGCTCCGGTCGTTGTGCTAAACAGGTAGTCGAATCGGCCCCAGTTGCTCAAGGACAGGTCCACTCGTTCAGCAAGTCCGAAGCGGGCAGAAAAGCGCCTTAGGTATAATGAAATAAACAAGAGGATCTCAGACAAGCCCGTCTTGTTACAAATGCAAGCTGAGAGGCATGCAGCGTCCTCCAGAGGTGCAGGAAATATATTTACATCTATTTATTCTTTTGTGGCTAGCGCCTTGGTTATTAAGAGTTATGAAGCCCGAATGGGTAGGCAGAGTAATACATTACCCTGGACTGCACCCACAAAATCCATGGTGATATTCAGCACTTCTTTTGATTCAAAATGCCATCAATTTATAGGAGAATCAAACAGAGGAGCATTTCAGAGTATATATTGAATTATATACTGTATATTTGGATGTTCATCAATCTTTCTCAAGGTATTTCAAATAATGGTTTTCTATAATTCCTAGAGTATAAACTTTAGCAGACGTCCAATGTCCACAGACCCCTTCATTCAAGTCTCAGTATAAAATGTTGGCATTAAATTTTAATTTTTATTGGCACTTTATTTGTGTATTTATGGATGCTGTGTTTGATAGTGTCCAGGGGCACACCATGGCAAAGAAAACGGAAGGAAATGGTATTTGATCTGCCTGACTGATGGGAGCATGGGCTAGGGCGGTTGGTTATCGCGTTGACCAGGTTGAAGACAATTCTGAAGCTAGCTCCTCCAAAGCAGCCTGTGCTGAGTCTTCGGGGGCAACGGCAAATGTGCCGCAACTTATAAAACAGCAACGCATTCGGCGGCAGTCTCGCCAGAAATCAGCAGCCCCCTCAGGCAAATACAAATACCTTTCAATACACTGACCTCCAACGGCCCTGTGGTCCCCCGAGCTGTGGCTCTCTCACCTTTTAATGCTGTCAGGATTCAATGAACTGTTTGATTAAGCTCCTCAAACAGAACTCGCATCTCATCCGAAGGCACGGAGGCGCCTAATGAGACGGATAAAACAACCCTCCCCCCCACACACAAAAAAAACGCTCTCACTGAAAGCCACAGAGGTGCAGAAGGCAAAGATTCCACCCTGTTTCTCTATGGCTTGAAACATATGGCTGACAAAAGTAAAAAATAATAAACTGCAGTACTAAAAAAATTTTTTTAAATAGTATGATTTTTCTTGTTACCATATATGAAAATATTTGCATGACTGAATGCAGACATAATCAAATAAAAAACATGCATCACATAGCAGCAAGTTATCACTGAAGCTGCATGTTAGAATGAGATCCAGAACATAATGACCAATACGTCTGCCTGAGTGGACAGGATTGGGGGCATTCAGTCGCTCGTATCTATAAGGCTGGAGAAATGGACTACAAGGTCCGGGACTGACTGTGGAGGGGGGGTGTGGGGTGGCCGGGATTCGGAGCTCACACTAATACTTGTGCCTGGAAGCACAGGTCGCGTCCAGAGCATTGTTTATGATGGCGTGATGGAAAATCATTCCGGGGGTCAAGCATCCCCCTTTCCCATTTAAAATCTAAGAAATCCCACCCAGTGTTGAGTGCACACACCTAATGAGGTCATTAAAGCCAAGTTCCCATCAATATATTTTTCTTTCTTTTTTGGCAAATTTAAATTAATAATTCAGGAAGGTGCCTGGGGATACATATTCTTTGAGTGAAGGACAGTTAATCCACAGTGCGTTTTTTTTCCCTACATGCATCCGACATATAATTTTTCTTTGTTTGACTGACAGTGAACAGCTACAAAAAATAGGCAGAAGGTAATTGGTCATGTGACACTACATTTTATTCACAGGTCTTTTTTTTTTTTTTTAAACCCCGTGTTTTGATTTATTTGGCAACATCTGCCCTGGTGAGTATCCTCAGCCTCCAGGGTAATCGTACATGACAGGTTTGTAGCTTGGCACATGCTACCTGTCACAGCTAGCTTACTTTACAGGAAAGTGCCGCTTCATTACCCAATCTGATTACCCTGAATGCCCCCCCTTTAAAAAGACAACCTGTAACCCATAATTACACAAGCGCTACGTGCCAGAAAAGTCTGCCTTACTGGCTCTATGTGAAGTGGCCATCTTCTTTTGCTTGAATTCCATTAATATGCCTATGATGCAGAACACACACACATACTATTCTTTGATGACTGCAATTACTAAACACTTCCATTTTTACTGAAGAAATCAAACTGCAGTTCGAAAATGTACTGCCCTTCGCCTCTCAAACTTTGAAATGGGATGCACACCATTCCTAAGTCTGGAATCTCCCCTTGCTACTGTCATAATATCCAATGTGTCGTCCACAAATGAACAATTAAAAAAAAAGAATGTTGGCTCAAAGTGAATGAGGGTGTGGTGGTGGTGGTGTTGTATTCTAGATCAGACATATGTCACTACTTGTCTCCTAGGGCCTGGATATCAGAGCAATCCCTGGTGCCTTCTCTGAAGCTGGTGACTGAAGAGACAAGGCCACATTACCACCACACACACACACTATTTGGAAATATGTCAGAGTGAAGAAGCTTGGGGAATTCAACTTTTAAAATCATACTTTTTTTCAAAGAAGAAAAGAACTAGGTTTGACATTTATTCTTCAATGTTTGTTATTCATAGGGATGGCAAATGGTGACATATGTCAACAGCAAATGAAATTCTGCATTCTGTAAAAAAAAAAAACTATTGGTGTTCATATTATCTGGTGTTCAAAGTCAGATTCCTAGAAACATTGTCTATCTAATTAATCAACAATTCACCACTGAAACAATTAAGATTTTACACAGCCTGTGTCAATAACTCACAATAAAGAAAAAATGTTTGAAGACAAATTGACCACCCAAGTAGAGATAGGTCACAGCTAGAGTCCCCCTTGACAGCTGTTCAACGCACCTCACTCCAGAGATGCTGCTTCATGTGTAAAACTGCAGTCATCTTTTACTGCACGAATGGGCAACTTGGTAACTTTAACTGAAGCTGTCATCTATAACGTATTATAGATACCTTCACAATGCATTATAATGATCAGTATAACATTTAATAAACCATTACAGCATCTTCTATTGACAGTCATAAGTGCTCATTATAATTTATCACAACCTCCAATAGTTCAATATAGATACATCGATAATCCATTATAATGGTTGGTATAAGAAGTAAGTATACTCTGTACTGCTTTATGAAGGTAAACATACCAATAATGTTATGCCTTTTGGAAAATCTTTACAGACGTGTTTATAATGCTTTCTAAATGCATTAAGTAAGTAAGGATAATGCATTATCAATGTGTTCACACCTTGCTACAGATATGGCATTCATAGAGAGTGTTACCGGCTGCTCTTCTGGCCTACTTGTACAGTACACGTGAATAGGGAGGCCACACCGGCCAGAACAGGCTAGCTCCCCCGCATGACCAACACGGTGTTATAGATCACCGTGGTGTAGGAATCCTTCTGCCAGATCGATAGAGAAATGACAAGGTTTTATGTAGAGCTGGTGGAGCTCCTTATCTGTGTTTGTGCACTGCAGTTAAATCAGGAGGCCATCTCACTAGAGATATTGCCTGTAGCTGTTGATCTCTTTTTTTTCTCCTCTACTCAGATCACTTGCATCGCCGATTGCCTGATAACACTAATAGCTATCGGAATAATAATAATAATAATAACAACAACAACTAGCTCCACTGGTTTGCCAAGACGTACAGACTTTATGTGAAGAATACTTAACACGATGCAGTGTCGACACCACACGGCCAGACAGACCTGATCCCATGTCTATAGGGACACTGGGTGCTACTTTGGCAGCAGTGGGGGCTCCACACTCCCTTGGAAATGCTCCCGCCATCCATATTGTACCAGATTTCTGTCTAAACAGCTTTTTAGCTATTTTTAAAGTCAAATGATTGATGCAAGGTGCAAAGGTATGAATATCATTTTCCATAGTTCTTTAAAATTAAGGTTTATAAAATCAGGATTAATGTCCCACGATGGAGCTCCCAGGGTGTACCAAAGCCGTCTCCCCCAGTGCTGTCCCCTAACCTTCTACTGGATAAGCAGTAGGAAGACTGATGGATGAATAAATGGATGGAAATTAAGCTTAAATGGAACATGGCTATGTCATTCTTACGCACCTTCTAAACAGCCATGTATCTGTTTTCCGAAACACTTTAATCACGACAAAATACATGGAAACAGTACTGCGAGATGATTTTCCTCAGCAGCTTTCCATCACAAAAGGGCACTTGGAGACCCCAGCCGCCAGCTCACCCCATACACATGAGTGATATTTTCAGGGAGTATATCATGACATCTGTTTTGGGGGGCCTCACACACTCTGCCAAAAGGTGCCGTGCGCTTGACGCAAACCAGTAATAAAAGTTGAGCATTGATTTCCTGTAGTTGCTTGTAAGTGTTAATGTTGATACATCAATAGCCAAAGCATAGGGCAGAGCTTAATAGGAGTTAGAGGATCTGGAAAAACAGGACAGGACGACACTAAATCACAGAATCCATTCCAGGAATCGATACAACAGTAACTGCTAGTGTACCTCTGCTTTTCTAATGTTTTATCATAAACTGACAGCGGGTAATAAGGGCTGGACAGAGAGGGTGTACAGGGTGCTCTTATCACCAGAAACTATCCCATACAATCTCTTAAATCACACCTTGTAGGACAGCTGTTTTTTTCCTTTTTTTAAAGAATAGTTTAGAGAACATAATTCTGTTGAAGTTGCTTTCGAATATTTCTTGGCACGGAAGGATAAATAAAAAGAAAACTGTATGGAGAAACTGCAGACTGGACTTGTTAGGCCTATACACACTCTATGGGATTTGTGTGGTTCAGAGTGGCAATAAATTTAATTCACGTGATACAATCCGGAATTGTACTTACTGATGTAACGGTAGGTTTTTAAGGAGGACGGAATTGAAAAGGAAATCTGGACAGAAATAAACATCAACAAGAAAAAGCACAGTAACACTATAAACAAAGTGTTATGGTGCGAGATTCGGGGAGAAGCCAGAATTTATTCAATACACTGGATGCAGTCTGAGGTCAAATGATCAACGTCCACGGTTTAGCAAGAGTCAGGACTTAATTGCAATCGCCAGCCATGGCGCTGCAGGATGTGGTGGAGCTCAGAGGCTTTTAAAGCCTGATAAACTCTGAAAGCCTTTTGGAGCCTCATCAGCGCTCCGTTCTCAAAGTGGCCGCCGCACATCGCCACGGTTACAAGCGAGAAGCGGCAGCCAGGGGAATGGCACAGACTCCCTGA
The DNA here is from genome assembly GCA_019775955.2 of Pollimyrus isidori. Lineage (NCBI taxonomy): Eukaryota > Metazoa > Chordata > Actinopteri > Osteoglossiformes > Mormyridae > Pollimyrus > Pollimyrus isidori. The sequence continues at coordinate 15,602,950 of JABFDZ020000037.1, forward strand.
AACTACGGTCCACATGCTTAGAGCAGTATCATCTACAGAATGTCTACAATCGTTATTATATATAATTAAAGGATGGTAGGGTTGTATCATTATACGTCTGTCATTTCCTCATTTATCACACTGAACTGACAGGTCTGTGCAACCTGTATGGGGAAACAGCATAGATGTAAGCTGACCGCAATCAGGTTCAGACATAAGATGTAAGCTGACTGCAATCAGGTTCAGACAACCCAAAAGCTGTAAAAAGAAGCAGATACTTTGTGGCTTAAAGGAGTCTTATTAAAATTAATGTCATCAAAAGGGGAGCTTTCATTTTATACATCCATTCCAGAAAACCGTGTTTCTCTCTGTCCTGGGTTTAAAGCCCTTTACATTTACAAGCATATTTAGCTGCCCTACAGAAGTGACCCTTCACTGTGTTTAGAAGACTGGTATAACATCTACAGCTGTAGATGCTGCCATTGATTCAGAACTTGGTACAACTCTGGAAAGTGCTTCTGCTGTCTCTCAATGTGAACTGAGAGGCTCAGAAGGAGCTTCTACCCTCAGGCTATCAGACTACTTAACACTAAATTGACAGTTGCACTTAAACATTTTCTCCTTACTCATGCACCAGGCCCTTCACTGGAGCTCTATTGCACATATCTGGTTTTCCTTTTTCCTCTTTATTCCCAATAACTTCACTGCTCCTAATGCATTACATATTTATTATACTGTTACTTTATGTCTTAGTGTTTTTCACTAATTCTTACTATGGTGGAGTTGGTCACCTTGCATTTCACTGCAAGTTATAGTTGAACTGTATGTCTTGCAATCCCTTGAAACCTAGAAAATAAACACCATCCATGGGAATACCTTGCCTGCCTATGTCCACTTGAAGATAAGTTGGTGTTTATGAATATGATGAGTTTTCTCACATTTAAAATTGCATCTTTTTCATTCAGTTTGTGGCTTTTCCCTGACTGCCCCGTTCACGTTGACCCTCTGCAACCCCCCCGTTCCCCCCGATTTATACAGTTATCGATCAGCCTGGAGTGTGGGGGGCTTCTGGGTGACTTACTGCCCATCACGGCCAAAGTGCTTGGCTCGCTAAAAAACCCGGTCCTATTATCTTGCATTTAATTAAGACGTGACTGTGGTTCCGTGCCCCATTATTTGGCCCGGCTGGGTCTTGGAGGCATAAATATTGAACCGTTGCAGCCTCTGAATGTTAATCAATCTCCGCCGAATTCCAAATCATTTCACGCATCTGAGGAAGTGAATATCCGCGCAGTATTAACCAAACCTCCTATTACTGCGTGGGGGGGGGGGGGGGGCCGGGGGCGGGCGCCGGGGGGGGGGGGGGGGGGGGGGGGGGGGGGGGGGGGGGGGGGGGGGGGGGGGGGGGGGGGGGGGGGGG
>JABFDZ020000037.1:15604566-15622772 GCA_019775955.2 Pollimyrus isidori
CCCTCATCTGGAATCGAGCATTTTAGGAGGGAGGAAAATTCCCTTTTAATAGCATCAACGCGCTTCCAGTTTGTTGTTTCAGCAAATTGACAGGTGACCCCTTTGTGGTCAGGGCGCGGGCTTCACAGCATGAAAATGCTAATGTGAAGATCTGCCAGACGACTAATCCCCCCATCCCCCCATGCTTAAATGCAGGCCAGAATTTTCCGATCTGCACGATTCTGCTACATTCAGAAGCCTGGATTGTTATGACCGACCAGCATTACCACTGTGCTTTATTCGGTCATCGAGGGTTAGAAAAACAGATGACTGAGGCGACGTTGCAGGCCAGTGAGGAAAACCAGAATGGCACATAAATGGGTGTTAATAAATGCCTTGCTTTCTCCCCCTGTCAGCAAAAGTTGCTGAACCTGTTTGGTGCTCGCCCACCCTCCCAGAGAGAAATGCTTACGAAACCAGGGGGGTGCCTTCTGCCAAGACCATGCCACTCTCCTGAAAATTACACAGGACGGGACCTGACCTCAGATGATAGGGTGGGCTACATCAAGGTGACTGTGCATCTAACTCCGCCCCATCAGCCTTCCCATCTGGGATGTCGGCACAGACAGATCATTCTCAGAAATACGGAATAAAGGGATATACAAATAGGCTCTACCACACACACACACACACACACACACACACACACACAGATACAGAAATACTCTTATCGACAAAAAAACACAGCGACACACATCTGTACCCCAGTACTCATGCTGCACTCTTACACTGTTACAAAACCAGTGTGGTCTAGAGGGAGAATGCCAGCCCTCATGGGGAGGGGGCCAGTGCCCAGGGTGACACCAGGACACCAGGTCAGTGGCACAGGAGGCGTGTGTCGGGCCATCACAGCCCAAGGGGGTGGATTGATGTGTGCTGCATCATTATTTACTCACTGATAAAGCTTTAAACTTGACGGAGAAGAAGAAGACTTTGTCTAGGTGCTCAGATGCATGGGGATTGAGGTCCAGGACAGATGATGAGCACACTGGCTCTCTGAAATGCAGCAGGACAGGCAGAGGCACAACCCCACACTCCCACACAACCACCCCATGTCGGGGGCAACCAGCACTCGCTCTCTGCTGTATTGACACCCGGTTCTATAAAGAGGCCCCCCTGATGGTTGATGTTGACAGATTATGGTGCCCCGCCCGACAGATTGGTCCAAGTTACAGATGGGGAGGGGAGCTGAGAGCTCATCAGCCATTGGGAATGTGATTTTGATTTCCGTTAAAAAGGTTGGCCCTGTGTAGCTCAGGAAGGAAGAAGCATTGCGTTCCGAGGCAGACACTGGGAATTTATGTCTGTAACACGACTTTGTGTGCATGAGAACTGTGTTTGGAAGACGGATTGGGCTTTGTTTGGCTATGTATACTGCTTTTAAAATAAAATGCATCTATTTCAGGTTTGACTGATGGTACTTTTATAATGAGGCAGAACGGTTTTGCTTTTATAAAGCAAAAAATTCTTTTTAAAAATTTAACTAAGGGTGCTGTTGTACATTTCAGTCATTCACCAAACCATCCATCTTTAAAAACCCTCTTCTGGTCAGGATCATGATTATACTTACAACACTTTAAATATAATTAATGAACTGAATAGTGTGATGTTAACAAGCCGCGACAGGTCAGTGAATTCACATACTAAATTCTTAATTTTCCTGTTGTGACGTGACAGTTCTGTTCAGTTTCTTTGAAAACGTTTGATATGGTCAAAGTGACTGGGAAAAAAAGAAATTGAAGGTGAGATTTCAGAGACAGAACACAATGGAAATAGCTGCAAAAGTCTGAATGCTAAGAATCTAGGAGAAATGGTCCCCAATGCACTGCACGCATATGGTATATATATATACACACACACACACACTAATATATATATATATATATACACACACACACACACACACACACATATTTGATACATATATAAAAACATGCATGCCCAGGCATCTGAGGGCTCAGCTACTAAGGTCTGAAACTTGCCACAGGCAATACACATTTTGCAGGCAGAACTTTTTTTTTTTATCTAAAAAGATAATTAACATAATCAACCCTCAAAAACGGGGGGGGTGGTGGGCAGACAAAATAAAACAAAGCAAAGGCAAATTCTGTCCAACTACAAGGGGAATGCCAACACAGGAAAGCGGTACACCTTACTTCTGAGTGACACATGGGGTGGGTAAGTACTGTACACTCTTCCACCTGCTTTGAGATTCAATGACTGACTGATTTGTGGTCCTCTAGTGATTGCATTTGGTTCAAGTAGTAAAACGAAGGCTTGAGCCCAAGTCAAGCCCCTACCCCAAAATCCTGCCAAGCGAACGTGTGCTCTGTTAATGAATCATGCAGCTCATCAACGACCAGTAACTCTACTGACTTTAGGTTTATGATACAGGAGTGCAACGCCCATAGCCAAGTCTGCTCAATACATTAACTGGACTTGGTTGATGGAGATTTAATGAGCTACGGTACATTAACACGGCATGAAATTATGGGAATAATATAACGATACAGCCAGTGATGAATGATAGCTGAGAATAAAAGGGATTTTGTTAGAATAATATTGTACGCTAAGGTTTAGTCCAAACTGAAATGCCAGCTGATACTATCAGACAACACAAGACCTCTGGGTTACGATTCTGAACATTTACCTAGTGATGCTGCTAGATATGACCACCTAGTCTAACACAGTGAAGGTTTAACTTAACCATAAAGAACCAAACAAAATATGGTTCAAGGTTAAGGTTGGGTAGGGGTTCAGGTCATCATGCTGGATTGCTTTTCCCATAGAAATAAATGGAGAGACCCCACAAAGATATAATTAGAAGCCTGTGTGTGTGTGTGGGTGTTTCCCAGCATGTACTCACCCAGGCTAAAGAGCACCAGGAACTTGAGGCAGACAAACTCTCTCTGGTCAAACTGCAGCGAGCGAAGCTTCCCCACCAGGTCTTGAGCATGGCTCATGAGGTTGTTCAGAGTGGCTCCAGCCTGGGAGGCGATTACAGCGTAGTCCACCTGGAAAAGGGCGAGGGGTCAGCTGCTAAACCAAGTGGGCATCTGAACATCCCTCACCCCCACAGACCAGCAAGTGGTTAAGGATGTATACTCTTGTTTACACGTGTTTACCCCAGAACTAGATTGCGAAACACTGCTGTAGAAGTCTCTTGTCGAACGACTTACAGTTCTACATTTCACCCGCTAATTTGGCTGTATGCATTTCCAAACCAGGAACTATAGCAAGGGTACAACAGGAAGGTAGCGCTTTGGATTCAACCAACCCCTTAACTCCAGCACTGTCTGCCAGAGCCACAGGAAAACATCCATAAACTGTGGGAATCATAATCTAGATGGTGGAGGCCTCAATCTTCTAAGTCCAAAGGGAAACATTCAGGGTAAACATGACATGAAGCAACCTTTCATTTGTGGTCACTGTTTTAAAAATTTTATTTACAAATGCAAAGTCTCTAAAACATGGAATGGCCAAAAATAACATATATACATGTCCACTGTGTTTGCTGATCAAACAATTCTGCAACGGTCACTGATTTTTTTTAAAAGTCCATAAATTACAGAAAAACAAATACAATTTTTGGTGAATGTGAATAATGCCTATTAGCTACGGTCCAGAAACACTGATACTTATATTATTGCATTTTTGAGGAGTCAGTTGCCAGTTTTTAAAATACAGACGTGTTTAAATGTATTTTATATTCACTAACCTGACTGCCACAGAAAATTTTTGCCAAAAAATAGTATTGTTCAAATTGATATTAACCTTTATTCTGTTTACCACATTCCCAGTCATCTTCATATAAATGTACTGTTTCTTCTTATTAAAGTCATGGAACAGGCATACCCACTGTTCTATATTCAAAATAAATGCAGCAGAAATTAACACATACCTATTACGCCTAATATAAGAGCAATGTAAACACTTCAACAAAGTTTAAATAAAGTAACAAGTACAGGCAGCGTGCACAAAATGGAACCCTTCCCTACTGTAAGTCACTTTGGATAAATGAACAACATGTAAATACAATCACATTCATATTACAATCTATAGAACTGGGTCTCCTACAAAAAATATGCAATTAACCTGTACACTGCTTATTGTATATGTTAACTTTGTCTATTAAACCTACCACTGAACATGATTTTAATCCAATATTTGACATGCTATATATCTCAGCAAATGCTTTATAATTTAACCCCATGAATGTTCCATGCTGCTTGTTACCATCACATTGCTATACATATTTACATTCTGCTACACCTTTTCTGCATATATACAGTATATCCTTCGGTGATAAGCAGAGGTCGTCAAAAACCTCCTTTTGACTGAGCTTGATTTGACCTTACATTTAAAATATTAGAAGACTAGATTAGAAGACTTAATGTTTTCAGAAGTTCCTTCCTTTAAGCAAGCAAAGCTTTAAAATCATTCAGGATCTTCCAGGGTCTTTGTAAATTTCATATTCAAGGATGTTTCTTTTCAAACTCAAGCTTGACAAGGCCATTGAAGCTGAAAATGTTTTAAATCCTCCACATTTAATATATATTCATATGTGCTTATTACAGATTCTGTTCATTTTCTCCTATTGAGTACATGCCAAAACATATATTCTGTGCACCATACAAATAAACATTAAAAAGGTCACATGACTGGCGTAACTTGGGTATTCCTCTGTCTCTGACTTCTGCCTGACCACCCACTCACTCACTCCTCCTTGACCTGATCTCGAAGCTCATTGGTGTTACAGGCTTGCATGTGGCCTACGCAACATGCCCTCTATCTTATCAGCACATTGGACAATTGGAACGATGGATTGGATCCACACGCTAATTAAGGTCAGATAAACAAAAGCTTTGCATCCCCCCCCCCCCCTCCAAATGGCTGGACACCACAGGCCAGGCATAAGGGGGCGAGGGTGCCTGCGGTCCCCCACCCATCCAGGTCCCATGCTCTTCAGGCTCCACTTTCAGGAGGATTTAAAATCTGCAACAGCAGCAAATTTGTCTGGAAGGCAAATCCTTTGCTGCCGTTCACTATTAGCAGGCTGTGTTAAATTTTTATATTTATTGACAATTCATTACCATAATTGACTGCACTTGAGTTTCTTGAAGGCGGTTGGCAAGAGCCTCCTGATCAAAACATGGTCCCTTGTGTAACATTTGCAATTAAAAATCAACCCAACTGGAATTTGTTTATCATGTAAATATTATATATGGAATTTTCCGGCTAGTCTTCAGACTTCCAAAGGAATGCTTGGATTGTTTCTCACCTGGCGCTCTGTTTTAAAAGCCATTAAAAAGTTATGAGTCTGTGAAAAGAGGAACCCCTCCTGCCCCCGTCTGCTTTGACTGATAATCAATTTTTGAAATCTACTGTGTGTGAAATAATGATGCTTACAAAAACACAGCTCCAGTTCTCCCACTTCAAATTACTTCCTGTTCTACAATGAAAAACCCGTCACTGAAGATTTACAGTAAATGTGTTTGCTACATATATCTCACGTCATATGAAAATATACCAGGTCAAACTAAATGTCCTGCAAACATGCTGCCATGTCCTACCTGGAATATCTGCACTCTCAGTGTTTGCAAATTGATTTCATCTCTTTATCAATAAACCTGTCAAGAAGTGACTATGATTCCCAAGCAAGACAGTGCAAGGGACTGGATATAAATCAGGACTATTAAAAAAATAATGGTTTTGTAAAGAGGGTTTTCATCTGACATACAGGTCAAATCCATTACCAGGTCTAATCTCACCTCTGAATTTTGCATTTATTAAATTACATGAACATATTTAATGTCAGTATTTCAACAGTGAGTGAAATCTGTTTTGACTCTAGCACATTCTTAGCCATGGGCTTACAGAGCAACACTGCTGATGGTTAATTGGACAGAGGGTTGAGGGGATGCTGGGGGTGAGATTGGGGCCATTTTCCCACTGATGAATAAATGACAGTGGTCTGAGAGTTCCATTACACAGGATTGTTAACAAAAATGCTCACATCTGCTCTGGAATCTCACAAAGGCAGTAACATTTATGGCCTCTATTCTGCCCAAACACCCCAAAATAGAGTATTCTATATGTTTATAACTATCCAAATTGGAGCACTTCACAGATGCCCCCCTGTGACTGACTTGTCCTTCTTCCCCATCCTACTAGCTATGCCTCCCTTATTCTTCTCTGTACCCCCCACCCGACACCGCAAAATCGAGAAGTTATGAGACCGCATGGACCTCCAGGCTGAGGAGGAAGCTTCTGGTCTGAGGTGGCTGTCACTCCCGGCCCGGTAGAGAATAATCAGACATAACGATGTGTTTGAATGTGTCCCCTGTCCCCTACAGGCCCTTCAACAGCAGCTGTTCATTAACCAAAATATGCAAATAAGTCTGAGCTCCCCCGTATCTCCTCCCTGCTGGCTCTCGCCTCTCAGACAGCTTCCTCTTATCAGACACGGATGATGGAGGTTGGATGGGTGATGGGTGAGGTATCAGGGTGAGGAGGGAGTTTAGGCAGTTCTGTCCTCAAAGTCAGCATTTCTGTGATTCCCCCCTGCCCCCTCAAGAACAGAGAAGAAAGAGGTGTCTTGCAATTTTGGGGACCTCGTCCCATGCCAGGAATGCATGAGATCAAAATGCCCTCCCTGGCAGCCTGAAGGGACTGTGGTTCTGCTCCAAACGTTACCACCAAAGACATCATGTCAGTCCTCTGACTGCTTGTAAATCTGTAGGCATTCAGATCCCAAGTGCGTTCATCTCCACACGCGAAACGTTATAGAGTTTCAGCTGTTTTGCTGAAAGGTCATGGAAGATTCTATTACAGGTATGATTCGCGTTGTGTAACATTCAAAATGTAGCTGTTCAGAGTTGCATATTTACTGACAGAATCCATAGTCAGCTATTTAAACTGCTGTTGAAATGTGACTGAAAAAAAACACATTATAAGGCCTTTGGTTGGAAAGGGAGCTCTTCAGCTGGCCCTAAGGCACAGAGCCAGCAAACGATACATCTCCAGAGGATAGATGGCAAATCCCTTATTCTTTGACTCATATTCTCATACGATCCCCATTAAAAAATGCAGAATTGATTATTGCCACCACATTAATCTCTGTCCACAGAATAAGATAATATATCTCTGATGGAGCACTGATGGCATTAGGGGAGCAGTAGATCACGAATTAGCGCAAACTAACACTCTCTACGGGTGTTTTCCATGCGGTCAGACGACTTACTTGTTGACCGGTAACCAGGAGGATGGAGCCATCTTTGGCGTGTACTACTTGTCGGAAAATGTGGTCGAGGATTAAGAGCTCGCTCCAGCAGTTCTGCAGCAGCTTCATTTGGTCGTCAACCTGCCGAGAAAGAAAGAACATCAGAAACCACATGGTTATGTTTGTTCCACGGTTCTGTCACCTATATATAGAGAGAGCTTCACTCACATCTTATTCACAGAAAAAATATTTTCCCCATGTCATTTGTTAAGATCGATTCCATTCCTCAGGTAATATATTCTTATGTGTGAATATTAGTAAAAGGCTTATGCACATAGAATGAAATGCATACATAAAGTAAAAATATATGTGAGATTGTTAAATTAATGAGTTCTATTTTAAGGAGTCTTTAAATTTCTGTTTCATGATTTTCATTCAGCCTCTGCTGGTTGACTCTCACTGGCTGATCTCTTGCCTTGGGTCTCCTTACATTGTGTTAGGAAGGCGAAGTACAACAAGCACTGCAGACCTTTCCCTTTTTGTGAGTCTAGCTACATGGCAGCTAGTGGGACAGGCCTGCATCGCAGGACAGGCCTTCACTTCTCACTGGTGTTAATTTATCTGCTCGCCACACCACACAATCATCCAGTATTTATAATGATTAGCTTGCAAAAGTTCTGCCGGAAACCTAGCCTCCCCCCCTGAGAGATGCTGGACTCCATGGCAGGAGAGTGGGGCGTAAGGCCTCGGATAAACCTGGTCATTGTCCTCACCACTGTTTCCCATACCTCTCCACGTTAATGATTACATAACATATCCGAACGAGGACGCGAGTAGGCAGGAGAATGAGGAAAAATTAAGAATTCTACCCCCTTTCTGCCCCCAAAACAAACATAGCTCTGCCGATAATGTTATCTCGTATGTGGTAAACACAGATTGGACCAAAAAACAACTATATTTCCCCTTTGTTTGAAGCCCCTATATATGTGCTAGACAGGGACAATCATCACCAAACACCAGAGTTAGAAATAAACATTTTGCAACAGGCAGAGCAAACAGCCCAGTGGATTGTGGGTGACATGGTATTTAATTTTTTTAAAAAAAAAACATAAACTGTGTTTTCTAAGACTTGAGACTTATGCTACCTCGGAATAGTAAATGAGAACTTCTTCAACTAAGAAAATTGTTGTGTAATTGGTAAAAATATGCAATTTTTTTGTAACGATAATCGTTTTGTCTTCTAAGAAACTTATCTTTCACAGTCGCAACAAAAAAGAAAAAAATACACCAAGTGTTTGGCCGAAGTGTTTGGGAAAGGGAATGCAGCTCCGACTTTATTGACGGGGACCTTAACTCAATAACATTTAACATTACAGTTTTTGCTCAAAACCGTACTTGAGGAATAAAGTTGAGTAAGACATTGAAGGGTATCCACTACAGATACAAAGATACCAAGAAGTCGGCTGGAATTTTTCCAAGTGTACATAAAGTCCTTTGGGCTGCTTCAAGCTGCAGTAGATGTTGTCTTGTGGATGTTCTTAATGGTCTCTACCAGCCATGAAGCACACACCAGTCAGAAACATTTGTAAGATATAACAATTGAAGAAAACAATTACAACGAAGCCAGTCTAAATCTGCAGGGTTTTTTGGCATATGCAAATTGCAGTGTGGCAATGAAGGACTGAGAACCTGCTGTGAGAGACATGAACAGTGATTTTTATGTCAGAAGATCTGTGCACCAGTGTCATTCTTGGGGGCCGAAGGCAATGATGGGGCCAGTTTTCAAAGCATGCATCAGAAGACTGTGATTCAGGGACAGGGTCTGCTATCAAAGGCCCTTCACAAAAAAGGACAAGGAAGGTGGCATAGATAAGATTGAGAGGGCGACAAAACCGCTGTCATGGCCTTCATATGTACTGTCAATGCTGGGATGACAGGGCTTTAATGGTAAGCATGCCCACTCCACCCCACCAGCCCTCTCACCCACTCCCAAGACAATGGAGCCCATATAAGTAGTTAGAGCAAATTAATTTCACAATTTATCACATGTAATTAAAAATTCAAAAACACAAAATCATTTATCGCAATGCAGCAGCACCAACAGAGTCAGCTTGGTAGAATTTGAACTTGCTGGAAATTAATTAGTACTGTTTCAAATACACTATGACATAGATTGTAATGATAATATAACTATCCATTATTCACAGTTATACTATGCTGTAAAATGTAACAATTATTCCCTAACTGCATATCAAAGCCATATGGAAATACATATTTCTTATTAGTATACAAAGCACTACACATCTTCCTGCTAAATACAAACTCCTGGAAAATTAAACTGCATTCCACTATCAGCAGTAAAACACTAAATTAACAGAATAAAGTTCTTAGCTTAATGGACACTTTCACACTTTAATGTCATTTTGTTAATCTATCATGAAATAAATTACCCTGCTTCACTGCCTCTGCTAGAGCCTAGCTATACTGATGAGTTCACCACAGCAGTATTATTCTTTGCCTGAACTGCTCCCCCTAGAGGTCTGCAGAGCAAGCACAATACAGATCACGGCCCATTTTTTCTTCTATTGCCATCCAGTCATATTCAGTCCTGGGTCATAGTGAGCCTATTCCAAGATACATAACAGGGGAATACCATGAATGGAATGCATGATGACACCGTCATTGTCTCCACCTCCAATGAAGCACAAGCATGCTGAGATATCTAGCAGGTAACCTCCAGAATTATTTTTCTTAAGGGCTTCCCCTGGCATATTGCTGAGAAGCCTCACATACAGTTTTCTGAATACAAATATTTTCTGCTATGTATAACATAATAGATAGAAAACTGATTAAGCACCATCAGTAATCAGAGTCAGCAGTAGATGGTACTGTTATTGGGGGCCCCTGTGGTTTGTTATCATGAAATGTGTCAAGATACATCCAGTTGCAATGAAAGGAGTTCATGTTTGTCATTAACCGTGTCTTTATGGTAAACTTAAAGACGGCACGAGGCGCATATACTTCAGGACAGGAGCCCACTCAGCCACACATTAGGATAAATTTACACTGATGTAGGAAATAACTTACTACAAATGTAATTCTGTCAGAGAGCAGTGGAGCAAGCTGGTTAGAAAACTAAGGGCTTTAGATGGACCACAGCCAGGTCTTCTCCTATCTGTGAAATGAAACCAAATGGTATTCCGCCGTCCAACTGGGAGGATTTATAAGGCCTCGTAATTCTTGGCACAGGTGCGTGTGGTGCTAGATTAGTAAATGCAGGCCCTGGGATGGCCGGTTGCCGTGGCGAATGTGAATCAGAAAGCTGGCCTCAGTGGGAGGCCCTTATTGGCTCCACAGGGTCAGCGAGCATCAATCTGATGGGGTGTGCATGTGTGTGTGTGTGTGTGTGTGTGTGTGTGTGGAGGGAAAGGGGGTCGGGTGGTCCAGAGGTGGACTTTGGTAGGGCCAGTATGATATACGGCCTGATCAATATCACCAAGGCATGGAGATTGATCAGTTCCCACAGTGACCGCATTAGCAGACCCGGAAGGGTAACCCCTGACCTGTACAACGGATTCTGTTCATTAGGACCTTCATCTTTGCATTAGTATAGGAAAAACTGTAATAATAATATCTGCTGTGATGCCAGTCATATTCATTGCCAAAACGACCCCCTCCCCCAGCACTGCGCTATGCCACATCAACATTCTGCCATATTAAATGACCACCCTTGTGCTAATCGTCTCAGTCGCTCCCCCACAGTCCCCCCTTCCTAGCCATTACGTTACATGGTAAATGGAAACAGCTCTTGCTGAAAGTTTTCTCGTCTGCTGAAGGCCGGAGTAAAAATATTCATTTTCAAGGTCATCTCAGTAGGAAACATACGACGCGCTCGGGCGGGTAACAGATGTGAAAACGCTCGGTGTGTATATGTCCGGCGACAGGACAGAAAATGAAGAAACGGGAAAGAAAATAAAAGTCTTGCTGTACTAGCGATTTCCGGGAGGACATAAACACGGCTCCCCCTCATAGGTCTTCATGATAGATAAGTAGCACAAAAGCAATAATAAAGAAACAATATTTACTTGGTTCACCGGAAAACAGGGAAAAAAAACTATGAAAAGCTTTTACAAGTGAAACAATAAAATAAGGAAACTGAAGGTGCTGGACTTTAAGCAAAGGCTGATTGATGTATTTCTACCATTCACTTGGAAAGACACAATCCAATCTTTGGTGTTAAGCAACATAATGTGTCAGGTATACTTTCTTTATTATTTAAAAATGGTCTCTGAATCTCCAACACAGGATCTTGGGAATAAGAAAGCTAAGAAGCTATTGACTAATTATCAGAAACTATGCGGGCTAATCAATTATTCAGATGAACATTAGTCTTCTAATATACTGGACATCAGACCATGGGGCAGGATGTCCCAGAAGTACCCCAACCCAAAATACAGAGAGGAAACTATGCCTTGCAGAGATAAAGTGTACACCTACGCTAGACTGGAAGTATTGATCTTTCCACAGCATGCGATCTACAAGGCCCTGCTACACATTAGCACAGCTGTGAATGTGAATCCACAAGCTGTTTTACTCAATTCCTGAATTTATGAACCACCTTGCTGTGTTTGTCCGGCATGCTGACAGACGCGGGGAAATGGCTCTGTCACTCTTCCGCGTATGCACATCTAACAAGACAGCGGTAAAATCTTCCTTCCTTCCTTCCTGTATTATTTATATTCAGAAACACAATATGAAGAACCATTAATGTGAACTTTATTTTTATTATATATAGTTATGAATGTATTTAAATGAAGCACTGGAAGATTCTGTGCATTACATGTGTTGCAGTGTCAAAGGTATAATCTACAAAAAAAAATCCATCCATCCATCCATCCATCCATCAAGTGGAGGATTGTGTGGAATGTATACAACAATAACTATCGCAATGCCAACTGACACTGAATTACAGAAGCGGTTAACTAGTTTCAGTTACCATTATTTTTCCAGTGAGCTTTCTGATGACCATTAAAGTACAAAATTATTAATTTGGTCATTCTTTCGAGGTTCATGAAAAGAGTCTTTTAGCTCTTTCAGGAGGGTCTACTATGAAGGAATGCAGCTTTAACAGTTGTAATGTCCAACACTAAAAGATCAGTAAATGGAAACGGTATGCTACGCCAACTTGTACTCTGAGCAGACCACTAGAATGCAAAAAAATAAAAAAATAAAATAAAGAATATAAAATGAAGTAATGAACAGGTGGTTTGTCTGACTTCAGCAACTGTGTTAAAGACATTTTCTGACGGAGGGCCTTGTGAATTCTGTCCATCGTAGCTCGCATATAACGTTACCCGGCCGGAACAGATGTCAGTTGACAGAGTGCAAATCCGACGGAGCACGCAAGCGTGCATCCCCTGAAAACCTATTCCCCCAAACTGCCCCGGCGTTGTTGCTTGTCTATTGTCTTTCGGCCCATCCAGTTCAAAATAGACGGCCGTAAATAAGTTCCAGAAATAGAGCCGAAAAGACAGCTGCTGACAGCCCGCCATGAAACCGGCTGACAATACAGCAACCGCCGCCCTGTCTCCCATTAAATACAAATGAGTGAGCTTAGCTAAAATAATGCGGAATTAAAGCAGACAAAAGTCAGCTTCGGAAAAATCAATAAACTAACATTTAAACAAATGGCAATTCATTCATTTATGATGCTCTCTTCTCAATTATTCCCTTTTCCTATTTCTGAGGTGTACCGAGGATAAAAGCAGGCGTTTAGCTCCAACTCTCCTGTTTAGGACCAGAATATATAAAGACAGGAAATGCGAATATGGGCACCTGTAAATTTAATGATCGCAAGACCATGTAACGGTGTAGGATTCATCACTCCATTTCCAGAAAATGTTCCCAAAAATGAGTGGTACCTTTCAAAGTGATGATATAGCCAGAACAAAACAATGACCATTTCATTCTAGTGCAAATGAACCATTTAAATAATTCTTGGGAGCAATAAAGTTACGTTGTCATTCTACATCAACAACAGACACAATGACAACATCAGCATTGGACACATGTCTCCTCTGACATGTGTCCAATGGGACTTTGAGTTGTAAATCTTAAGTAATCTCATTGTTTTATTTATCTTATTTGTCATCATTACTAACCAGCCTGTGCAATTGCTGTGTATGTATGACCTTCCTAAATGCTTCAAAATTAATTCAGTACACAAGGCCTGCCTGGATGCACGAATCATGGCTTCTGTGCGATGGTGCTGTTACTGGGGAAGGCGGAGCTGGAAACGTACTCTGCGTATTCCATTTAGGTGTCTGTTAAAAAAGAGCCCCGGCTCTTGCTGATTTGGCAGCAACCTGTCTTCGAAATCGAGCTCAAAGCTGTACTTTGTTAATCTCCCCCCACCTCTCCACCACTGCTGATTGTTTTTTTGTGCTTCACCACAGCACAAGAAAAAAACGTGGGTGGCGTAAAAAACCATTAGTGGACCTGCCCAGCGTTCCTGCTTTTAAAGAGCACTGACGACACAACAATCAGAAAAGGCTTTTACCCTCATCGCCGCTAAGCAGTGGCTCGTGCCGTCAATGTTTTGTTTTTACATTTGGGGGGAGGGGGGGGGGCAATAAATGCGAATTTCACAACTTCGATATTTGTGGAGGGGGACGAATCTTGCTTCCCCGAAGTGGTCGGAATGGAGGCCCCATTACCAGAGCTCAGTTAAGACGGTGCAGACGGCTCTGGCAGGATGAGTCTATCAGCGTGCAGCCAGGAACTTGTAGTTCATGACAGCCTTTTATCCCTCATCAAGCGCAACAAGTGGATGAGCAGAGGCTCTGGCTCACCAGTGCTCCCCCTTCATGTCTTCATGTCTCTCTGTAGAATTTTGGGCCTTAAATCTTTCCTTTTAACAAGTGCTTGCGTTTCCTTCCTCTAGCCGGGGGAATTCCCAGGAGTACGGGATGGGGCTCCTGAAGATGCTCTCCCATGCCGAACCGGCAGCAGGAAGGGGAAAGGGGTGCTGCAAGATTCCACAGCAGGACTGAAGCAATTACCCAGCAAAGTTAAGGCGGCACAAAAAAAAAAAAAAAAAAACATTTCATCCGGTTTTGACATTACGGCAAACGGCACCGATGGAGGGCATCTTTTTTGGGGATACGACAAGCATTAATTTCAAATCCTTTGATTTCATCTCACCCCGCAGCCCACTACATGAGAATAAGGGCATTTTTCCAGCTCCCCCTGGCATGCAGCTTGCTCACTGATCAAACAAGAACTACCACTGCTAGATACCAGCTGCAAATAAACAGCTTCAAATCTGGCCTAGAGGAGTATGTTATGAGGAGGCTAAAAGGAGCTAAGCAAAATGGTATATATAATAAAATATATATGTGTACAGGAGCAGGCCTTAGGAAAACTCACACGCCATCTCCAATTGTGGCTGCCAGGGCAGTGGGATATCATCTATCAGTGGACAAATGCAAGGATGAGAAAGCTGCTCCTGAAATGAAATAATATATCTTTGAAAGCCTATGCCTGCAGTGGGCTCGGCTCCCATATATCAAGCCTGAGCTGCTGGTGGATCCAGTCCAGGGCCATTAACCTTCCACCTGTTTCCCCCTGTCCTTCACGACGCCGCCCCTGCCCTTGGTGCCTCCCCGCTCCCTTGTTCATCTTCCCCCCGCGGGCGTTAATGCAAGGCGGCGAGGGGCTTGCGGAATAATTCAAATGCAATGGAGCGGGGAGGCGGTTACAAATCTCTGCCAAGGCGCTCGGAGACACCCCGGGCGCCGTTTGTCAGAAGTGTGTCGAGTGACCTCAGCGACAGCCCCCAGGGAATATATACCGCTGGCAAGTCCGCACATCGCAGCCATAAGGGCTTATTAATTTTCTTTCGGGAGCATTGTGTTAAATCCACAATAAGCAATCCAGCAACCCTGGAAATTAGGTGGGAGAGCAAAGCACGTTTCGCGAAGAGGCAACTCTTAGCAAAAGAATGCTGAAAAGATGACACTTGGCCATTTAACCAGGCAAACTAGCTATAAACTGTACTGTAAAGCGAGTTGAACTGTAAACTCTGGTACAGTATTGGGGGGCATCTATGATTTCGAAATATCCTCGGATGGAGCAAGAGGGGAGCTGGCAGAGCAGATGTCGGGGGCGGGGGTGGGTGTCTCTGGATTCTGCACCAGCTGGTTTTCATATAAGGCCCCGGCTCTCTGCTGGGTGCAGACTCGGGAATCAGGCCTAATACAGTCTGCCCTCACTTAATGGCTGGTCTGGTATTGTCGTTCCCGCTCCGTTTTTAAAATAATCCAAGATCGTCCCCCAACAGTCATGAAAGGACCAGAATAAATACCGGAGAGGTATGTTGGTTTTTTGGGATCTGCACAGTTGAGTTTTATCGGCTCTACATGCTAAGCAGTTTATTCTCGTCAAGCACACAGAGAGGGTGAATTCACCTGGGATCGTCACGATAGGCAAAACAAAAATAAAACAAAAAATGCAGGAGTACAATGAAAATGTACTTAGCGCAGGTCTTCCTCGTGTCCTATTGTGATGTGGAAGCAGCGGAAAAAGTGCGTCTCACATGCACCGTCCGTAAACAATGGCTGGCAGATGCCTGGTGGAGAAGGGCTTGCCCTGGGAACGAATCACCACCCCTAGCATGTTCTTCCTGCTCCCACAGCAGCCTCACCCCAGGCTGAGCTCTGCACGGCAACCCCCGCCACGATGACGACACCCTGCATTGTAGCTCCCTACATCTGTTTCCCCCACACTTACTGCTCTGCTGGCACCACAGGTGAGGAGATACTCCAAGCCTGGCACAAAAAAAAGAAACTTGACATAAAGAATCCAAATTTAATTTGCCTTTAACAAGAAAATCAACAAAGGCATCAAGCAGAATCCTATTTGGATGCAGACCTTCGTGAAGTTTCACATCCTTAGTGACATATTTAACCTAAACGACTAAAACAACTAAAAATCTTGTTTTTAAATGAAATGTTCCTGCTTTACAACTAAATTATGAGAACTCCACTTCAGACAGGATTTCAAAATCCCAGTTAATGTGCAATAACAATTTAAGTTATTTTGCAGTGCAGAGTTTAAATATTCTCCTTTAATTTGACACTGTTCCATGAAATGCTTTCCAAATGTGTAACTGAATGCATAAAATATACTTTAATGGACATTTACACCTACAGTTGGAACAAGCCAGAGCTAAAATTCGTTAAAATTTACAGTTAAGAGCTCAGCTCCAAAACATGAGACAAGTTGTTTGGAATGTTCAAAATCTTTGAAAGCAGCATGGGACTATACTTTGATGCTATGATCTAAATTAAAAAAAAAGTGATGTTTTTTCTCTATGTAAATCCAGCTCTGGCCACATATCAGTGAATTCTGTATGTTGTCAACAGGTCTGCTGTCAGGAAAAGTCTTTTGTTCTGGCTATGCTAATAATAACAATAAATGTTTGTGTAAAGCTGTTGAAGAATCTAGCTGGTGATCATATACATTTCCCATTTTTCTATAAAAAATCTTTTGCATGATGTATATTTGATCCTATCATTAAATAAATGTGATGACAGCATTTTTTTCAGCCTCAGTGATGAAAAGACCAGAAAAATTACATAATGAAAACAGCTGTCTCATTGGTCATGTTACTAAAAAGCAATGAAAATAAAATCTGTGCAGTGCAATAGTGGATTATACTGTTGCATATGAATTATATTAACATTTATAATGGGTCACACTACTGCCAGTAAAATGTTATCTTTGATCTTTCTGGGATAAGAACATTATTACATTTTTAGTTAATTAGTAGATAATTTAATACTTACTTTTTGGATTTTCTGTTTACAGTTTATATAGGTAGGGATTTTATTAAAGGATTTACGCTTAGTTACACTGCTAATTGTGGCTATTTAAGGGGCATAAACTTCAGTGTTGAGGACTGTCTGAATGTTTCAGTCAATGAATCAAGGTACCTACCTAAACACTTTACAAAGATGATAGAATATGATGCAGGAAGAAATCTATCTACTGTGGTATTACTTTAATTAAAAGTGCTAGCTGGAACCCTTAATATGTTGAGTAAAGTCCAAATAAAAATAAAAAAGGTTTTGAATCAAGCACAGTTTCTGTTCAAGGACATAGCTGAATGGCAAATTCCTGAA
The DNA here is from genome assembly GCA_019775955.2 of Pollimyrus isidori. Lineage (NCBI taxonomy): Eukaryota > Metazoa > Chordata > Actinopteri > Osteoglossiformes > Mormyridae > Pollimyrus > Pollimyrus isidori. Next base: position 15,622,012 of record JABFDZ020000037.1, read on the forward strand.
TAAAGCTGATCTCCTCATCTTTGGTGTGTGAAACAGTGGAAGATACAGTATGTTGTACTTAAAGGAACATTTTCTTTCGCCCAGTAATTAAACAGAATCATGTGTGCATAGATATTAAAACATATGCAGGCAAGATATGAAATTGCTTAGATATTTCAATGAATCAATAACCTTTGTGGTTAATTATGCTTTTATATCCATTTAAAAATTATCATTAATGTTCCTATTTTTTCCAGGTAAAAAAAGTAAAGTCACCTCTATAAGTCAACATACTTGCAATGAATGGAAGCATAAAAGTGATCCAAAACAACATTTTATGCATCTGGAAATAGATAGCAAGGTCACGAGTCAGAAACAAATCAAGCAATTTCACATTTATTCAAATTGATATTTATCATATAATTTTTTTTGTGTAATTTGTAACTAACTGCACCATCAATGACAGACCCAAACAGCATGTAAACTGCAAGAAAATGGCACATTAGACAGATAGCCGGTTTCATCAGTGACCTATCGTCCTTTAATAATTTGGTCATTCTGCTGGGGAGACTTCACCCTTGAGCCGGTTCTGTTGCTAGGGCTAACCTATCCTCACCCACCCCACTGGCCTTCCCATCAATAATTGTTGAGCTTCCTGCTAGACAATGGATGTAGGAGAACTAATTAAGCCTAGGTGCTCTGAAAAGCGGGGGGGGGGGGGGCGTTGGATGTTTTTTCACAAAAAAATTTTTTTTGGGCCGCATAGAAAAGACTGAAAACAA
>JABFDZ020000037.1:15659182-15669353 GCA_019775955.2 Pollimyrus isidori
TAGTGGTTTATTTATTGTTAGTTACTGTAATGTTGCGCTGCTTTATTTGGTTAATCATCCAGTCTGTGAAGAAGGCACTCAAGTAAGAATTGCATTGCAGTATGACTCATTTCCTGGCGCATTTATATTAGGTCAGCATTCGAGGTTTGACTTCTGATCACGGTTTGACTTCTGATATTCAGATCGAGTTCATGGTCAAGCTGGTTTGTTCGACTTCTAAAAAAAAAAATTCTAGTGAGTTCGAGAACCGAGGTACCACTGTGTAATGGAACCAACAATGTATCAAAAAGCAACCGCGACACCAATGGTGGGAAATGCATTCCTGTAGGCCAATAGGGTCACACTTGCTTTGGTGCAGTTAAATGCCTCCAGTGCCCAAAAGTTTACCTCTCAGCTAGAGCTCCTATAATTTTGAGGGTTTTTCCAATGAATTTCAGCACATCTGCTGAGCTGTCCGGGCTTGCAGGTCAAGGGGAGCGTGCGGTTGGGCTGGAGCACCAGAGCACATATAGGCCTGTAGATTAATGGAGCCTCACTGCAGATAGCGTGCTTTCATCCCTCTCTATTTCATTTCTTTCTCTCTGTCTTTTTATTTTTTTACACTCGAAGTTGCAGTCGAATACAACTCCGTTTCAAACTTAGCGGAGATGTACAAAATGCTTCAGAAATTTCACCAGGAAGCTGGATAATTATTAACCAAGAACTGGACAAGCATTCAACAAGATAAGGATTTATAGGTTGCAGCTACAAATAATATCGTCCATATTAACAATATGAAATATGATGCAAAATCTTTTCTTAGCATAAAACAATAAATGAACACAAGCAATTGTATTTATTATTTATAACACAATCAAGCACTTGATTCTTGTGTTTGGTTTTATCTTTTTTAAACAGGATTTTCTTTTGAGACCCATTGATGCTCACAAAACAGTATATGGATCTGGTGAAGCATATTTCTTAGTATCCTTTAAATTTGCCCAACAAAAGAAAGAAACCGTGGATACTATACGTCAATATTACTAAAGTACAGCCTATTTATATGTCTGAATATCATCCATAAGAGAGATTGATGGTAATACATGCAGACCCAGATAATCTCAGCACTGAATTTTGGGAAATTTCTAAAAACAAAGCAAGCTAGTTAATGAAAACTTGTTTTAAAGCTGAAATTTCATATGACATTGCAATTTTTAGGTATACTATTTTCTGATAAAATAACTAATTTAGAGAAATCAAATGTCAGTGCGGCCATTTGAAAATCGTATCTCTTTATAACCACGCTGGTATCCTTTGTGTCCTTAAGAACATATTTTAATCGCAGACGCCGGCTTTTATCTCCTTTGTCAGGTGTTAAAATAAGCCGTTTCTCACAGTTTTCCGTTCGTGCTTCGCAGCCCTTACAAAACTGCAGTTAAGGATTTCTGTTTAAGTTAGAAAGTTAGACTGAAAACAGGCCTACGCTGGTCAAATGAAATAAAAAAAAGCTTAAAGGAGGGTAAATAAAATCTTTCCATATAGCTATGATAGTTTAATTACAATGCAGCTTTTAATCTACAATGTGCGTTAATTTTGCTTTTTTATTGCTTATTAAGTTTCTTCTTCGAGGAAGTGAATGTGCCACTTGAAGTTAAGAAGAGATTTTTATACAACCTTTTGAATTTCTTATTTGCCACTGTAATACTTTATATGTTTAATTTTTTAATTATAGGCCAATGTCTTTGCCTGGATATAACTACTGAAAACTGTGATATTTCTGGTCATGACGATGTGTGGCTCTGCTTGAGTTCTTCCTCCTTGTCTTTCTCACCCAAAATCTGCCCAATTTTCCAAAAACTAAAACACCATTTTGTCGCTTCAGATTGAAGGTCATTGCATCCTAGCATACTCACAAGAACCAGTTAACTTCATAAAATGATATATTTTAGTCACCTGCTATGTTCAGAGACTAAGAACATAAGTTATTACAGCTACCTGAAGTCCTGTTACTTCTTCACTCTACAATGGGTTTTGTTCATCACTAAAATAATGCAGGACTCTCACATGGTTAAGTACGTGATTCTTATGAAACTTACCAGACATGCTTCATCTCCACTTTTCCACATTACATAGGCTTTTAATGTCTGAGGTCATTTTAAAACACTTTTTCACAGTACTGCTTTAGACGATAATCTTGGTTTCGTATAATGTGGTTTTATAGGACATTTAAACATTTAAATTCTCTTAATTTTATGATCCTTCTACAGCAATATGACTAATGGTGAGATCCATAGAGTTTATGATATATATAATAGGACATCCTTTGCAGTTTGGTCTGTTTGAAGACTTATGGGTTTGCGTGGAAACACAATTCTGTAATAATGCAATTCTCAGTGTAAAAATGTACATAGTCCTCTAATTTTCTACATTTATGCACCGAGTTCTTGTGGTTAGGAGTGTACTTTTCTAACACAAACAATTGAGGCTATATGTACTTCAGGATACAGGTTTATAATGTGGAGATTGCATTACCAAGTCTCTGGACCAACTCTACTACTCCTCTGCAAGGTACGTAGAATACTTGCTTGATTCGAACAGTAGGTTGTTTGAGATTGTAAGTCATTTTAGACAGATGTCTCAGCAAACCAATTAAAATTATATAAAAGTTCTTGTTTTGTTGATGTCTTCGTATAGAGAAATGCACTAGGCCAACTGATGATGTGAAAAGGCAGGCTCTTTACATGACTGGGCCTGGTCATTGATCTTATAATTAAGCATTGTGACATCACAGCCCCACTCAGAGTCATTGAAGCTTTTGTGGAGTTGGAATAAATAAATAAAAAAGGACGCGACCTCTGATCAATAGTGTTCTGGCCCTCGCTTCACCTCCCGTGCAGGCCTGTAATAGTGTTTTAATATGCTGCAAATTAATTTTGCCAAATGGAAGCTGAGTTAATGGCCTACAGCCCCATCAGATAGCGAGGCAGCTGTACTCCGTCCCATGCCAGCACTCCTCAAATGGCTTGCTGCGGCTTGAAATCGTGTCAGTTTATGCTGACTTCTCTCCCGTTTCCTACTTATGGGCCCCTAATGTGTTCCTTGGCTTTAATCAATGCGTTCTGATAGCAGCATTCTATTCTCGCATTGGACAGGGTAGCAAATTCCAATAAATCACTTGCTTTACAGGCTATCCGCAGTACATTTTAAGAGCGTTAAAAGCGGTATATTTTATTTGGCCATTGTAACTCAGGTTGCTTCTTGATTCAAGAAAAAACACATGAAGACAATTCAGTTAAAATGATTACAAGCTATTTACCACTGAGTATACCTTAAATTTCTGATGAAATTTGGTGTTCATGATAAAACACTATAAAGCATAAATGAACAAGCAAACAAAAAACAAACTAAAAATAACAAGAATCTAAATTTTGATTCTGGTGTCCTTCAGCAGTCCCCCAAAAGTTATTGTTATAATATTATTCTTATATTATTAGTATTGTTGTTGTTTGTTCCTTATAAAACCTTCTCAGGAGTGAATGACAGCAGCATATAAGAGTGGTTATGGCATTTAGTCTTAAGACAGAAAAACTGAGATTCAAAATTTTAATGGTCTAAATATGCTGTTATAGTCAAGTTAAATTTGGGAAGTATAGTATTCTGAGCATAGACCAGCTATGAATTATCAAACTTAGCAAAGTTTTTGGAAGTTTGGTTAATTTATTAATCCAGCCTGACATCTATTCCCGCATTAATAATAAAAAAGTAGGAAGCTTTGAGCATAAAGATGGAGTCGTGAAGGTTCCCCCCCCCACACTTAAAAAATGTTGGGTTGAGTCGACTTCCTCCGATGAAAAGGTTAACGGCACCTGTAAATCTACTGATTGTGTGAACAGCTGTACGGGCTGCAGGCAGGGGCCCAGTACTCTCCTACCGCCACACTTCCAATGGGCTACCTTAAGCCAACATGGACAGTGATGTCTGGCCAAAGTGCCTGCACTGTGCCCCCCCCAAAACACCCACCACTTGACTTGGAATGCCGGAGCTGAGACGTCCAGCTGCCCAGAGAATATTTCCGGAAAAATAGCAGAACACCTGCATGCGTGGGTAGTTGGGTGGGACTTGGTAGGGTGTGTGTGTGGGGGGTGGTGCGTGGATACCATAAGTCAAGGGAATAGTGTGTGTCTCTGGTGCTTTGGAGGGGGGGATGTTGGGGTAAGCGTACATTTGGGTAATGGGGAGGAAAGACTCGCACACATCCGGGGAAAGGCAAGGGAAAAAAATTCCCCCACCCCAAGATCTGTAATCACATCTGCAAATCTGTTAAGTTCAAAGTGCCCATGACAAGAGAAGTGAGCTGTGCTGGTCTAGTGAAAACATTTTAATTGAACCATCCAAGATCCTGTCATGTGTCCCACACAGGGTCAGATGAAAGGAGAAGCTGGAACGGGACTCCGCAAGTCACATGCGCGCTGATAGACTGAAATTAAGAGCCGTCACAGGCTGTCCGAATCTTATGCCGTTTTAGGAACTTCAGAAGTTCAGAGGTCCCAGCTCAACAGCTGCCAGGCCTTCTGTTTTCCTGTGGAAGCTGTGCACAACTGGAATCATTTCAACATTTTAATCCTTGGAAATATGAGCCTTGTTCATTACAGGTCACCTCCATATTCTTCATGCCGTACCACCTGGATCTCATGGTCAGGAAGTCAGTGTTTGACAGCTTGAGGCACACTGGCAAACCACGTGATTTAAGAAGCAAGGCAAACCAACCTGCATGCATGGTCCTTGCCACAGCTTTTAGGTTCAGGCTTGTGTAGACAGCAATGATGAATGATCAAACTGGCCTGAGACGAGCCAGCCGAATAGCTTAAGACCTACTGCCTTTAAAACAAAAATATGGCTGACATAATGCAAATGAGTTAAACCATTGCTAAAGCTGTCAACTGGAACAACAGAATTGGCAGACCATTCAGTGATGAACAATCATGAAAACAATACCTATAAAGTATTTCATGTGAAGAAAAAATAGTTTATTAATAAAATCCTCAATTACATGCATGATGTTGATGTGAGTTTTAGGGGCGACAAAGAATGTTGATTATTTACTAGCTGCGATTTGACGTCTACCAGTTAGCTGTAATTTCAGACTGCACATTTACTGTAACACTACCGGCATGAACCAAATCTCAGCATGCATCACAAGGTATCATGAGGTGAGCGTGTTTCGACAATTTGCAAAAATAAATGGAGGCTGAAGATCATATCCGCGTTTTTCAAACGAAAACAGATAAGTGCACATCACTTTAAGAAGCCTTGTCCGGACGTGTTCCGCAGTCCATGTGTGCCGCAGGGTTTGGTGCTGTGACCCACTACGGGCAGGCCCCGTGCTCTCAGTAACCCAATCCACTGCCAAGCGTGTCGCTGTCAGGCGTCTCGCGTCCAAGTGGAGGCCCCGCGTGTCAGAGGAGGCCATCGTTATTTCGGAGGACGCATGTGTGCGACTCAAATTTCGGACGAACACCCACCGTCCGGTTCCCTCGTTCCTTGATGAAGAAGCAGTGATGGATGGCGACCGTGTGGGGCAGATGCCCCACTCAACACGTTCCGCAACATCTTATTTATAACCCCATAGAAGTCTGGTTGTGTGGCACAATGAGTCTTCTATGACGCTGCCTTCGTTTTTGTCTTTGTTACTTCTAAATTAAGCCACTGGCCGGGTTGCGGGGTAGAGGCGGGGATGTAAATCCGATACCAGCGACAATAAACTATCTGGCGCCTCTTATCTAATGTTCAGCCCTCTTCTGCTTCCACCAATAACCATAATCTATAGCTTCACTAGTGGAGTGTGTATCAGAGAATACCTGTCATTCCGCATGGGCTGCATAAACTAAGTTCAAAGAGTGCTTCTGAAATGCCGTGAATAAATGATTTGTCTTGGCTTTATATATTGCTCCTTGCGATACGTCACATCAGCCGGACATGATGTATGGCACATTAAAACCCCCCACATCGCCGGTATTTCATAAAAATGAGAGGTACTAAAAAAAGCAGAAAGTTCATCTTTTCATCAATATGATAGTAAACGTGTCATCGGTGTTCCATTCAAATTTTATCTGCCTGCGTCGTATTCGCTGTTTCGTAAAAGGTCAATTCCCCGCATCGCTTTATGATTAGTTTGAGTAATTTTGTTGTCAATGGTACAGTTTGTTTGACTTATGTTCTTGTTCAGACACTATGAATCTTCTGTTGTTTCCTGTTTTTTTCTCTACAAACTTCTTTTGTGAATAGAGAATAGAGATTTTTATATGAAGTCCCACTATGCATAGCTATAAAATCACTACTGAACATTTAAGAAAGGAACCAGCTATATTTTTTGTTTTAATAAAACTGATCTATACTGATAATATTTTTAATTACTAATTAATGTTTAGGTGTTTACTGTGCAGGACTAATTTTGTATTTCTAAAATACAAATGATTCTTCTATGAAAGTAGAAGCTGCACACAAATGCCCCCCATATACACTAAGTTCTGTAATTAATAAATATTGAAATATTGCTACCATATTATCATAAAAATGTCAGCATGAAATCATATGCCTTTATTTGTATAAATATGTATAAAAAGTAACACAGACAAAATGAAAGTTAAATGGTATGCAAAGTACATGCAACACTGGTTGGATGAGAATAAAATTGAAACGGAGAGCATGTTAGCATTCTGACTTTATTTATTAATATATAAAGTAGTAATACACATTCATTGGGTTCAGGTCAAAAATGCCAACACCTGCTTAAAATGCAGATGCAGGTTTTTATTAGCGTTAAGTCCCTACAGCCTTCCGCTTGATCATTTTTCAGGGAGTGATTACCAAAAAAAAAACAAAAAATCAACAATGCTTTGGCCAAGAAAACCACCAGAGGTTAATATGATTACTCTGTGGAATCCGCTACCTGTGAACCTCTTCTGCTTCACGATTCTCGACCACGCACCTCTGCTCATCAGCCAGGCAGCTGCTGCGTGCCGGCACGCTGGGGAAAAGTCTTAAACTCGGCGCTAACTCGCGTGGAGGACGTGCTAATTGGTCTCCCGAGCTAACAGAATTTCAGGGTAAAGGTGGTACCCTTGATGTATCAGCACAGTTGCCACCGGTGACTGATGCTTTCAACTTGGATGTGCTCTGTGCATATCCTGTATCTCATTAAAGCCGGACGGCGGAAACCACCCACCGGCAGGCTCTGGCGGCTGTTGCAGGCCGGCCACAGAAATTTCAGTTTGCTCACAATGATCCTTTCTTCCAAATATCCTTGGCTTCTGATTAAGGTTCCAACTAGCTGCCATAGTCCAAGACCATAGTCCTCCAACATATTAATAATAATAATAATAATCATAATAATAATAACAACAACAATAATAACAATAATAATAATAATAATAATATTTTTTAGAGGACACCACACAAATATACAGTGAACCATATACAGTTTTTTGTTTGCTAATTATATTTCGGAAATTGGTCTCTGTTTTAACAAGCACAAACGTTTCTCTTTTTTTTACTTTATAATGATACAAACTAGGTACCTTCAGGAAAGATCTTATGCCCGCTATGTTAACATTTTTATGCAGTGAAATTCAATTTGACAGCTGGTCAGACAACGATGGGCAGCCGCCAGGAATACAAAACTCTCCACCTTCACACCTGTATTTATAAAAATGCACTAGTGAGCACAGGTTGGTCTTTTTGGGTTAATATGGGCCGGGTCGCCCTGGGACACGCACCCCAGAATGAAGACACAACTGCACTCATTGGTCCGTAAGCAGGGAAATCTATTCTCACATACCTGGCTGGGGAAGAATTTGTTGGACAAATGTCAGTCATGTTAAATAACGGTTCTAATTTGAAACCAACCGGTCCTCAGAGGTATTTACATTCCATTAAAATTAATAAATTCTGAGTTTGTAATTATGAACAAACCAATTGAACTTGTTCTGAGGACAGGAATTCTTCCGCTTCTCATTGAGATCTGAGTGACTCCTTTGAAAATGATAATTTGATGGGTTGCAAAACCTCACAAATGTTTGCTGATTTTGTTTCCCAGGACGAATGTCAAATATTAACTCATTTTACATTTCCACTGTAGTTCTGTTAGAATTTAGGCATTTCATTCCTGATGTGCATCTGCGGCAGAAATCACAAATGAGCTAACCTAAAATATACACACGATGTGGAAAAATCATGCCTCAGTTAGTTTTGGTTACTAAGGCTTAAATGGATTTTTTTTGTTGATTCTTGCCAATTTATTTTCACTTCCACTTTTCTTTTAATTCAACATTCTGCCAGGGTAAAAATTTGCAAAAAATTTGCAGTGTTACAAATAAAAATTTTAATCTCCTTGAAAAATAACTCTTCACTAATTTTTCCAGGCATTTTATAGAAATGGAAAACTGGCAAAGTCACTTCAAAAGTGTCTTGTAAAACTGGTTTTAGTTATTCTGTGTTTTCTGAATTAATTAGGTGGTTTTTATTAGCCACAATACATTATGATTTACATCAAATAATTTAAAGTACAGTTCAGTAATTCTAAACAATCAATATCATATGAATCATAAGTTTAATAGCTCTAGAGAATAAATAGGAATGTATTTATCCAGGGCAGGGTAAGACAATTGGATGGATGAATGATTGTCCTAGTTTGCCCAACCACAGTACATATCTGAGGCTATAAGTCATTGGTGGATTAGCATGCAACAACTGCAAAAGCAGAATGTTCCGGATTTAATCCACGGTGTCTTGACCTCTAGTGCTGGATACTCTCCCCCTCCTAAACACTTGGTTGTTTCCGGCAGGAAAGGGTGTCGTATTTAACAAGACATTTCATAGCGGGATGATAACATCGTAAGCATGGCGCTTTTCAGCGGTACGCATAATGTTTTATTTATTCAGGGACAGCATTTATTAAAGTTGGTCAGAATCAGTGTTGCTTATGCAGACACATCCAGACTCACATGCATGGGAAAAACATTTTGTTCCAAGTTACTCAAACCTCTATCAAAATTTAATTCATTTATTTATCCATTTCAATGAGTTATTTCATATAGCCAAGGAAATTGGTTTGCAAGGATTTTTATGGGGGTGGTTGCAGTCTTTTATTTAGAGAAAAGAAAATGTACTTTATTGGTATGAAACAGCATGTTGTAAACCCTTTACTGCCATCTACTGCATGTTCTCTGTAACAGAAAAACTTAAAAGGATACATATGTACAGTTCAGAGTAGCGCTTGCGGCTCGAGCAAAGCAAGGTTCGGCCATTTATTCACCTCCCATGGAGCATTTGGGGTGGTGCAACAGTAACGTGACCATTAAGCTAAAGCCAGGGCTCATGTTGACAACCTACTGGTACCAAACACAGATGTCGAACCCGAGCCGTAGTTTGCTGCTGCCAAGGACCTGAGGCTGTTAGACTGACTGGCATCTCTGAATTGACCACCGTGTGTGATTGTGTGCCCTTTGTGAGACTGGCATCCCACCAAGCTGTACCCCAGCCAATGTGCCCCGTGCTTCATGGGATGGGCTGCAACATCCCCCCACCCCCTGACCCTGACGGGAGCAGGTGGGCAGAAGACGCCTCGACCAGTACAGTCTCATAAACTGCGTAACATTCCTGCCTGCTGCTCAGCTTATGCTCAAGCTAATTTTTGACCAACCATGTTTTGAAATGCGTTGTTTTTTAATAACTAAAACCAATTTTACAAGACACTCTCGATGTGACTTCGCCAGTTTTCCTATAAAATACCTCCACTGAGACCAGACAGATTTTTTTTTTTATATTACATTTTAAATTCAACATTGGGATTCCATCAGCTGGACATGTTTCACCCTATTTCCTGGACTCCAGCTCCCATAGAGAAATAAAAAAGCTATTCCTTAGCACGGAATGGCCCTCCCAGCTCAGTAAATCACGTATACTGCAGGTAGGCTCAGTGTTTTGGAACCAGGAGATTGGCCCTGCGCACTATTAGGTGCTAATGAGACACCTTGTTGCATTCTTCAGGCCTGACATGGACGCCAAATTAAAAACTGACAAGCCTGACCTCTGAATTGAGGTCACAGGCAGGTCAGTCCCGCCGGGGGGGGGGGGGGGGGGGGGGGGGGGGGGGGGGGGGGGGGGGGGGGGGGGGGGGGGGGGGGGGGGGGGG